>SRLM01000055.1:0-124460 GCA_015708895.1 Populus ilicifolia
TGAAGTTCCTCTCCAATTGTTTTTCCAATGATGTCCCCTTGTGTTAAAGCTTCTAGGACGACCCCCAAAACTTAACTACCTCCTAAAAATGCACCTATTGACACACCTCCCATTAACCCAAGACTGCCTCCCCCATATACTAAATAAATCTTTCTCTCAGCTAGCACGTGACCAAGATGATTTGCTGATTCTAAAAACTCCTTTTCTTTCCCAGGACTAGATCCACCAAAAACACAAATAATTCTTATGTGATGACATGAGGAACTTGCCATTTCTACACACTTCTATATTTGTTGAATGTATGGGTTGAGTAGAAATGAAAGGAAGGAAAAGAGGGTTTTATAGATGAGAAATTAGAAAGACAATCATACCACCTATATGTAGGCCAACTGAAGTCTCACACACTCTCTCTCTTTCTTTTTATTTATTTATTTAATAACTTTTTTAAAAAAAGCATGTATATGTACAAGTAGTTATGATTGTGGCTCACATCTTCCTTGGTTTTACGTTCAAGAACGGCTTAAACGCCCTCTATGGGTCGAGGATAGGCTTCCCATCCAGTTTTTTTAAAAACTGGCAAACAGGGTCTTTTTTAGTCAGATTCCCAAGACTAAGTTGATCATGTTCTTTATGAAATAGTGGCCATAAATAATGAATTGCACGATGCACATCTCCACTAGGATGCGTCTCAAGAGTCAATAGAAGGTTATCTAAAGACTCCTTACTCAGGCCATCCTTAATGAATTGTATTTTATCTTCACGGTTTATAGACACCATTCCTAAAAAACGACATTGTGTATTACAAGTCCATCTAGCACTTCGATGACAAAGTTTCAGTCGTTTTGCACGATGTTTCTTTGCAAAAGTGTTGTTCTAGGCATGTATGAAATGGAGTTAGAGGACTCACCTGATAATCGAACTTTTGCTTCAATCAACCAGCGAATATCTTCAGGAATTCCATGATTCATTAACAATCTCAATCTTGCACATCTAGTACGGTAAATTTTTGTAATCGCATTCTGAGGCAGAGCGGGAAAATACTTTTTCAATTTTGCAAGATTAGTGTCCATTTTCAAATTAGAATTGGAAGAGAGATTTAAAGAATTGTATAAATGTATATACAGATATCAGTTATTGTGGGAAACTAAAAGAATCGACTTAAGTCACGGAGTATCGTTATTCGCCATTTGACCGGGGTGAGAGAAACTAGCAAAAATCACTAAAAAAAAGACATAAAAACAATGTGAGAAAAATAAAATAATCAAACTTATGTTAACATCAAATCAAGTTCCTTTCATAGCTCAAGTGTCGGTTATACCATACATTATGGCTATGAAAGTGCTAAAAATTTGTTGTACCAATTGTTATACAACATAAATCAAGATTAATCATTTAACAAGCAAAGTATTAAAGAGTGAATAAGATAATAAATATAAAACATGTTAGTATCAAACATTAAAGTCCATATTAAGTTTATACTATACTTATTCTTACACCATTAGTGTAACCTTTTCACCTTGACATAATTAACTTAGCTAGACATAATGAAAGAAAGAAAAATAGATAAACAAAATGAGAACATAAATAAGATAAGAGTTAACAAAGCAAAGGAAATGAAAGGCATAAACTTGATTTTAATAAAAACAAAGCATAAAGAATACAAAGAGAGAAAATAAGAGCATGATCTTGATCTGGACACCAAGATGCCTAAATGCATGGCAAATGCCTCCTTTTATAGGCCAAAGTTGAGAACTATTGATTTGATGATTAATTGATGAGTAGATGGCCAACCCTTGAGTTGGTGACAATCCTTATCTTCTTTTGTCTGCTCTAAACGTCATTGATGACGTCAAAATTAAAGCCACTTGAAACATAAAAATTCTATAAAATTGTCTCAGCTTTCTTGTGTAAATAATTCAGCTCATTTCAACTTTTAGAACTCTATATATGGCCAAAATACTGTACAATGCTCGGGCTGGAGGATAGATTCGGGCTTCTTTGTTGTTGCAACAATTTGGACTTGAAAATGGCCTTTTTAGATCTTGGGATCCATATGAAAGTTATAGGCCTATGTCTTACCTTTTCATCCATATAAAGTAGACCTAAATTTGAGATCTATAGCTCCAGATATGATCCAATTATCGAACAGTATTCCGGTTTGGATTGCACCGACATCTCTTTTCTAAGTTCGATCATCTCTTTGCCTTTGCAATTGAAGTTCTTAAAGTCATCAATCAATCCTTTTATTTATGTGATAGGCCTGCATTTAAAATGGGCATTTACCATAAATTAAAGGTATCTTATATTATTAGATAGATTATTATAAAACATACTTTAGTTAAGGAGTTCTTGATACTTCAAGTGCAAAATGATGATATAAAACCATGATAAAAATGCATTTTTGAGTATTAATCAGGCACTTTCATAGTTCATACTATATGGTATAACTGACACTTGAGATATGAAAGGAATCTGATTTGTTGTTAACATAAGTTATAATCATGAATGCTTGATGAGATTTACAAGTATTAACATTAATCGAATAAGATGACTCATGTAATTATGTTAACAATCTATAATTTGACTGGAACCTCCTTTGTGTGTGATTTTCAATTGAATAATAAGTGTTTATATACTATACTTTTTTGACATACCATTAGTGAAACGTCTAATCTTGATATTTGTTATTATCATTGTTTAATCCTTACATTAGTATTCCATCTCAAAGTTCTTATCTTTTTCTTCTCCTTCTGCTTCTTTTTCTTTATTATTATTATTATTATTATTACTACTACTACTACTATTAATATTAGTAGTACTATTATTGTTGTTGCTATTGTTATTGTTGTTGTATTATTGTTATCTGTAATTTATACAATTAACATCCTTGTTGTTCGACCTCAGTATTACCGGGTTATTTATTACTTGGACACTCCTACACTTGGGATAAGACATCAATTTTTTAGTCGTGTGAGGAGGTTAATTATATAAATTATAAACAATAATAATATAACAACAACAACAACAATAATACTAATAATAGTAATAGTAATAATACTAGTAGTAATAGTAATAAAGAAGAAGAAGAAGTAGTTGATGAGAAGAGATGAAAGATTAACGTAAGAAATAAACAATGATAACAACAGATATCAAGGTTAAAGGATCTACTAATGGTATGTCAAAGAAGTATAGTATAAAGCCTTATTATTCAATTATAAACCATAGATAAAGGAGGTTTCAATTAGATTATAAATTGTTAACATGATTGCGTTAGTTATTAACACGACTAAAAGATTGATGTCTTCTCCCAAATATAGGAGTGTTGAAGTAATAAATAATCCGGCAAAATCGGGATCGAACCACAAGGAGGTTAATTGTACAAATTACAAACAATAATTATAAACAACAACAATAGTAACAATAACAACAACAATAATAATATTAGTTACAATAATAATAATAATAATAATAATAATAATAATAATAATAATAATAGGAGTAGTAGTAATAAAAAGAAGGAGAAGAAGAAGGAGAAGGAGAATATGAGAACTTTGAGATGGAATATTAATGTAAGGATTAAACAATGATAACAATAAATATCAAGGTTAGAGGATCCACTAATGATATGTCAAACAAGTATAATATAAACTCTTATTATTCAATTGAAAACCCCACACACAAAGAAGGTTCCAATCAGATTATAAATTGTTAACATGATTATATTAGTCATCTTGTTTGATTAATCCTAATACTTATAAATCTCGTTAAGCATTCATGACTATAACTTATGTTAACAACAAATCAAGTTCCTTTCATAGCTCAGGTGTCGGTTATACCATACATTATGGGCTATGAAAGTGTCAAACATTTGTTATACAACATAAATCAAGATTAATCATTTAACAAGCAAAGTATTAAAGAGTGAATAAGATAATAAATATAAAACATGTTAGTATCAAACATTAAAGTCCATATTAAGTTTATACTATACTTATTCTTACACCATTAGTGTAACCTTTTCACCTTGACATATTAAACTTAGCTAAACATAATGAAAGAAAGAAAAATAAATAAACAAAATAAGAATATAAAGAAGATAAAACTTAACTAAGTAAATGAAAGGAAATGAAAGGCATAAACTTGATATTAATGAAAACAAAGCATAAACATTACACAAAAATACGAAGAGAAAAAGCAAGAGCATGATCTTGATCTGGAAACCAAGATGCCTAAATGCATGACAAATGCCTGCTTTTAGAGGACAAAATTGGAAACTATTGATTTGATGACTAATTGATGAGTGGGTGACCAACTCTTGACTTGGTGACAATCCTTATCTTCTTTTGTCTGCTCAAAACGTCATTGATGATGTCAAAATTATAACCACTTGAAAACATGAAAGTTCTAGAAAATTGTCTCAGCTTTCTTGTGTAAAAAATGGAAATCATTTGGACTTCTAGAACTCCAGATATGGGCCAAATACTGAACAGTACTTGAGCTAGAGGACAGACTCGGACTTCTTTGTTGTTGCTATAATTTGGACTTGAAAATGGTCTTTTTAAATCTTGGTCTCCGTATAATAGTTGTAGGCCTATATCGTAACTTTCCATCCATATAAAGTATATCTACATCTAAGATCTATAGCTTTAGATATTATCCAATTACTGAATACTGTTTCGGTTTGGATTGCACCAACATCTTTTTTCAAAGTTTAGCCATCTCTTTGTCCTTTCAATTTCAATTTTTAAATTCACCAATCAATCCTTTTATTTATGTGATAAGCCTGTATTTAAAATGAATATTTACCATAAATTAAAGGTATCTTATATTATTAGATATACTATTATAAAACATATTTTAGTTAAGGAGTTATTGATGCTTCAAATGCAAAATAATGACATAAAACCTTGATAAAAATGCACTTTTAAGTACTAATCAGTTATCTTATTCGAATAATGCTAATACCTGTACATGTTGTCAGGCATTTATGATTATAGCTTATATTAACAACAAATCAAGTTTCTTTCATAGCACAAGTATGGGCTATGAAAGTGCTAAGCATTTCTTTTACCAAGTGTTATACAATATAAATCTAGATTAACCATTTGATACTTATTAAAGAGTGAACAAGATGATTGTGCATCAAAAGTATCATTAAGTCTCTTATTTTACATATGTATTTATTGTTTTTATTTGGTCTTTTTATAATAATTGATGTGCTTTTTAGTAATGAAGTTTGTTTTAATGTTTTGATAGGTTTTTGGAGCTTAAATGAATTAATTCAGGAAATTCAACATTGGAATTCAGAACAAAGAATTGAAGAGACATTTAGTTGAAGATTGAAGCAAATCTTGGTTCAAATAAGTTCTCCAAATTTGTCCCAAAAATCAATTATATTCCAATTCTAGAAAAGAATATCATATGATCTATTTCAAGCCCAAACTTGCCTTATGTTGTGTGCAAACTTCAACCATTAAACATTCAAGGTTTCAATGTCAATCTTAGCCCAAATAATAGGTATATTTTGTATACTTATTTGATGCTTAAACTCAGCCCCAAATCAGCCCTAAATCAACCTCCAAATCAGCCCAAAAACAATCCATGATCTTACATGTTCACACAACAACAATTGATTTATTTTGGGTAATTCATTGATCCAAGAAGGCAAGCACATGGATGGAAAGCTGGAGGGGATATTTTTACATTATTTTGGGTCAAAAAGAAGAAAGAGATAGCTCATAAATGAGGAAGAAAAACGTGCACCAAAGTGGTTGCAAAGTTGTCCTGATTTGATGTTTCAGAACACCTTTCGGTGTTTTATCCATAACTTTTGACTCCGATGTACAAATGAGCTGTTCTTTAATGATGTGGAAAGATGACAGAATTGCCTATAAATATGTCTCTAATAGACATCTCGGGAGGAGGCTTGGAAAAGGGTCAAATTGCTGTCCAAAGTTAGAGTCAGATTTGTGTCCGAATTTTTTCTGAAATTGTGTTGTGTTCTTCTTCATAGATTTCGGTTCTTTAGTTTGTAAAACTTATTATTTCAGTTTGATTCAAGTTATTTCATGTTTATTGAAGTGTTCTTATATAAAATCATGATTGGCTAATCTCTTTCTTGGATCTGAATCAAGGATGATGGTGATTGAGGTGAGTTCTTTAGGATATGAATGAATCTTAATGTTTATCTTCTTATTTTCTTCATGAATGATTTATTATTGCAAAGAAATTTTAGAAATCATTTAGGTAATGTTATAATCTTGAATTTTTATGCACAAACTTTAGTTTTGGTATAGAGATTGCTTGATTCAATGTCTTACTTAATATGAAAGTACTTGTTTATTTTTAAGCAATAATCAATTTTCATTTTTCTAAACTTCATTGTAATATCTTCCGATCTAATATCACCATCGTTGATATTAGGTTGAGTTATCATATATATGTTGAAGAAATCACCAATACATCACCATTAAAATTGATTTGGACCAAGTCTTACTTTTTCTTGTCTTTTAAAATCTATTTACACTTTGTCATCTTTGAAAACAAATCCATCAATTATTTTCAACCAAGTTATTGTTAATTTAATTTCTCTTGAGTTTTTTTTTGTTACCTAGCTTAATTTCCAGATCTAGCTCTCTGTGGATATGACCTCGATCTTACCGAGTTAATTGCTACATCGCACACTCGTGCACTTGCGAGTTAAAATAAACCGATCATAAAAAGCGGTCAATCACAAGACAACAAATATAAAACATGTTAGTATCAAATATTAAAGTCCATGTTAAGTTTACACTATACTTAGTCTCACACCATTAGTATAACTTTTTCACCTTAACATAATAAACTTAGCTGAACATAATGAAAGAAAGAAACATAAATAAAATAAAAGTTAACTAAGTAAAGGAAAGGAAATGAAAGGCATAAACTTCACATTAATGAAAGCAAAACATAAGAAATACAAATAAAGAAAACATAAGCATGATCTTGATTTGAAAACCAAGATGCCTAAATGCATGGCAAATGCCTCCCTTTATAGGCCAAAATTAGGAATTATTGATTTGATGACTAATTGATGAGTAGGTGGCTACCTCTTGACTTGGTGATAGTCCTTATCTTCTCTTGTTTGCCTAAAACATGAAAATTATAGGAAATTATCTCAGCTTTTTAGAAAAAAAAAATGGAGTTCATTTGGACTTCTAGAACTCCAAATATGGGCTAAACACTAAATAGTATTTGGACTGTAGGATAAATTTGGACTTCTTTGTTATTGTTACAATTTGGACTTGAAAATGGTCTTTTTAAATGTGGGCTCCTCATAAATATTTTAGGCCTATGTCTTACATTTCCACTAATATAAAGCAGACCTAAATTTGAGATTTATAGCTCTAAATATGACCTAATTACCGAACAGTGTTCTTCTGGTTTGGACTGCACCAACGTCTCTTTCGTAAGTTTGGTCATCTTTTTGTCCTTTTAATTTAAGTTCTCAAACTCAGCAATCAATCCTTTCATTTATGTGATAGGCCTGCATTTAAAATAAACATTTACTATAAATTAAAGGTATATTATATTATTAGATATGTTATTATAAAACATATGTTAGTTAAGGAGTTATTGATACTTCAAGTGCACAATGATAATATAAAACCTTGATTAAAATACACTTTTAAGTAATAATCATGTGTCAGGGACAATTAAAAATGAACTGTTAAGGTTTTGTAAGTGTGTTTTGATGGCTTTAAGAAAATCAATTTGGTTTTCTTGGATTTGTGTTTAGCTTGTTTTTGTAATTTGATAAGGTTTAAAGATTGGGTTTTTTAGTTTTTGGTCAATTAAGGTTTTGGTGCCAATTGAATTTATAGTAGTTTTTTGTATTTATTTTTCCAACCAGGTAAGCTATTTACCTTAGGTATTAAGGTTGATGTTTGTAAAGTTATTTTAATTGAATATGTGTTTGGTAAAGGAAAAGGTGTCATCACTAGGCAATTTGTAGGGAGTTGCATCTAAAATCTAGTTGTTATGGGTTATTTGGATATTTCTCTAGGGTGGATGTTCGGACTCAATTGTTTGTCCATTAGTAAGGTTCTATATAAGGGTTTTGGACCTTGATGTGATTGGGCATGCATGTTTGATGGATGCAAAAGGATATGCAATGTCATGCTTAGATGTATAATGCAATTCAAACCAATGAAAGAATATAATTTATATTTTTTATAACTCAATGAAATTGTAAAATAGTTTTTATATTTCAGTCCTCTATTGGAGAAAGTGTTGGAAAAAACCAAATTTATTTTTAAAAATTATAGGCATCATTAAAATCTTTTTTAAAAGGAGTTTGGTCAATAACAAAATATTTTTCTAAAGTCAAAACATTCAACTCACTTTGGATATTTTCAGTGACAATAGAGAATGTTGGAGATGTGGGAGGTGATTGTTGTTCAATATTGGTATACATTGGTTATGGGATATTTATAGTATAATCTACTTGTTGAAAGTTTGTAGAAGAGATGTCTAATGTAAAGTGTCAAGGCAGAGTTGGATGATTGGGAGGTTAATTACAAAAGGTATTTTGAAAATTCTTCCAAGACCTATTATGCTAAAAGGAGAAGATTCTTCTAAGAATCTAGAACTTGTAGAATGACGATGGAAAGCCAATTTGACTTTATCATCTGTGTATTAGGTTATATCTTTGATTTGGATATTTAGTTATGGGGGTTGTGGTATTTCTAATGGGGTTGCTTCTTCAGGAATCCAATCATCTAGAAGGGTGATATCTTTTAATTGGATAGCTTTTGGAACAACTATGTTTGATCGGGATAGATTTGTTTGGAGAAGAAGTGTTTTTCTTTTTTGGGATTGATATTTGTATTTACTAGCAAAAGTTGAAAACATGGCTTTGAAGTGGATTTTGAAGATAAGAGCAACGAAATTGATAGTACTTAAAATTGTATTTTTATCAAGGTTTTATATTAGCATTTTACACTTAAATTATCAATAATTCCCTATGTAAAGTATGTTTTATAATAACAAGTCTGATACTATAAGATACCTTTAATTTATGGTAAATTTTTATTTTAAACGTAGGCCTGTCACATAAATCAAAGGATTGATTGATGAGTTCAATTACTAAAATTGAGAAGACAAAGAGAGGATCAAGCTTAGAAAAAAATGCTTGTTTGTCTAAATTGAAACACTTTTGGTAATTGGATTATAATTAGAGTTGTAGAACTTGGATTTTGATTTTTTTTTATATGAATGGAAAGCTAAGACATAGGTCTAAAACATTCTTAGAAAGGCAAGACTCAATTCTACTATTCGAAAGTCTAAATCTTAGCAACAACATAGAAGTCCAAATCTATCATACAACATAGATACTATTTAGTGTTAGCCCATATCTTGAGTTCTAGAAGTTTAAATCACCTTAATTTTTTTTCTTGAAAAGCTAAGATAATTTCATAGAACTTTCATGATTTATATTTGTCTAAATTCTGATGTTAGCAATAGCTTTTTATTTAGACAAAAAGATAAGGATTATCACCAAGACAAGATGTGGCCACCCACTTAACAATTAGTTAACAAATCAATAATTTTTAATTTTGACCTATAAAATAAGGCATTTGCCATGCATTTAGGTATGTTGGTTTTCAGATCAAGTTCATGCTCTTGCTTTCTCTCTTTCTATTTTTATAATGTTTAAGTTTTTCTTTCATTAATATCTTCTTTATACCTTTCATTTCCTTTCCTTTACTTAGTTAATTTTATCTTATTTATGTTCTTATCATGTTTATTTATGTTTCTCTTCTTCATTATGTTTAACTAAGTTTATAATGTCAAGGTGAAAAGATTACACTAATGGTGTAAGAATAAATATAGTATAAACTCATCATGGACCTTAATGTTTGATAATAACATGTTTTATATTTGTTATCTTGTTCACTTTTAATACTTTGCTTATTAAATTGTTAATCTAGATTTGTGTTGTATAACAAATATGTGACACTTTCATAGCTCAACCATATAGCATAACCAACACTTATGTTATGAAAGAAACTTGATTTGTTATTAATATAAGTTATAATCATAAATACCTGACAATATGTACAAGTATTAGTATTATTTGAATAAGATAACTAATATAATTATATTAACAACTTATAATCCAATTGAAACCTCCTCTATATGTGGTTTCCAATTGAGTAACAAAAGGAGTTTATATTATACTTGTTTGAAATAACATTAATAGATCCTCTAACCTTGACATTTGCTTTTATCATTTTTTAATCCTCACATTGATCTTTCATCTCAAATTTCTCATCAACTTTTTCTTTTTTATTATTATTCTTATTGTTGTTGTTGTACTTTTATTGCTTATAAATTATATGATTAACCTTTTTGTGGTTCGGCCCCAATCTTACCAAGTTATTTATTACTTCGACACTTTTACATCAATCTTTTGTTCATGTCAAGGATAAATCCTTCAAGCATATTGCAATTATAGGTTTTGATTTGTAACAGCATGCTCTGTAAGATGTTTTTGTCTTTATGGGATATAGTAAGGTTTGGGATAGTCAAAAGATACTGGATCGCTGCGAATGCTAGACTCAATGGAACTAAGGAGTGAGTCTTGAAAGTTATGGAATCTAACATCTTAGAGGTCAGCTAGAATAGATATGTTTAAAACTTCTTTTATAAGTGGCTCGATGACAACTTAAACCAAACCAACATGAATGTTTTTGTAGTTTCTGGTTAGGTGTTTTTGTTAGGATTTTTGGAAAAGAAGTTGGATAGTCTCAAAAGGTTTAGTATGCTGAATATCTCTTTCTTCAGTTTTAATTGTAAAATCTATTTTAAAAATGTCATGTTTTTGGATTCTTGATAAATTTTTGTTTGATAAATCATTAATATTTTTTGTAAAATCCTCAATGGTTATTTCCTCACTTTGTATAATCTTTCTATTCTAAGAGGTGTCAGATGTAGAAGAAGATAAAATAAAAGTAGATCCATAAAAAACTAATCAATAATTTGAAAAGATAGATTAAAAAACAAGCTGCAAGTTATATGAATTTACTACTCTAAATACTCAACACGACTTATACCATTTAGTAGCAAAATAACATACTATTATTGATTGCAGAAACCATTGCTCCCATAGGAATAGTATTTCAGATTCAATTTGCATGTATGCTTGAATTTAATAACAAGTTTATCAAATCTATAAGAACTTGATCAATATTTCAATAACCCTTAAAAATATTAATTCATGAGAATTAATGATCAACATTTAGGTATAAATATTGGACCAATAAGTAGGTTAGCATTTAAATACTAGAAGTTGATTTCATTTTTAAGTTCTCATATATAAAATCTTCTCTTCCTTCTCTTTATTTCTACTCAAGCCATACATTTAGCAGATATAGAAATGTGTAGAAATGACAAGTTCCTCAAGTCATCACATAAAAAATATTTGTGTTTTTGGTGGATCCAGTTTTAGGAAGGAAATAGAGTTTTTAGAATCAGCAAATTATCTTGGTCAGGTGTTAGATGAGAGAAAGATTCATTTAGTGTATGGGAGAGGTAGCCTTGGGTTAATAAGGGGAGTATCAATAGTTGTATTTTTAGGAAGTAGTCAAGTTATGAGGGTTGTCCTTAAAGCTTTAGTATAAGAGAATATCATTGGAAAAAAAAATTAGAGAGGAAGTATAGGTTTCCATAATGTTTGATCGAATGAATGCAATGTTTAAACACGTTGATGCCTTCATTGCCTTACCAGGTGGTCTAGGTACACATTCACCATAAACTCATAAGTCTATTAAATGTTAATAGTTTTTACGATAAATTGTTGTCTTTTCTTGATCATGCTATGGAACAGGAATTTCTAACATCTTCAACATGACAAATCATAATCTTTGTTGCTACTGCTGAATAATTGATTGATTAACTACAATCTTTCACTCCTGTAATTGTTCCCTCCATGAGTCGCAAAAACTGGTCAACTAAGAAAAGTCGTAAAAAGCTTAGATTGGATTTGAGACTTCGTTTGTGAATCCTTGTGTGTGTTGGATTTTTTAATAGTATATTATTTTATTTTATTATTTCTTATATTTGTTTAAGTGTACTTTATATTTGTCAGTGTTTGGTATTTCATATGATGTCTTCTATACTTTGTCTTTCTACTTTAGAACATTAAAGACAATGTCTCATTTTAATTGGAGGGAGAGGGTAGTAGTTGATATTAAAAAAAAAACTAACTGTGTTTTTTTTTCATATACCATTTGCAAACTGTTGTTACTAAGATGGTAGAGTAAGGAGAAATTTTATTGACTCTTGAGATATATCTTGATTAACATTTTTCAATAATTATTATTATCAAAATACTTTTTAAAATATCCAGGTTTACAAACTCTCGCATTGTTATTAGTTAATTATACTCATATACTCATTTAACAAGTATTCTTAAACCTTTATTTTCACACACACCTTAACATATGATTGTGGGTTGCATATTGGATTATTACATTATTTATGTTCTTCTATTAAAGGTAACAACTAAGAAAAAGGGATAGCATATAAATTGCCTAAAAAAATAATAATGATAATAAAAACACAGATAAGTTTGGTTTTATAGCCCACCAAACCTAAGCAATTAAGCCTAAAGGAATTTTTTAACACTTAATACCCTAAAGTCAACAGACTTGAGAGCTATTGGCTCAATGCTTGTTACATAGGTTGAGGAGAAAAACTTAAGGGAATCAAACATTGCACTATCCATGTATTAATATCTACAACCCGAGTTATTAAGTTCGAAGGGGTATCTCAATATCTAATGCCCTAAGACCAATTGGTCTGGGAGTTATTAGCTAAAAGCTCGTTACATAGGTTAAAGATGCATTGTATTCTTAAGTTATATGTATATTAATAAAAAAAGAAAAAATATAATAATCTCAACCCAAGAAAGTTAACAGTAAATATTAGAACAAAAATTTTAATTTTCTTCCAAGTAAAGCTTCATAACTATGTGTTAAGATATTAAGCATAAAAAAGGTTTATTAATATTTTGTTTAAGAATTATTGATTAGTTTTATAAATTTAATGAGAGTTCATTTATTTGAATAGATTAATGAAAATTGAATCATAAATGCATTGCTTTGTGAAATTTGCGATTTGTTTTTCAATTTTAATACTTTGACTACTAGGAACTAGCAATAAGCTAGTTTGGAGATGTGATTAGTACTTAAAAGTGTATTTTTATCAAGCTTTTATATCATTATTTTGCACTTGAAGTATCAATAACTCATTAACTAAAGCATGTTTTATAACAGCATATCTAATAATATAAGATACCTTTAATTTATGGTAAGTGTTCATCTTAAATATAGGCTTATCATATAAATAAAATAATTGATTGACGAGTTTAAGTACTAAAATTGAAAGGATAAAGAGTGGTCAAACTTAGAAAAGAGATGCTGGTGTAGTCCAAATTGGAATACTATTCTATAATTAGGTCATATCTAGAGCTATAGATCTTGGATTTAGGTCTATTTTATATGGATGGAAAGGTAAGATATCGGCCTACAACTTTTATGTGGAGGTCTGGTTTTAAAAAGGTCGTTTTCAAATCTAAATTGTTTCAACAAAGAAGAAGTCCAAATCTGTCATGTAACCCAGACACTATTCAGTGTTCAGCTCATATCTTGAGTTCTAGAAGTCCAAATGACCTTAATTTTCTTTTATGGAAAGCTGAGATGATTTTCTAGAGCTTTCATATGAATGTTTGTTTTAAATTATAAGTTATCAATGATGTTTTATTCAAATAAAAAAAGATAAGGATTATAATCAAGTAAAGAGTTGATCACCCACTCATCAATTAGTTATCAAATCAATAGTTCTCAACTTTAGCCTATAAAAGGAGGTATTTGTCATACATTTAGGCATATTGATTTACAAATCAAGATCATGCTATTGCTTTCTCTCTTTGTATTTTTTTGTATTGCTTATGTTTTGCTTTTATTAATATCAAGTTTATGCCTTTCATTTCCTTTTCTTTACTTAGTTAATTTTATCTTATTTATGTTCTTATCATGTTTATTGATGTTTCTCTTTTTCATTATGTTTAGCTAAGTGACACAACAACAAGATTGATGTCTTCTCCCAAGTGCAGGAGTGTCGAAGTAATAAATAATCCGGCAAGACCAGGGTCGAACCACAAGGAGGTTATTGTACAAATTATAAATAACAACAACAATAATAACAATAACAACAATAACAACAATAATAGTAATAACAACAACAATAATAATACTACTACTAGTAGTAATAATAATAATAATAATAATAATTAAAAAAAGAGAAGAAGAAGATGATGATGATGATGATTAGAACTTGGATATAGAATATTAATGCAAGGATTAACCGGTGATAATATCAAATGTCAAGGTTAGAGGTTCCACTAATGGTATGTCAAACAAGTATAGTATAAACTCTTATTGTTCAATTGGAAAACACATATAAAGGAGGTTCCAATCAGATTATAAATTGTTAACATGATTATATTAGTCATCTTATTTGATTAATCCTAATACTTATAAATCTCGTTAAGCATTCATGACTATAACTTATGTTAACAACAAATCAAGTTCCTTTCATAGCTCAGGTGTCGGTTATACCATACATTATGGGCTATGAAAGTGCCAAGCATTTCTTGTACCAATTGTTATACAACATAAATTAAGATTAATCATTTAACAAGCAAAGTATTAAAGAGTGAACAAGATAACAAATATAAAACATGTTAGTATCAAACATTAAAGTCCATATTAAGTTTATACCATACTTATTCTTACACCATTAGTGTAACCTTTTCACCTTGGCATAATTAACTTAGCTAGACATAATGAAAGAAAGAAAAATAGATAAAAAAAATAAAAACATAAATAAGATAAGAGTTAACAAAGCAAAAAAAAAGAAATGAAAGGCACAAATTTGATATTAATGAAAACAAAGCATAAAGAATACAAAGAGAGAAAACAAGAGCATGATCTTGATTTGGACACCAAGATGCCTAAATGCATGGCAAATGCCTCCTTTTATAGGCCAAAATTGGGAACTATTGATTTCAAGACTAATTGATGAGTAGGTAGCCAACCCTTGACTTGGTGACAATTCTTATCTTCTCTTGTTTGCCCAAAACATCATTGATGACGTCAAAATTAGAGCCACTTGAAAACATGAAAGTTCTAGGAAATTGTCTCAGCTTTTTTTTGTAAAACATTCAGCTCATTTCAACTTCTAGAACTCCAGATATGGCCAAAATACTGAACAGTGCTCAGGCTAGTACACAGATTCGGGCTTCTTTGTTGTTGCAATAATTTGGACTTGAAAATGACCTTTTTAGATCTTGGTCTCATATGAAAGTTGTAGGCCTATGTCTTACCTTTCCATCCATATAAAGTAGACCTAAATTTGAGATCTATAGCTCCAGATATGACCCAATTACCGAACAGTGTTCCGGTTTGGATTGCACTGACATCTCTTTTTTTAAGTTTGATCATCTCTTTGCCTTTGCAATTGAAGTTCTTAAAGTCATCAATCAATCCTTTCATTTATGTGATAAGCCTGCATTTAAAATGGACATTTACCACAAATTAAAGGTATCTTATATTATTAGATAGATTATTATAAAACGTACTTTAGTTAAGGAGTTATTGATATTTCAAGTGCAAAATGATGATATAAAATCATAATAAAAATGCACTTTTGAGTACTAATCACGAAGTTTATAATGTCAAGGTGAAAAGATTACACTGATGCTGTAAGAATTAGTGTAAACTCATCATGAACCTTAATGTTTGATAATAACATGTTTTGTATTTATTATCTTGTTCACTTTTAATACTTTGCTTGTTAAATGATTAATCTAGATTTATATTTTACAACACTTGGTATAATAAATATTTGGCAGTTTTATATTTCAACCATATGGTATAACCTACACTTGTGTTATGAAAGGAACTTAATTTATTGTTTGCATAAGTTATAATCATGAATACCTGACAATATTTACAAGTATTAGCATTATTTGAATAAGATAACTAATGTAATCATGTTAATAATTTATAATCTGATTGGAACCTCATTTGTGTGTTGTTTTTATTTGAGTAATAAGAGTTTATACTATATTTGTTTGAAATACCATCAGTGAATCCTCTAACCTTGAAATTTATTATTATCATTATTTGATCATCATATTAATCTTCTATTTCAAAGTTCTCATCAACTTCTTTACTATTATTATTATTACTAATATTATGGAAACTCCTACTACTATTATTGTTAGTATTATTATTATTACTATTACTATTTAGTAGTATTATAATTATTGTTGTTATTTATAATTTATATAATTAACCTCTTTATAGTTTTACCCCAATTTTGCTTGGTTATTTATGACTTCAATACTCCTACACTTAGGAGAAGATATCAATATTTTGGTCATGTCAACTTTCTTCTTCCAAAATAGGTAACCTCATTAGGGCACTTACATGGATTCTTTCCATAAATATTTATTAAGTCATACGAGTTCATAATGAATTTGAAACGTCAAAATTATTCATAAGAATAAATCTCTATTCTAAACCATAGATGAGCCATTATTTAGGAACCTATTAATACCTTTAAGCCACATCTAGACCACATAATGTAGTTTACCTCAATTAAGGTGCGTTAGGCATACTAATGCCTTTTATAACCATAACTAGTCCATTACCCTATAATTTCTTATCAAACCAGTCCATTTGGGTCTCCGAATGACCCTAAACCAAACAATTAGGTGGCGATTTCTTGATCTAGACACTGTAAAGCCCCGCATGCACGTGCAATAATGGTTATAATGATACTAGTAATAATGATGATATTACTTATTAATAATAGTTATGATAATGATTTTGATCCTTATTTTTTGAATTGAAATTTTTTCAAATGCTTTTATATAATTAGAATTCTTTGATTTTTTTAGATTAGGTGCTTCAAATTTAATGGCTCGATTCATGAGTAAAAAATTAACATATTTTTTTTTAAAAGGCTTTATAATTCTTTTTATTTTCAATCAAGTTATTCTAGTTACATAATCTAGACTGTAGATTTCATAGAATGTCTCGTGTTAGCGTAGCTTTAATTAGTGTTTTTACATATTTATCATAAACGGTTTTTTTAATATCTTTTTCTTATATATTTTTAGTACCTGAATATTATTTTTTATTCAAAAAATAGTTTAGCCCTGTATCGAAACAATGGCATAAAAGCTAGTATCTAAACTAACTTTCATTGGTAATTAATGTTTTTTTAGGGTTTATATGCATGCAAATATATATATATATATATATATATATTAAGCTTCAACTTTTAAAATTTTCTAATTCTTTGATTGTTATTTTAATCATAATTTTTTAGGGCTAATCTAAAAGAAAAAATCAAGATTATTGGGTTTATCGGTAAGGCATTAGATTAATTGTATCAATTAATTTAATTAAATAAAAAATTTATTTTAAAAAAACTCTTTGACTTCTCGTGAATTTGAATCACGTTTAACCATATTATTTAAAACTTAATTGGATTAACTAAATTTCACCAAATCAATATTTTTTTATTTAATTTAAAACTTGACCAAATAAAATTCTCTGCTTCTTCTTTTTTATTGTGGTTCCTAAATGAAATAAATATTTAGAGCCCATTTGATTCTAGTGTTGCTTTTTAAAAAAAATTGTTTAAAAATATATTAAAATATTTTTTTATTTTTAAAAATTTATTTTTGATATTAGCACATAAAAAAATCCAAACACATAAAAAATATAAACTTTTTTTAAAATATAAAAACAAACAGGTTCATAAAACATCTTAAAAAATTACTGAGTCATTTCATGTGGGACATTTGGCTTGGCTTGGCTTCTATAGTTAGTTTATTCTTTTTTATCTTGTGTCCATGAGAGAGATATAGAGGAGTGGTTATGATAAGTAATGTAATTAGATGTGAAAGAATACTCAGTTATTTATTAAAAAATAGTAATTTTAAAGGTGTTTTAAAAAAATTAAATTATTTGTAATATTTATATTATTTAACTCGATCCAACCTATCAAAATTAGTTAATGTAGATATTGCAAATAATAGTAGGTAAAAAAACCTAATATATGGATATTATGGTTCAAATGTGAGTTGAGATTTTTAACAATTATCAAATCTGATTCAACTCACATAACTTATTTAGTCATTGTTTTTTATCTTAGATTTCAATATGTTATCATTTGTTTAAGTTTACTAATGCTTGAGATATTGTAAAACACATTGCAATATCAATTATGATTATAAACAAATAATTATATGCTTTTAAAATTGTAATATTTTAGAGTCATCAATTCGATAAGAAAATTTCTATGCTCAATTGATGTATATTTGTAATATCAGCAAAAACTTTTGCTAGGTTCAATATATCTAACTTGTTCAAATATTTTTTGAATGGATTAGGTATATAATTTGTAAATTACAAGAAGTAGGGTTTGGATACAGTTATAGATATCAATCTAACCCATGAACATTAATTTTTTTGAAATAGATTCAATATTTAATAATATCATAAAAAATAAGTTAGAAAATATTTTTTTTGTGAATTATGTTTAAAAAATAAATTATAAAATAACTTATTAATGTGTTTTTTCAAGTTTTAAAATAATAAAGACCAAATTTAAGAAATAAAAAAGTTGGAGGATAATATTAAAAAAAAGATAATTTCATAAATTATTTTAAATAGAATAAATAATAATAAAAATAATAGAGACTGAATTTAATTGATAAAAAAGTTGAAAGATGATGAAATTAAAAATAAATTATAATTTTATAAATTACTTTAAATAAAATAAATAGTAATAAAAAAGAACCAAATATGATAAATAAAGAATTTCAATTAAAAAATAAAATAAAAGCAAATAACAAGTAAAAAATAATGATGAAAGTTGATATAAAAATAAACTAAAATCAAATTTTAAGAAAAGAAATTGAATATATATATATATAAAGGACTAAATTTGATATAATTAACAAATAATAAGATATTTTTAATTTTTTCATAAATTTTAAAAAATAATTTTATCTAAATTAAAAAAATATTTTTCTAAAAATAAAATAAGTTTTCTTTAACTAGAAAATGTTTTTTTACAATATCCTATTTAATTATTATTTTCCTACTCTACATTCTAATAATTCCTTTTCTTTATTTTTAAAATGTACATATATTAGTGCATTGTATTCCTTTTAGTTTATGACACTTTGCTTGTCCAGCCAAGTTACCAGCATACCCTCTTGCATAATGTTTTTGGGTTGCTATGTTTTTTCATGCATTATAATTAATGTGTCCATCTAAATTAAGTTTGCACGATACCCTCTTACACAATGTTTTTGGGTTGCTATGTTTTTTCATGTATTATAATTAATGTGTCCAGCTAAATTAAGTTTGCACGATTGTTTTTATAAAATTATTTTTGTATTAAAAATAATAAAAAATAACTTAAAAATTCTTTTAAAAAATGAATTGATCCGAAAAAGAAACACATTCTAATACTTTTCCACTTATTTTTAACCCGTATTCCACCAAACTTGATTTATCCTTGTAAAATTTCTTCAAAGCAAGTTCAGTATTTTCATACCAAAAACAAAATCATCTCTACCCCTCTCCATTTTTTTTTCTTTTCATTTTCAAAACTGCAATATATAATTTAATATAGGTGTTCCCTAAATTACAGCATCCATTTTGTATTCAGTTGCTCTTCTTCTTTTAATCCCTTTCGACTTTTTTAGTCTTTTCTTTTCTTTTCTTTTCTTTTTTTCTTTCAAATATTGATCTTCGGCTTGCCAGCTATTTTTTTAAAGTTAGCTAAATTTGAGAAATCAAACAATTAGCTATAAACAAAGACATTTCTTTAGTCCTAAATTCCCAAATCATCTATCCATCTACAAAATTATAGATGAACTGGGTTGTTTTCTTTCTAAATTTAACAAACAAGCTTACATGTGTCACTTGTTATTTGTCTTTGCTCCCCCTCCGTAGCTCTTATGATCATGCATGGAAGCCCTAATTCCAGCCCATAAATTTGCTTCAGGCCCATGTGATTTGTAAACAAAGAAAAGGAAAAGAAAACCTAAGGACTCATTATCACGTCGCCATGAACTTATAGAATATTTCAACCCTATGCATTGAATATAATTAACAGGTTTTAATAAAAATTTATATTTTGAATTCTTTTAATGGTTAATAATTGAATTCTAAATAGAATTAACCTTTAAAAATACTACAAAAATAAATTATAAGGTAATGTGAAACTTGTAATCACGTAGTTATATAACTCATAATTAAAATTGAAATCTGATCTTGAAAAACTAAAATATATCTGATAAGAGTGTGATTCAATAAAAACTTATCCCAAGGTATCAATACTATTGAAATGAAGTGAATACTACCACGAAACCATTTAATCTTTGATAAGTTAAATTTAGTTTATTTAAGAACTAAAAAATACAAGAATCACTATCACATATTAAAACTAAAAGTTTCAAAAGTAATATTCATCAATTACTGCAAAATGTTGGTTATATGAGTTTAAATAATTAATTAGTACTTAAAAGTGCATTTCTATTAATGTTTTATATCAATATTTTGCACTTGAAATATCAATAACTCTTTAACTAAAATATATTTTATAATAACAAGTATAATGTTGTACGATACTTTTAATTTATAGTAAATGTTCATTTTTATTAAGGTTTTATATCAACATTTGACACTTGAAATATCAATAACTCTTTAACTAAAATATATTTTATAATAACAATTATGATACTATAAAATACATTTAATTTATGGTAAACTCTTTAATTAAATAGATTAATTGATGATTGAAACTACTAAAATTGAGAAGACAAAGAGAGGATGAAGTTTAGAAAAGAGATGCGGGTTCAGTCCAAACTAGAATACGGTTCAGTGATTGAGTCATATTTAGAGCTGTAGAATTTGCATTTGGGTCTACTTTATATGGATGAAAAGCTAAGACATAGGCCTAAAATATTAATGAAAATGCAAGACTCAATTCTGTTATTTAGAAGTCCAAATCTTAGCAACAACGAAGAAGTCTGAATCTGTCGTGCAACTCAGATACTATTTAGTGTTCAACCTATATATCTTAAGTTCTAGAAGTCCAAATGACCTCAATTTTTTTTGTTGCAAAGCTGAGATAATTTCCTAGAATTTTTATGAATTAAGTATGTTTAATTCTGATGTTAGCAATGATATTTTGTTCAAAAAAGAAGATAAGGATTGTCACCATGTCAAGATTTAGCCACCCATTCAATAATTAGTCAACAAATTAATAGTTTCTAATTTTGCCTTATAAAATAAGGTATTTATCATGCATTTAGACATCTTGATTTCTAGATCAACATCATGTTTTTGCTCTCTCTTTATTATAATGCTTAACCTTTGCTTATATTAATCTCTTGTTTATACTTCTCATTTCATTTCCTTTACTTTGTTAACTTTTATCTTATTTATGCTTTTATCTTGTCTATTTATGTTTCTTTCTTTTATTATGTTTAGTTAAGTTTATTATCTTATGGTAAAAATATTATACTAATGGTGTAAGAATAAGTATAGTACAAACTCAAGATGGACCTTAATGTTTGATACTAACATGTTTTGTATTTGTTATCTTGTTAACTTTTAATAATTTGCTTGTTAAATGATTAGTATAGATTTGTGTTGTATAACACTTAGTACAGCAAATACCTAGCACTTTCATAGCCCAATCGGATGGTATAACCGACACTTGTACTATGAAAGGAACTTGATTTGTTGTTAAAATAAATTTTATTTATCAATACGTGACAACATTTATAAGTGTTAGCATTATTTGAATAAGATAACCAACGTAATCATGTTAACAATTTATGATCTGAGTAGAACCTCCTTTGTATGTGATTTCTAGTTGAGTAATAAAAAAAAATTATACTATATTTATTTGAAATACTATTAGTGAATCATCTAACCTTGATATTTGTTTTAGTCATTGTTTAATCATCACATTAATCTTACAATATCAAAGTCCTCTTTAACTTATTATTGTTGTTGTTGTTTATAATTTGATTAGTACTCAAAAGTGCATTTTTATCATGGTTTTATATCATCATTTTGCATTTAAAGTATCAATAACTCCTTAACTAAAATACGTTTTATAATAATCTATCTAATAATATAAGATACCTTTAATTTGTGGTAAATATCCATTTTAAATGTAGGCCTATCACATAAATGAAAGGATTGATTGATGACTTTAAGAACTTCAATTGCAAAGGCAAAGAGATGATCAAACTTCGAAAAGAGATGTCGGTGCAATCCCAATCAGAACACTGTTTGGTAATTGGGTCATATCTAGAGTCATAGATCTCAGATTTAGGTTTACTTTATATGGATGGAAAGGTAAGACATAGGCCTATAACTTCCCTATGGAGCCCAAGATTTAAAAAGGTCATTTTCAAGTTCAAATTATTGCAACAACAAAGAAGCTCGAATCTGTCCTCCAGCCCGAGCACTGTTCAGTATTTTAGCCATATCTGGAGTTCTAGAAGTCCAAATGAGCTGAATGTTTTACACAAGAAAGCTGAGACAATTGCCTAGAACTTTCATGTTTTTAAGTGGCTCTAATGTTGACGTCATCAATCACGTTTTGGGCAGACAAGAGAAGATAATGATTGCCACCAAGTCAAAGGTTGGCCATCTACTCATCAATTAGTCATCAAATCAATAGTTCCCAATTTTGGCCTATAAAAGGAGGCACTTGCCATGCATTTAGGCATCTTGGTGTCCAGATCAAGATCATGCTCTTGTTTTCTCTCTTTGTATTCTTTATGCTTTGTTTTCATTAATATCAAGTTTATGCCTTTCATTTCCTTTCCTTTCTTTAGTTAACTTTTATGTTCTTATTTTGTTTATCTATTTTTCTTTCTTTCATTATGTCTAGCTAAGTTAATTATGTCAAGGTGAAAAGGTTACACTAATGGTGTAAGAATAAGTATGGTATAAACTTAATATGGACTTTAATGTTTAATACTAACATGTTTTATATTTGTTATCTTGTTCACTCTTTAATACTTTGCTTGTTAAATGATTAATCTTGATTTATGTTGTATAACAATTGGTACAACAAATGCTTGGCACTTTCATAGCCCATACTGTATGGTATAACCGACACCTGAGCTATGAAAGGAACTTGATTTGTTGTTAACATAAGTTATAATCATGAATGCTTGACGAAATTTACAAGTATTAGCATTAATTGAATAAGATGACTAATGTAATCATGTTAACAATCTATAATCTGATTGGAACCTCCTTTATGTGTGGTTTCCAATTGAACAATAAGAGTTTATACTATACTTGTTTGACATACCATTAGTGGAACCTCTAACCTTGACATTTGTTATTATCATTGTTTAATCTTTACTTTAATACTCTATCTCCAAGTTCTCATCATCATCATCATCTTCTTCTCTTTCTTTATTATTATTATTATTGTTATTATTGTTGTTGTTGTTATTTATAATTTGTACAATAACCTCCCTGTGGTTCGACCCCGGTCTTGCCGGGTTATTTATTACTTCGACACTCCTGCACTTGGGAGAAGACATCAATCTCTTTGTCGTGTCAAGTTTTTGGCGCCGTTGCCGGGGAGGTAAGCTTTGTATAAATTATAATATTTATTTTATTTTCTCTTTTCACTTTTCTTGTATATAACTTTGTTTCTTTTCTCTTATTTCTTCTTCTTCTGTTTTCCTTTTCCTTTTATTCTATTCCTACACGTGCATGAGAGTGTGGTCACGTACATCAAGTGGTAGACTTTGTAGGGTATCCTCATCATTTTCAGAAAATATGGCTGAAGAAGATAATCAATCACTTCATAATGAGAATAATGAGAATAACCGTGCTAGAACACTTAGAGACCACATGAATCCAACAAGAACAAGTGCACCATCATGCATAGTTTTTCCTCCCGATGCATCTCATTTTAATTTTAAGCCAGGCATTATCCAACTTTTACCTTCTTTTCATGGTTTAGAATTGGAAAATCCATACTTGCATTTAAGGGAATTTGAGGAGGTCTGTAACACATATAATAATCTAAATTGTAGCATGAACACCATCAGATTAAAGCTTTTTCCTTTTTCATTAAAAGATAAAGCTAAAACATGGCTACAAAATTTGAGACCAGGATCCATTCGTGCTTGGGATGAAATGCAACAACAGTTTTTAAAGAAGTTTTTCCCATCTCATAGAACAAACTCTTTCAAAAGACAAATCACCACTTTCACTCAAAAACCAGGAGAAACATTTTACCAATGTTGGGATAGGTATCGAGACTTACTTAGTACTTGTCCTCATCATGGTTTTGAAACATGGAGATTGGTTTCACATTTTTATGAAGGGTTAACGCCTAAAGATAGGCAAATGGTTGAATTGATGTGCAATGGAACTTTTGAAGATAAAGACCCTGATGAAGCAATGGAGTACTTAGACTTATTAGCTGAAAATGCTCAAAATTGGGACACCGCGGGTACTTATGAGGCACCGAGTAAAACTCAACCTCATACATCTAGTGGAGGTATGTACAACCTTAGGGAAGATCATGACCTTCAAGCCAAGTTTGCATCTTTAGCTAGAAAAGTCGAGGCACTAGAATTGAAAAAGAGTGGTCAATTAAAATCTGTTGAAAACATTGCATGTCAAATATGTGAAACAAATGAACACTCAACCGATAACTGTCCAACCTTGCCTTCTTTTAAGGAATGTCTCCATGAACAAGCCCATGCTTTAAACAGTTTCCAAAGGGTCAACCATAACCCATACTCACAAACATACAACCCTGGTTGGAGAAATCATCCAAATTTTAGCTGGAAGAGTGATGCACAAACTTCACAACCACCATTTCAAGCATATCATAATTTCCAAAATTCTCATGGATATGCATCTCTTTATTCTCCACCTCCTACAAGAAGTTTTGAGGAAACTTTGTATGCATTTATTGAAAAGCAAGAGACAATCAACACTCAACTTACTCAAAGCATAACAGATTTTAAAGATACTCTTGCAAAATTCACATGTGCTCTCAGTTTTCAAGAGAAAGATAAGTTTCCATCTCAACTACAACAAAATTTCACGGAGCAATACAATGCAAATGCAAGTAGTTATGGAAGTCAACACATGGATCAAGTCAAATCAGTCATCACTCTTCGCAGTGGTAAGGTTATTGAAAAACCCACTCTTGAACCTTGTGAGAAAGATGATGAGTCAATCTCTAAAGGTAAGGAAGGGGTTCAATCTGAATATTGCAAGGAAAAGACTAATTCCCTGTCAATACTTCTATTTTCTCATGCCATGACCATTTAGGAAGAAATCGAGGATGAAAAAGGCACAAAAAATGTTGATGCGGATCTTTTATCAAAAGCGACAACATATTCAACACCCGACATTACACCAATCGATGATTACTTTCCTGATGAATCTCTACTTTCTCTTAGTTCAATGCCTTGGTTTGCTAAAAATATCAATTTTCTTGCTTCAGGATTTTTGCCGGCTCACTAGAGTATCGAAGACAAAAGAAAATTTTTGAGCAACGTGCAAAAATTTTATTGGGATGACCCTTACTTATTCAATTATTGTCCTGATCAAATATTTCAAAGATGCATTATCGACAATAAGGTAAATGATGTTATTAAATTTTGTCACTCTAAGGCACGTGGGGATCATTTCTCATAAAAAAAGAGGATTCTAGAAATCTTACAGAGTGGATTTTAGTGGCCAACCATATTCAAAGAGTCACATGCATTCCATAAAAACTGTGAAAATTATCAAAAGGTGGGATTTATTTCAAAACACATAGAGTGTTTAGATAATCTTCTATTGACTCTTAAGTCTCATCGTAGTCGAGATAAGCATCATGTAATTCATGAGTTATAAACTCATGTTCATAAAGAACATGCTTGGTATATTCTTGGGAATCTAACTAAAAAAGACCTTGTTTGCTAGTTTTTAAGAAAATTAGATGGGAAGCCTATCCCCGACCCATAGAGGGCGTTTAAGCCATTCTTGGACGTAAAACCAAGGGAAAATATGAGCCACAATCACAACTACCTGTACATACACATGCTTTTTGTGTCTTTTGGTTTTATTATTGTGTTTTGTTGTTACTTATATTTGTTTCAATGTCTTTCAGGTTTGTTAGTATTCATTATTTCAGGTGATATCTTCTATACTTATCTTTCTACCTTTAAACATTAAGGACAATGTCTTGTTTTAGTTAGGGGGAGAGGGTAGTAGCTAAAAAAAAACTGTGTTTTCTATACTTATATTTGTTTCAATGTCTTTCAGGTTTGTCAGTATTCATTATTTCAGGTGATATCTTCTATACTTATCTTTCTACCTTTAAACATTAAGGACAATGTCTTGTTTTAGTTAGGGGGAGAGGGTAGTAGCTAAAAAAAAAACTGTGTTTTCTATTTCATAAAGCATGTGCAAAATGGTTGTTATTAGAATGGCAGAGTAAAGGAGCTCTTTTGTTAAAGTGACTCTTGAGACGCATCTTAGTAACCATTCGTAACAAGGTCTATCATAATACTTCTTGAAATATTCAGATTTACAAACTCTTGCATTGTTGTTACTTAAGTCTGCTCATATACTTGTTTAACATGTATTCTTAAACCTTAATTTACACACACACACTTCAACATATAATTATGGGTTGCATATTGGATTATTACATTATTTATGTTCTTTTGTTAAAGGTAACAACTAAGGAAAAGGGATAGTATATAAAAAAAACAAAAAAAAAGAAAGAAAAAAAATGATAATAAAAATGTAGATAAGTTTGGTTTCGTAGCCTCCCTAACCTAAACAATTAAGTTCGAAGGGGTGTTTTAACACCTAATACCCTAAAGTCAACTGACTTGGGAGCTATTGACCCAACGCTTGTTACATGAGTTGAGGAGAAAAGCTTGAGGGAATCAAACATTGCACTATCTACATATCAGTATCTGCGACCCGAGTTACTAGGCTCGTAGGGGTGTCTTAACACCTAATGCCCTAAGACCAACTAGTCTGAGAGTCATTAGCTGAAAGCTCGTTACATGGGTTAAAGATGCATGGTGTTTTAAATTATATGTATATATATTAAAAAAAAAAGAAGAAAAAGAGAAGACAAAAATAATAATCCCAGCCCAAGGAAGTTAACCTTAAACATTAGAACAAAAATTTTGTTTTCTTCCAAGAAAAGCCTCATGATTATGTGTTGATACATTGAGCATCAAAGAAAGGTTTCTGAATATCTTGTTAAGAGGTATTGAGCAGGTATATAAATATAACAAGAGTTTGTTTATCTGGATAGAGTAATGGAAGTTAAATGATGAATACCTTGCTTTGTGAAATTTACAAATTATTTTTCTACTTTAACGTTTTGATTACTAGGGACTAGTAATAAGCTAGTTGGGGTGTGTGATTAGTACTCAAAAGTGCATTTTTATCATGGTTTTATATCATCATTTTGCATTTAAAGTATCAATAACTCCTTAACTAAAGTACGTTTTATAATAATCTATCTAATAATATAAGATACCTTTGATTTGTGGTAAATATCCATTTTAAATGCAGGCCTATCACATAAATGAAAGGATTGATTGATGACTTTAAGAACTTCAATTGCAAAGGCAAAAAGATGATCAAACTTGGAAAAGAGATGTCGATGCAATCCAAACCGGAACACTATATGGATGGAAAGGTAAGCCATAGGCCTACAACTTTCATATGAGCCCAAGATCTGAAAAGGCCATTTTCAAGTCCAAATTGTTGCAACAACAAAGAAGCCCGAATCTGTCCTCTAGTCCGAGCACTATTCAGTATTTTGGCCATATCTGAAGTTCTAGAAGTTGAAATGAGCTGAATTTTCTACACAAGAAAGCTGAGACAATTGCCTAGGAATTTTATGTTTTCAAGTGGCTCTAATTTTGACGTTATCAATGATGTTTTGGGCAGACAAGAGAAGATAAGGATTGCCACCAAGTCAAGGGTTGGCCATCTACTAACATGTTTTCTCTCTTTGTATTCTTTATGCTCTTGTTTTTATTAATATCAAGTTTATGCCTTTCATTTCCTTTCCATTGCTTTGTTAACTCTTATCTTATTTATGTTCTTATTTTGTTTATCCATTTTTCTTTCTTCCATTATGTGCAGCTAAGTTAATTATGTCAAGGTGAAAAGGTTACACGAATGGTGTAAGAATAAGTATGGTATAAACTTAATATGGACTTTAATGTTTAATACTAACATGTTTTATATTTGTTATCTTGTTCACTCTTTAATACTTTGCTTGTTAAATGACTAATCTTGATTTATGTTGTATAAAAATTGGTACAACAAATGCTTGACACTTTCATAGCTCATAATGTATGGTATAACCGACACCTGAGCTATGAAAGGAACTTGATTTGTTGTTAACATAAGTTATAATCATGAATGCTTGACGAAATTGACATACCATTAGTGGAACCTCTAACCTTGACATTTGTTATTATCATTGTTTAATCTTTACTTTAATATTCTATCTCCAACTTCTCATCATCATCATCATCTTCTTCTCTTTCTTTATTATTATTATTATTATTATTATTATTATTATTATTGTTGTTGTTGTTGTTGTTGTTGTTGTTATTACTATTATTGATGTTGTTGTTGTTATTGTTATTATTGTTGTTGTTGTATTGTTGATATTTATAATTTGTACAATAACCTCCCTGTGGTTTGACCCTGGTCTTGCCAGGTTATTTATTACCTCAACACTCCTGTACTTGGGAGAAGACATCAATCTTTTTGTCGTGTCATAATTCATATAGTTAACCTCCTTGTGGTTCTACCTCAGTCTTGCCGGATTATTTTTTAATTTGACACTCCTACACTTAGAAAAAGACATCAATCTTTTGATCGTGTCAATAGTTCTTGAAAAATTAACTTTAATGAATCTATCCTTGTGGGTTGAACTAAATCATACACAAAACTAACCCAAAAACTTTATACTGAAAAGCTCATAACTTGATCCAAACAAGCCATATATCCTAGCTCAAAACAAAGTTTTAATAAGCCTAATAAAAAAATTATTTATCATTAAATACCACCAGTCCTTCTTTACTTATGTAGTGAGGATAAATAAAAAATGCTTATAAAAAAATAGGACTTTAAAACATTAATGAATCATTACTAC
Source organism: Populus ilicifolia (assembly GCA_015708895.1). Lineage (NCBI taxonomy): Eukaryota > Viridiplantae > Streptophyta > Magnoliopsida > Malpighiales > Salicaceae > Populus > Populus ilicifolia. The sequence continues at coordinate 29,335 of SRLM01000055.1, forward strand.
TAGTGAAAATTATGTTTTAGCTTATTAAAGATTCTTGTGAAATTAGAAAATTTCTAAAACAAGTTGTCACATCCTTAAAAATTTTTTTTTTTGCAAAATTCATCCACGTATTAAAAGAATGTAAATAACAAAATTCATGTAGTCTATTTTGATCTATATCAAAAGTTTTTTCTGAACTCTTATTCACTTGAAAATTTACCCCAACATAGACAAATACCTCTAGAATCTATTCATAAAGTTTCAGCTTGATTCAAGGCTTAGATTTGTATTATTTTTAATAGCATAAAATTAAAAGATAAAAAATTTTACACCAAAATCCAAATCTAACCTTGTTAGGGTTGTATCCCAAGGTTGAACTATATCATAGGTAAACCTCTCTAATTTTCAATTTCAAAGTGGAGAAATTAAATGTTAAAATTAACATTTCTAAAATACTTATTTAACTCTTGTTTTTTTAATGATTTTTAAAGAATTAAGATGAAGGTAAATAGGGTTAAATAGGAAACAAAATGAATTGAATTTTATTTCTTATGAGCATGTGAATTCAACTTATTTATCAATTGAATTTAAATTAGACATTTTAATTGATAATTGATTCCAAACAATAGATAAGAGAATTTCACTCAATTGAATATGTTGTGCATTCTGACCTATCAAAAAAATGAAACCATTTATAGTACTAAACTAGTTATTTGACCTATGCTTTCACAATGGGTCAACTAATTTTTTAGCAAAAAAATAAATATGAAAGCTTTTCAAATGTGTTTTTTTGTTAAAATATTATTATAAATAAAAAACCTATGCATGCATTTAATTAAAAACATTGAGAATCATCTATTTCAATAAATACAAAAAACAAAGTGTTAATGTGTCTATCCAACTACTTTAGCTGCAAATCAATTAAGTTTTTTTCTAACACAAAAAAATAATGTGGAGATGTTATTAACATGTTTTTTGACATTAAGTAAAAAATATAACCATGAATAAAAAAGTTAATGCTAACATATAATAAAACATAGTAAAGATCATATGTGTTAATACAAACATGTAAGATCTTAAATAATTTTCAACATAACAGAATAATGAAATAATGTTGCAATTATTATATTAAGATATTATTTTCTTAGTTTTGTATAATAATTTAAGAAAACAAATGTAAAGAAAAGAAATTACAAAATAATAAAGATAAAAACAAAACAATGGTATAAATAGGCCAAGTATAGAGTGATAAATATTTAAAGTGAAAAACATAAAAACTAATAATATTTTTTCCAAAAAAAAGTGTAAAGAAAAAAACCTAAAGAAATATTACAAAATATATAAAAAGAAAAAAAAATGGTGCTAAATAGACCAACTATAAAATGATAAAAATACCAAGTATAAAGAAAAAATATTAAAAAAAACCTAAAAATTATAATTTTACGACCATCATAATAAAAAATAATTGAAAAGTTTATAGTGTTGCGATGTCGTGGTCGCACAAATTAATTACCCTAACTTAAAACACAACACATAAGATAGTATAGAGCAAGCAAGGGGTCGATCCCACAAGGAAAATTTAGTTTAGATTTTTATACTATACATTATGTAATTGGGGGGTTATGATTTGTGATGATCTAAACTATAGAAGAAATTAAACTAGTGAACAAAATCAATTAAAATCGAAATTTATCAAGAAAACAAACTTTGGTTGCAAGCATATATCCAGCAACGAAAATTAGAACCGATCCTTGAAACAAAACTACAATTTATATTCTGAATTTTTATCTTTTCTTAATGTTAGTTAATTAACGGATCCGCCATATAACTAACCCTATCCAATAAACAATCACAATGTCCGCATTAATGATTTAGTTCAATGGCAGCCCTAAGAACTAGATATTTGAGTGTTCTCCCTAAGTTTAATAATGTAGTTCTGCCATAATTATCATGTTTAGTTGCTTCACAAGTTCATACATTACAACTCCGGTTTTGATATCAAATTTAGCAATAAATTGTTCATAATGATAACTTAGAGTTCCGCTCTAACAATTATCAACAACAATCATAGAAAATATACATAGAAAAACAATCATACTCATTCATACTATAAACTAAAAATAAAAAGAAGAATAAATCTCATGGTTCTTGAAATCCAAAGGTTTATTGTGTCCTTGCAACCAAGAAAAGAGCTTAGCCTTGCATAACTATTGAACAACTACTCTTAAAGAATGAAGAGCGCAAATTTTTTTTTGGGTTTGTAGAGCAGAGAATTTGTGTTTCTTAACTTCTGGCTACTGCCCCCCTTCTCTCCTCTCTCTTTTTCTTTTTATATGCTAAGAAATCTTAGTTCCTAATTTACAAAGTAGTCCTCAAGTCGACAATTGACATTTAAGTAATTCAATAACTATTTTCCCTAAAAAAGAGAAATATCTTTGCATGAAATCTTTAAAATTTGACTTAGAGGAGCTAAATTACTGATATAAAATTTTTGATAATGGTTTAGAAGCTTCGAAACGTAATTTGGACTCATTTCTTCACGAAACCTGATTGTTGACAGAATTTAGTTTTCATCTTTGAAAAATCATATCTCTCTCATCTAACATTGTTTTTGGCTGAAATTTGGAAAGTTTACCAAAATTTGAGTCAGGAATCCAACACAATTGAGCTCGCATAAACTGGATATCTATAGCTCCAGATATTGAATTTTGAATAGACAAAGGTCAATAGTGGCAGAATGCGATATTTGACTTTGAAGGATGTGATTTCCATGATCTTCCTCGTTTTATTTATCTTGCATTACATTTCTAAAAAGGTATGGATGTTAGCTTTTTAGTGCCACTAGAATCACTTCATTTTGATCTCTAGAACTCACGCTCTGCACAAAACATCGACTGAACATCAAATCTACCAATTATCTCCAATTTACTCTTTTTTGCATTTTTCATCCAAAAGTACCTTCAAAACATAAAACAAAAAATATCAAGGCATTTTACATATAAAACATGGACAAAACATTAAGTAAATATGGGTGAAACTATCGAATAATATGATTACATCAAATACCCCCACACTTAGCTCCTGCTCGTCCTCGAGAAAGGATAAATAAAATTAAATTGAAAATAACCATTATCAATCTCTTAATCTCCCATCAATGTCCAAGAGTATAAACATTATAAATAAGAATATAATAAAAAAGGATAAAATAAATAAACATTATAAATAAGAATATAATAAAAAAGGATAAAATAAATAATTCTTTATGAATTTGTTTACATGCAAACTTCAAAATTCAATCAATCATTGGGATTTAAATGAAATCTTGTCATACCAAAGTGATAGATCCTCTCATTGATATACACTCCAACACTCATGTGTTTAGGGTTTATGTGTTTAAATCTCTCAAATTCAATCAAAGAGTATGTTCTACCATAAGCTTGCTTTTCAATCTTATCTCTATTACTAACATATTACAAACAATGCATGAATCAAAAGGTCTTATTTTTTGGTTGTAATGGGGCTAAGGTTAAGGTGAGGTAAAAGAGAGTAAAAGAAAAGGTTCAAATCAAAGAAAGTAGAGCATTCTGAAAAAATGATATTTCAAACAAGATGTTCCATCAAAGCTTATAAATTTTTCATCTTTAATCACCAATGCTTAACTCCTTTTGATTTTAAGCTCTTTTAACATAAAATCTTAAGAACATAAAGGAGCATTTTTTTTCTTCTTTTTTTTGTAATTTTTCCCATCTTTTCATCAAGCATCACTTCTTCTATCTTTTCACATAATTTCCAACCATAATTCCATAAAGTATCACAAGTATATGATGTACTAATCCTTGGCCAGGGGAATAGGAAAATATATATAAAGTTAAGGCTTATACATGGATAAAGCAAAGAAAAGATAAACAAGCTCAAAAGAAGCTCACTAAGGATAATATGCTTTAGGTTGACTTTTTGGTTCAAGTGATTTAAAATTCCTAATGCCTTTATCATCTTCATGTATATTTGTAATGGAATATAATCTCAATAAGATATGAAGCAAGTTCTAGAGATACATATCATTGAAAGAATGCACACTCAAAAAATACAATGTTGAAGGCTCAAAAACTTGTAGTGGTATAACATTATAAAGTCAACATGATACATTTTCAAAGTCAATCCCTAAACCAATTAAACCTTAAAATTTGCATGTATACTCTTTCATTTGATTTATATCTTCATCTATCTTAATTAATTCTTATACATAATACTCATATTCTCAAAAACCAATGGGAGTTAAAAAGATCAAACATAATTTTTTTTTAAGAACAATAAAGAAAACAAAAATAAGAAAACAAAAATTCTCCCAATACCCCTACACTTAAAACACAATATTGTCCTCAATGTTGAAATAAAAGCAAAGGGACATAAGAGAATGACAGAAAATAAATTAAAATACAAAAAAAATAAAAGATAAGGAAAAAGAAAGTAAATCTGATTTTTTTTGTGTGCTGGGTTGCCTCCCAGTAAGCGCTTTTGTTTTATGTCATTGGCTTGACATGTGGCATGCTCATTCTTCATAGATTGGTTTAACTAACTCTATAGAAGCAGTGAGTTTTGTCGTCCAACCTTCATAGAAAGGTTTCAAATGATGTCCATTGACCTTGAGTACTTTGCTGGTTTCTAAACTTTTAATTTCAACTGCATCATAAGGAAAAATATTAGAAACAATAAAGGGTCCAATCCAACGAGAGCACAATTTTCCTAGAAAAAGTTTCAAACGCGAATGATAAAGAAGGACTTTGTCTCCAACATGAAATTCCTTTCTTGTAAGCATTCGGTCATGACGATTCTTAGTCTTTTCTTTGTAAATCCTTGCATTCTCATAAGCATCATTTTGAATTTCTTCCAACTCTTGCAATTGCAATTTTTTGCAATCCTAGCGGCATCATAATCCATGTTGCATTGTTTAATAGCCCAAAAACCTTTGTGTTCAAGCTCCACCGGTAGATGACATGCTTTCCCATAAATCATTCTATAAGGTGACATTCCTATAGGTGATTTATAAGCAGTCCTAGAAGCCCAAAGTGCATCTTCAAGGCATAGACTCCAATCTCGTTGATTAGGTTGCACTGTTTTCTCCAAAATGGACTTGATTTCTCGATTGGAAATTTCAGCTTGGCCATTCGTTTGCGGATGATATGCTGTGGAAGTTTGATGAGTCACATGACATTTGCGTAGCAATGCTTCCATGAAACGATTGCAAAAATGAGTGCCACGATCACTAATGATAGCTTTAGGGATGCCAAACCTATCAAATATGTGAGTCCTGACAAAATCTAAAACAACCTTAGCATTGTTAGTTTGTGTGGCTTTCGCCTCAATCCATTTGGACACATAATCAATAGCAAGAAAATATAAAGATTTCCAAAAAAAGAAGGAAATGGACCCATAAAGTCCATACCCCAAACATAAAAAATTTCACTTACAAGAATATTTGTTAAAGGCATTTGATTTTTTAGAGTGATATAACCTATTCTTTGGCATTTTTCACATGATTTGCAGAAGTGATATGCATCTTTAAAAATAGAAGGCCAATAAAAACCACTTTCAAGTACTTTATAGGTTGTTCTTTTTGCTCCAAAATGTCCATCATAAGAATGAGAATGACAAAAAGTGAGAATAGAATGAAATTCATCCTGTGGTACACATCTCCTGACTACTTGATCCATATACAATTTCCACAAGTAAGGAGTGTCCCAAAAATAATATTTAGCACTAGCTTGTAACTTGTCCTTTTGGAATGTAGACAAACCTGGAGGGAATTCTTTGGTGAATAAATAGTTCACCAAATCAGCATACCATGGTCTTGTAGAGGAATGTAGCATATACAATTGTTCATTAGAAAATGTTTCTCTTATTATTTCGGTTGGAATATCCTCGATCCTTAGTTAACTTAAGTGATCAGCCACATGGTTTTCGACACCTTTTTTTGTCTTTGATCTCAAGATCGAATTCTTGCAAAACCAAAACCCACCTAATCAATCTTGGTTTGGACTCCTTCTTCTTCAAAAGATACCTGAAAGCTGCATGGTCAGTAAAAACAATGAGTTTTGTACCAAGTAGATATGACCTGAATTTTTCAAGAGCAAACACCACTGCAAAAAGTTCCTTTTCAATTGTATGGTAATTGCATTGTGCTCCATCCAACATGCGAGAGGAGTAGGTGATAACATGCAAATTCTTCCCAATTCTTTGCCCAAGCACAGCGCCTACCGCATAGTCACTTGCATCACACATTATCTTAAAAGGTTCATCCCAATTTGGTGGTTGGATGATAGGGGCAGTTGTGACACGTCTCTCAAGCTCATCATGGGCATTTTTACAAGCTTGATCAAACACAAAATCCACTTCTTTGGCTAATAATCTGCACAAGGGTGTTGTAATCTTTGAGAAATCTTTGATAAAGCGTCGATAGAAACCTACATGGCCTAGAAAAAAAAGAACTTCCCTCACGTATGAGGGGTAAGGCAATGATGAAATAACATCTATCTTAGCTTTATCAACTTGTAATCCACGTGAAGACATAACATGCCCAAGAACTATTCCTTGTTCTACCATAAAATAAAACTTTTCATAGTTCAAGACAAGGTTTGTTTCAATGCACCTTTTTAGGATCAAAGATAAATTTTCTAGACATTTATAAAAAGAATCACCATACACCATAAAATCATCTATAAAAACCTCAATTATTCTTTCAACATAGTCAGAAAAAATACTCATCATGCATCTTTGAAAAGTTGTAGGAGCATTACAAAGACTAAAAGGCATTCTCCTATATGCATATATACCAAATGGACATGTAAATGCAGTTTTTTCTTAATCCTCGGGATTAATAACAATCTAATTGTTGATTGTATCCACTATATCCATCAAGAAAGCAATAAAAAGACTTACCTGCTAGGCGTTCAAGCATTTGATCTATGAATGGTAATGGAAAATGATCTTTGGGTGTAGAAAGATTGAGCTTTCTATAATCAACACATATTCTCCATCCACTCGAGATGCGAGTAGGAATGAGCTCATCATTTTTGTTTTTCACCAACATGATTCCGATCTTTTTAGGCACCACATGGATTGGTGCCACCCATTTACTGTCAGTGATGGGGTAAATGACTCCTGCATCTAACAATTTTAAAATTTTAGCTTTCACTACCTCCATCATAGGTGGGTTCAACCTCTTTTGCATTTCCCTTGTTGGTTTAGCGTTGTCCTCCAATAGTATGTGATGCATACACATTGAGGGACTAATGCCCTTGATGTCAGCTAAAGTCCATACAACGGCCGTCTTGTGATCACACAACAACTTCACATGTTTTTCCTCTTGTATACTTGTCAAACCTTTTGCTATGATAACGGGAAGTGTATTATTGTCACCAATGAATACATACTTCAAATTATTAGGCAAAGGTATTAATTCTAACTCTAGGGCCTGTAAAATAGATGGCAAAAGCTTTTTATGTGAGAGTAATAAATTAATAAAGACCTTACCATAGGGAACGATTTGTAAAGCTTGTAAGGCCAATACTGATTCATGCATATTTTGGGGAACACATATGTACCTCTCCATCTCTTTTATCTTGGTGAAATCATAACCATAGCTCAAAGCTATGCTTAATTCATCTTTATAATCAAAATCATGAACTTGCTGCACACACTTATCAATTTGATCATAGCATGTGATAGAATAAACATTGCTATAAGGATATTTTATTGCATCATGAAAATTGAATTCAATTTTTTCATCTCCTACCTTTATAGACAAGGTATCCTTACCACAATCAATCTTTGTATTGGCAGTTTTCAAGAATGGTCTTCCAAACAATATAAGAGTGCTGGTTGATGAATCACAAGAATCATGTTCCATATCAAGAATATAAAAGTCACATGGAATAACCAAAGTATCAATCTTGACTAGGACATCCTCTATCACACCAAGTGGGTAAACCAAACTACGATCTGCAAGTTGTATTACAATGCTAGTTTTATACAAAGGCTCAAGACTAAGAGAATCATAAACATGTTTGGGCATAACACTAATAATGGATGCACCTAAATCACACGAGGCCCTCTTGAAACTAGCATTACCAATAACACATGGGATAGTAAACGCACTTGGGTCCTTTTGCTTCAAAGGCATATTTTTTTGAACAACACCAGACACAAATTCACCTATACTTACCATTTTATGACCTTTCAATTTGAAAGCTCTCTTAGTAGTACACAACTCTTTGAAAAATTTGGCATACTTGGGAATTTGCTTGATAGCATCAAGTAAAGGAATGTTGAGTTCTACTATCTTGAAAACCTCTAAAATCTCTTTTTCTTTGTCCTCTTTCTTTGACCTAGAAGAACTAACAGGAAAGGATGGAATTGCTTTAAAACTAGAATTCATTAAGTGAGGAGTTACCTTTGGAGTGTTGGTCGATGTTTTAGTTTGTGGAGGAGGAGGATGTTCCTTCTTTGTACTCAATTCAATTTCTATCTCTTCTTATTCCTCCATCTCAATTTGTTTTAACCTTTTCTCTTCAAGTTCTTTTCCACTTCTCAGCATGATCGCATTAACATTTTCTTTTGGATTCCATACTTGGGAGGGCAATTTTACATTCATTTGTACCTCCAATTTCCCTACAGTTGAAGCTACTTGACCTTGTTTCTTGTTGAAAAGACATGATATTTTGTTGCAAGGTAATAGTATTAGAAGCCAAAGTTTTCATCATCTCACGAAGATCATCATTGGATGACGACCCCGTAACATTGGAGTTTGTGAATGAAGGGGGTTGTCTTGCTTGATAATTCTCTTGGGGCTGAAATTTATGGGGATGGAATCGTCGGCCTTGATTGCCTTGTTGGGATGGGTTGCCATAGCGTAAGTTGGGATAAACTCCCCATCCAGGATTGTACGTGTTGGAAAAGGGATCGTATTTATGTTGGGATTGTCCATTGAATGCTCCATCAATTGCATGAGCTTGTTCAATGTAATCTTCTTGCATTGTTGGGCACATATCCGAAGCATGTCCTTGTAAGGAGCATATGCTACAAACTTTCACCTGTTGCACATTTCCACAACCTAAAGAACGTACAAGAGAAGCAAGATCATTAACTTTATTTTCAAGGTTAGAAATACTTACCTCATTTACTCGTTTATTAGAGAAGTCTCCACGAGTGCCAAATTGTTTTGAGTTAGCTGCCATGTTTGAGATCAATTGGCGTGCAGCCTCAGGTGTCTTATCCACCAATACGCCTCCACTTGCAGCATCAATGATACTACGGTCAGTAGGCATCAATTCTTCATAGAAATATTGAATGAGTAGCTGATCGGGTATTTGATGATGAGGGCATTAAATGCATAGTTACTCAAATCTTTCCCAACACTCGGAGAGTCTCTCCATGAGATTGCCGAATCCCACATATTTCTTTCCTTATGTTGGCAACTCGAGATAAATATTTCTCAAGGAAAATCTTCTTCATGGCATTCCAAGTTTCAATAGATCCTGGGAGAATAGAGAAAAGTCATGCCTTTCCTGCCCCTTTTAATGAGAAAGGGAAAGCTTTCAACTTAACTTGTTCTTCATCAACTCCATTCGGTTTCATGCCAACACAAACCATATGGAACTACTTGAGATGAGTATGAGGATCTTCTCCTGCAAGACCATTAAATGTTGGTAACAAATGTATAAAACCAGATTTGAGCTCAAATTTTACAGCATTTTTGATGTTTATGTATAGTGGCTGATTTTCCATATTAGGAGCAGCAAGCTCCTTGATGTTGTTGTGCAATAGCCATGGTGTTGAGACAAGCTTCCTTTTGTAACCTGTGTAAAGTTTTACCTATATCAAGATCCAACTACACTTGACTTTGATTATTAGTAGAACCTGTTACTAGCATAAATCATTAAGAAAACTCAAAAGAAACCAACCACACAAAAGATCGAAAACAATGTAAATTGTACAAAAATCCTATGTTAGAAAACTAAAACTGCCTTAACTCCTTAGAACACAATGGAATTTGGCCTCAATAGGGTGGGGCTAATAGTATACCACTAGTCTTATTTAGAACGTTGTTTTCCTTCAGGAAAGGAGAAGCCAAAACCTAATTCCACAAACAATTCCATTTTGAACAGTACCACCATTGCAAATAAACAGTACCACCGCAAGCAAAAATTTTGTTTCTCTTTTTTTTTTAGAAATATAAATAAAAAATCACAGCAACTAAAAATAATAGTACAAGCACAAGAATTAACTAAAATTACTTCCCCGGCAACGACGCCAAAATTTGTTGCGATGTCATGGTCGCACAAATTAATTACTCTAGCTTAAAACACAACACATAAGATAGTATAGAGCAAGCAAGGGGTCAATCCCATAAGGAAGATTTAGTTTAGATTTTTATACTATACATTATGCAATTGGGGGGTTTTGATTTGCGATGATCTAAACTATAAAAGAAATTAAACTAGCGAACAAAATCAATTGAAATCGAAATTTATCAAGAAAACAAACCTTGGTTGCAAGCACACATCCACCAACAAAAATTAGAACCGATCCTTGAAACAAAACTACAATTTATATTCTGAATTTTTATCTTTTCTTAATGTTAGTTAATTAATGGATCCACCGTATAACTAACCCTATCCAACAAACAATCACAATGTTCGCATTAATGATTTAGTTCGATGGCAGCCCTAAGAACTAGATATTTGAGTGTTCTCCCTAAGTTTAATAATATAGTTCCGCCACAATTATCAAGCTTAGTTGCTTCACAAGTTCATACATCACAACTCCGGTTTTGATATCAAACTTAGCAATAAATTGTTCACAATAATAACTTAGAGTTCTGCTCTAACAATTATCAACAACAATCATACTCATTCATACTATAAACTAAAAATAAAAGGAAGAATAAATCTCACGGTTCTTGAAATCCGAAGGTTTATTTGTGTCCTTGCAACCAAGAAAAGAGCTTATCCTTGCATAACTATTGAATAACTACTCTTAAAAAATGAAGAGAGCATGATTTTTTTTTGGGTTTGTAAAGGAGAGAATTTATGTTTCTTAACTTCTAGCTGCTACCCCCCTTCTCTCCTCTCTCTCTTTCTTTTGATATACTAAGAAACCCTAGTTCTTAATTTACAAAGTAGTCCTCCCTTAAGTTGACAATTGACATTTAAGTAATTCAATAACTATTTTCTCTAAAAAAGAGAAATACTTTTGCATGAAATCTTCAAACTTTGACTTAGAGGAGCTAAATTACTGATATAAAAATTTTGATAATGGTTTAGAAGCTTCGAAACGTAATTTGGACTCATTTCTTCATGAAACCTGATTGTTGACAGAATTTAGTTTTCATCTTTGGAAAATCATATCTCTCTCATCTAACATTGTTTTTGGCTGAAATTTGGAAAGTTTACCAAAATTTGAGTTAGGAATCCAACAAAATTGAGCTCGCATAAACTGGATATCTATAGCTCCAGATATTGAATTTTGAATAGACAAAGGTCAATAGTGGCAGAATGCGATATTTGACTTTGAAGGATGTGATTTCCATGATCTTCCTCGTTTTATTTTTCTTGCATTACATTTCTAAAAAGGTATGGATGTTAGCTTTTTAGTGCCACTAGAATCACTTCATTTTGATCTCTAGAACTCACGCTCTGCACAAAACATCGACTGAACATCAAATCTACCAATTATCTCCAATTTACTCTTTTTTGCATTTTTCATCCAAAAGTGCCTTCAAAACATAAAACAAAGAATATCAAGGCATTTTACATATAAAACATAGACAAAACATTAGATAAATATGGGTGAAACTATCGAATAATATGATTACATCATATAGTGATGCCTTGCTATTAGTCTCACGACTTATAAACTAACAACTTACAAGTCACTACACCATTAATATTATTTAGGTTCCTTTTGAACAAATTATTTTTTAAAATAAAACAAATCATTTTGTTAATAAAGGTTTATTTAATGTGTAACTTTGTTCTCAAATAAACATAAAAGAAGCACATGGATTTAGACATTATCTTTATAAAGAGGTTGGTTAGATTTTTTTAACCCACTTTTAATTCATAATTAATGATTTTTTTACTAAATAATTTATTTATATTTGAACCATATCATAAATAATGGGGATAAATCATTCAAATCACATTTTATCTAGTATTACTAAATAAAATTAAGTTTGTTCAAAATATCTTTTATTTTAATTGAAATTAGATTAGTCTAATTAACAACATTATCCCTTTCTCATGTTGTAAATGGATCTTTTTTTTCCTTTGAGGAGGCTGATTGTGGCGTTACCTATAATCTAAGATGTGTCTTTAAAGTAGCATTTGATTATTATCCTAAAATAATTATGAAAAATATATATTTGACTGAAGAAAAAGATAAAAAGATAAAAATAAATTTATCTCTAAAATAATTTAAGTAAATTTATGTTCTTTCAAAATAGAAGATACAGAGAAGACATGTCTCCAAAAACATTATTTTTTATTTTTTAATCCCAAAAATATCATTATAAAAAACTTTTAACTTTAAAATTTTTCAACTAAGACATATAAAAATAAAAATATTTATTATCATAGTTTTAAAACTCAACTCAGAGATTGATCTAAGGAAAAGCTCAAGTCACTTGTTGAAGCCTAGGTCATGGGGCGAGATGACTCAATTCAGTATAAAAATAAAAATAATTATTATCATAATTTTATAACTTAGTTTAGGAATCGACCTAGGGCAAGACCCAAGATATGAGTAGGGTTGATCATTAACCAGGGTTAATGTAAGGAAAAAATGTTATTATTTTATCTTTATAAAACTTAACTCAATAGTCAACTTAGGGTAAGACTCAGGTCAAGTGTCAAGAAGGTATACCTAAGTAGACCCAAGTTAGCATAAAACAAAAATAGCTATTATCATAATTTTAAAACTTGATTTGAGGGTCAATCTAAGGCAAGGCCCCGTTACATATTAAGAGGATCAACCTGAGTTTACCCAAGTCTATGTAAGGATAAAAGTTGTTCTTATTATAATTTTAAAATTTGATTTTAGGATCAACTGGGGCAACTCCCAAGCCATGGGTTAGGAGGGTCAATGACACGTTCAAAAAATTGATGTCTTGTCCCAAGTGCAAGAGTATCAAAGTAATAAAGAACTTAGTAAGTTTAGGTTGAACTATAAGAAGGTGAACTATATAAAATTATACATAATAAATGAAAAAGAGTTAAAGATAACTTTTGAGATGTGATATTGATATGAGTATTAATCAAAGATAAAAGCAATTGTCAAGGTTAGAGGATCTACTAATAGTATTAGAAATATGCAGTCCAAACTGGAACACTATTCAGTAATTGGATCATATCTATAAATCTCAGATTTAGGTTTACTTTATATGGATGGAAAGGTAAGACATAGGCCTATAACTTTCATATGAAGCCCAAGATCTAAAAAGGTCATTTTCAAGTTCAAATTGGAACAACAAAGAAGTTCGAATTTGTCCTCCAGCCCGAGCACTGTTCAGTATTTTGGCCATAGTTGGAGTTCTAGCAATCAAAATAATTTGAATTATTTACAAAAGAAAGCTGAGATAATTTCCTACAACTTTCATGTTTTCAAGTGGTTTCAATTTTGACATTATCCATAACTTTTTGGGCAGAAAAAAGAAGATAAGGATTGTCACCAAGTCAAGAGTTGGTCACCTACTCATCAATTAGTCATCAAATCAATAGTTCTTAATTTTGGTCTATAAAAGGAGGCATTTTCCATGCATATAGGCATCTTGGTTTCCAGATCAAAATCATGCTCTTACTTTCTCTTTTTGTATTTTTTGTATAGCTTATACTTTGCTTTCATTAATATCAAGTTTATATCTTTCATTTCCTTTCATTTATTTAGTTATCTTTTATCTTATTTATGTTCTTATTTTATTTATTTATTTTTCTTTCTTTCATTATATCTAGCTAAGTTTATTATGTCATGGTAAAAAGGTTACACTAATGGTGTAAGAATAAGTATAATGCAAACTTAATATGGACTTTAATGTTTGATACTAACATGTTTTGTATTTCTTATCTTATTCACTCTTTAATACTTTGCTTGTTAAATGACTAATCTTAATTTATGTTGTATAACACATGGTACAACAAATGCTTGGCACTTTCATAGCCCATACTGTATGGTATAACCGACACCTAAGCTATGAAAGAAACTTGATTTGTTGTTAACATAAGTTATAATCATGAATGCTTGATGAAATTTATAAGTATTCGCATTAATCAAATAAGATGACTAATGTAATCAGATTGGAACCTCCTTTGCTTACTAAATGACTAATCTTGATTTATGTAGTATAACACTTGGTACAACAAATGCTTCGCATTTTCATAGCCCATACTGTATGGTATAACCAACACTTGAGTTATGAAAAGAACTTGATTTGTTGTTTGTTAACATAGGTTATAATTATGAATGCTTGATGAAATTTATAAGTATTTGCATTAATCAAATAAGATGACTAATGTAATCAGATTAGAACCTCCTTTTGTGTGTGGTTTCCAATTGAATAATAAAAGTTTGTACTATACTTGTTTGACATACCATTAGTGGAACCTCTAACCTTGACATTTGTTATTATCATTATTTAATCCTTACTTTAATATTCCATCTCAAAGTTCTTATCTTCTTTTTCTTTATTATTATTATTAGTATTAGTATTACTAGTAGTAGTATTATTATTGTTGTTGTTGTTGTTGTTGTTATTGTTATCATATATAATTTATACAATTAACCTCCCTATGGTTTGACTCCAGTCTTGCCGAGTTATTTATTACTTTGACACTCCTACACTTGGAAGAAGACATCAATCTTTTAGTCGTGTCAAACTCCTTAACTAAAACATGTTTATAATAACAAGTCTGATACCTTTAGATACCTATAATTTATGGTAAATGTTCATCCTAAATGTAGGCCTATTATATAAATGAAAGGATTGATTGATGAGTTAAAGTACTGAACTTGAAAGGACAAAGAAAGGGTGAAGCTTAGAAAAGAAATGTTGATTTAGTCCAAAACTAAAATACTGTTCTGTAATTGGATCATAATTGGAGCTTTAGAACTTGGATTAGGTCTACTTTATATGAATGAAAAGTTAAGACATAGGCCTAAAACTTTTATGTGGAAAGCAAGACTCAATTTTATTATTTAGAAGTCTAAATCTTACTAATAACATAGAAGTCTGAATATGTCTTGTAGCTCAAACACTATTCAGTGTTTAGCCTATATCTCAAGTTCTAGAAGTCCAAATGACTCAATTTTTTTTCCTGAAAAGCTGAAATAATTTTCTCGAACTTTTATGGCAAGGTTGGCTTAAATTCTAACATTATCAATGATGTTTTGTTCATACAAGAAAATAAGGATTATTACCAAGTCAAGATATGGCTACCCACGTAATAATTAGTCATCAAATCAATAGTTCCAAATTTTGGCTTATAAAAGAAGATATTTACCATGCATTAGGCATCTTAGTTTTCATATCAAGATCATGCTCTTGCTCTCTCTTTGTTGTCATGCTTAAGTTTTTCTTATATTAATATCTTGTTTATACTTCTCATTTCCTTTTCTTTACTTAGTTAACTTTTATTTTATTTATATTCTTATCTTGTTTATTTATATTTCTCTATTTTACTATGTTTAATTAAGTTTATTATGTCAAGGTGAAAAGTTTACACTAATGGTGTAAGAATAAATAAAGTATAAACTCAATATGAACTTTAACGTTTGATATTAACGTGTTTTGTATTTTATTATCTTGTACACTTTTAATACTTTGTTTATCAAATGGTTAATTTAGATTTGTATTGTATAACACTTGGTACAACAAATACAATATTTTTATAGCCTAATCATATGGTATAACCGATACTTGTGCCATGAAAGAATCTTGATTTGTTGTTAAAATAACTTATAATCATGAATCCCTAACAATATTTACAAGTATGAGCATTATTCGAATAAGATAACTAATGTAATCATGTTAACAACTTATAATCTAATGAAACCTTCTTTGTGTGTGGTTTCTAATTGAATAATAAAAAGAATTTATACCATACTTGTTTGAAATACCATTGAATTAAATTAACATCTCTTCTTTAAGTTTAGTCTTCTCTTTATCTTTTCACTTTAAATAGTTAAACACATCAATCAATCATTTAAATTATAAGATATGTTTGTATTCAAAATGAGCATTTATTATAAATTAAAGATATCTTATAAAGACTTGTTATTATAAAGCATGTTTAAGTTAGGAAATTTAATAATACTTTAAGTGCAATATGATGATATAAAACGTAGATAAAAATATACTTTTAAGTACTAATTAGTCATCATAGGTTGGCTTGAGTCAACATATAAATATAAATGGTTATTATAATAGTTTTAAAACCTAAATTGAAAGTTAACTTGAGAAAAAGGTTTAGGTTGTGGTTGGGAGGGTCAACTCAATTGACCCAATAATTTTTTTAAAATAATCAAAATAACTTTTTTTTGACAAAATTTTTTTTTAAAAAAAGTCAACTGGTTTTTGACCTGTGTTTTTTCTTAGATTAAGCTGGGTTTTTTACCAAGTCAGGTCAAGCTAATCCTACCTTTATTTTCTTTAACTCAGACTAATTTAAACCTTAGATGAAACAGTCAAGTCAGTTTTGGTTTTATAACTATGGTTATTATAATATTATTAATTTCAACAATCACTATAAACTAAAGTAAAAAAAAAATCTAATTATTTTTTTAAAATATATAAGTTTGACAACAATACATATTAAGGGTAAAATAGATTTGTTTATATTTTATTTTGCCTTATTCACCGTAACTAAAAAGGATACAAAGATAGACACATTGTCTTGCACTTCACTACCAAACATAATTTCATCGTCGTCTCTCTTTTTGCTTTGTCTTCTATGTCTTTATCATGTTTATTTAGTTTATCTTGTAACAATAACCAAACATTACCTAAATATTCATTTGTATACATGGTGCTTGTAATGACCCATAAAAATTTCAACAATTTATGACATACTATTTATTAATAACAAATCAAAAATAGGGTGACTTTTTTTTTATTATCATGTTCCATTGATGCATTGTGTGATACTATTTACATTTTAATAATTAGACACCATTAAATAATGTAATACATCACACATACATATAATATACAATATCATCACAAAAGAAGGTACACACCATAATCTATATTCATGAATTTGAAAGTCATCATCATAAGTTTTTACAAAAGTGTCAATCAATAGTTCATAGCTATTATATAGTTGTACAAAATGCATGTTGTCTAATCATACTATTATATGATTTATCCCAAAATACTTAGGACAGAACTTCTAAGTGCCATGACCATGGAATGTTCCTGTTACAAATCAAGTTCAATGTAAGTGTACAAATAATTTCTTATAATATAATGCAACAATAGACATATACTTGTATATTAGCAATTTAAATTGATAGATTCTCATTATTAAGTTCCTACTAATTATGTCTTTAACATTGTGCAACCTTACATCACATTATGTCTTTGGTTTATAATCAACACCAATCAATAACATGTATTACAATATATAAACTTTAGCATGTACTCTCTTAACTATGATCAATTAGTCTATGGTACTTATACATTAATCGCAAGTGTAATTGACACATTAATATTCTTACTTTAGCGTATTTATAATTACTATCTAAAATGTATATCATTATTATTATTATAAATCAATACTAGTCTCATTCAATCATTCTAGTTATCTAACATGGATACCAATAGCTAAAGCTAACTTCATGATTTCTTTTTGGTTATCCAACAAGGATACCATTAGTCAAAGTTACTCACATCATTTATTCCTAGTTATTCAATATGAATACTATTAATCGAAGCTGATCTCATCAATTAATCTTGGTTATCCAATATGAATAACATTACTTGAAACTCATCGCATCAATTAATCTTGATTATCTAATATGGATACTATAAGCTGAAGCTAATCATATCAATTAATCCTAGTTATCCAAGATGGATTCCATTATCCAAAACTAATCATATCATTTAATTCCAGCTATTGAACATAGACATCATTATCCAAAACTAATCACATCATTTAATTCTGGTTATTCAATATGGATATCATTAACCAAAACTAATTTCATTATCCATTATGTTTTATAAGTAATTTAACTAATTGAATTGGTAGCAACATGTGTATAAATACTTCAAGAATTTAATAATAATCAATTAAATGTGGAAACAACCTACCTGCCATCTCATAATGTGTCCTCGCCCAATCAAAGATTTGATCTCAGTTGCACCTCTTGATATACAAAATGACCATTACTCAATATATTTTTATTTAGGTAATGTCAAAGATCATTTCCACATGTATACCAGTACACAAATACATTCATTCAAACATCTTATATATTCATATAATTGTATAGTGATAATATCATAACAAAACATTCATCCCTAATTTTAATGAGAGTCATCTACGAAAATTATATCATTATGACACTAAAATTGTAAACAAAATTGAGTTATTTTGAGATTAAAAATCATTAGAGAAAAAAACTAGGTAATTCTGACACTGAAAATCATCAACAAAAACCAAATCATTCTAGCACTAAAAGTCATCGATGAAAACTAAGTATTTTAACACTAAAAGTCATCAACAAAAACTAAATCCTTTTAACACTGAAAATCATTAATGAAAACTAAATCATCTTACAATTGAAAATTATAACAAAAAATTAAGTCATTTTGACATTGAAAATCATCAATGAAATTAAATCACTTTAACATTTATTTTCCCTAAGTTCATGTATATCATCAATACCAAGTTTTCCTTCTATAGACTATACTTCAACCTAGTTTTGAACATAGACCACAATCAAATTCACTTTGAAAGTTTATAAAGTAAGGGCAACATGTAATGTTTCTCTTTCATGAAAATATCACACATTCATCAAATATTGTTAAAGAGGAATCATCACTCATAACTATTTACATGAGGGTATTTCTTTATTATCCTTTCTAAGGTCGCCAAAGCCTATGTCACTCCCCTAAAAAGTATATATTTGTGTTCTTCATATGGTAACATCAAATTCTCATTTATTATCATATGGCATAAGGTGTCCTATGCATTCCAAATTACAAAGTATTATTAAACGTGTTCAGGGATCATATTTTTATCCATAATCTCATCAAGTTCATCACAATATTATCAAATAGTACACAATCAAGTTCAACATGTACATCCACAAGGATTCTTCTATCTAAATTTCTATAGGCCGAAACATGGATATTTACATTAAGTGTTTCATTTCATCAATTTTTACTATATCATTCCAAGTCACAAAACATAGGCTAATAACCAATTTTACATTACATGTAAGTTCAATTTCTATCATTTATTTTGTTTCTTTAAGGATGTTCATCACATAAAAGTTTTCTCAATTGTTCTTCTTCTTGGTTGAACTTGGTATCCCTTGTTCTAAGTCCATTATCAAGCAAGTCTTTCAATTCATGATGCAAAACAAGGTATTGCCATATGTAAAAATTATGTTTTAGCTCAAGTATTTTTCTAAGAGCATAATAAAATCACAATTGACATATTTTATCATCCCATTCCATTCTTCTTTCATTATTTCAACATGCCAGCTTTTAATTAGGGTTTGTTCTTTAACATGCATCATTTTTTGTTGTTATAGATTTTGAAATTACATCCTTTTTATCCTTATTTTCCAATCTTTCCATTCAATCTTTTTGAAATTGAAAGTGTAAGAACCCTAGGTCATTTCATTTAAGGTTTCCTTTTCATTTTGCCTTAAAATCTAAGTGAGGCTACTTTTTAACATGATTTTTATTCAAGATTTGGGGAATCTTTTGGTAGTTTTCCTCCCCCACCTCTAGATTTTTCTCTCTTTTCGCTACTATTCTAGCCGACACTTTATCCCTTTCCTCTCTTCATGTTTTTTATTCTCTTTCCACTCTTTAACTCTCTTCTTACTTAAGTATTCAAGGGAACCACATGCAAGGGTGGTTTGGATAGGAGTTTATTTGCAAGAGAAGGGTTGTTGCAGCTAGGGTTGTTATTGATTTTTGGTGAGAAAAAAAGTCAGTTCTTTTCTCTCTCTATACATTTATACCCCTTCTTAAATGTGGAAATGTGTCTTTGGATGTTGGATGTTTTTATACTAGCACCTCTTTTTGAAACTCCTTAAACTAGTTCTTTCATGTTTTCTTTTAGTATTGAACGATCTATTTCTCTTTCTTTTTTTAAAAAAACAAGGTTTTACAATGCCGGTATCAATTTCTAGTAATTAATTACCCATTTATGGTAATATAAGAATGACCATACATGTTAAAAGTTGATTTGGTTAAAAAAACACACACACCAAAAGTTAGCTAAATATAATAGAGATATATGTTTTTGCTTTTTCAAGTAAAAAATAAAAATAAAAATTGATATCACTAGCTAGGGAAAAGGAAAGGGCTAAATCATTTATCTTTCGAGGCTAATATAATGAAGATATTTGGTTTGTAATTCAATAAATAATTAGCTTTTTTATCATGTAATTGCCAAATAAAATAAAAATAGAACATGATATAGTTAAGAAAATGAACTTTTATAAAAGGAACTAGCCATGGTCAAGTTATGTCACGAATTAAAGCTCTTTAAGGTTAATCATATCTAAACATAGCCCAAAGATGGACATAATATCACGTTGGCAGGGTTATTTTGTTTATTTTTAAAGACTTCTTTTCCACTAAACTATTGTTGTCCTTCTTAAAAAGCAAAATCGTGATGAAACCTTTATGCAACTTGTAAAAAAAAGACATTTGATTGATGGTGACAAATGACTTCAACCAGACAGTTTCCCTACTCTAATTTAAGCATAGAGGCACTATACTTTTACTGTTTAATTATAGATGCGAAATATTATTTCACAATGAAGAAGGTCAAATTTATACTATATACGCAAGTTGCTCTTGCTTGATGTATCCCTTTTCAAATTTATTATTTTCCGTTTTATTCAAGTAATTTAATAAATTCTCAAAGCCATTTATCCTACAAGCA
The DNA here is from genome assembly GCA_015708895.1 of Populus ilicifolia. NCBI lineage: Eukaryota > Viridiplantae > Streptophyta > Magnoliopsida > Malpighiales > Salicaceae > Populus > Populus ilicifolia. The sequence continues at coordinate 50,493 of SRLM01000055.1, forward strand.
TCCACTTGGTATGTTGTGTGTTAAATTTGGGAACAATTTTTAGGTGATTTTGAATAAATTCAAGAACCCTTCCTCTTGTATTTAGTTCTTGAGAGGAAACTCATGGGCAACTAGGCACAGAGATTGCTATTCATAGATAGGGTATCATATGAGCATCCAAATGCATGTGTTTAATGACTGATAAAACAAGAGGAAGATATATAATTAGTACTTAAAAGTGTATTTTTATCAAAGTTTTATATCATCCTTTTGCACTTGATATGAATGGAAAGGTAAGACATAGGCCAACAACTTTCATATAAAGCCCAAGATTTAAAAAGGTCATTTTCAAGTCTAAATTATAGTAACAATAAAAAAGTCCAAATTTGTCCTACAGCCCAAATATCATTTAATGTTTGGTCTATATCTAGAGTTCTAAAAGTTCAAATAATCTTTATTTTTTTCTAGAAAGCTGAGATAATTTTCTATAACTTTCATGTTCAAGCGGTTCTAATTCTGCTACTATCAATGACGTTTTGGGCAGATAGGAGAAGACAAGAATTATCACCAAATAAAGAGTTGGTCACATACTCATTACTTAGTAATTAAATCAATAGTTCCTAATTTTAGCCTATAAAAGAACGCATTTGCCATACATTTAGGCATCTTGATCTCTAGATCAAGATTATGCTCATGCTTTCTCTCTTTGTATTTTTGTAATGTTTAGGTTTTGTTTTTATTAATATCAAGTTTATGCCTTTCATTTCCTTTCTTTTACTTAGTCAACTTTTATTTTATTTATGTTTTTATTTTGTTTATTTATTTTTCTTGGCATTTTTGTAATGTTTAGGTTTTGTTTTTATTAATATCAAGTTTATATCTTTCATTTCCTTTACTTTACTTCGTTAACTTTTTATCTTATTTATTTTCTTTTATTATGTTTAGCTAGGTTTATTATGTCAAGGTGAAAAGGTTACACTAATGGTATAAGAATAAGTATAGTGTAAACTGAATATGGATCTTAATATTTGATACTAACATATTTTGTATTTATTATCTCGTTCACCTTTAATACTTTGCTTGTTAAATTGTTAATCTAGATTTATGTTGTATAACACTTGGTATAACAAATACTTGGCATTTTCATAGTCCAATCATATAGTATAACTTACTTATGTGTCATGAAAGAAACTTGATTTGTTGTTAACATAAATTATAATCATGAATGTCTGACGAGATTTACAAGTATTAGCATTAATCGAATAAGATAACTAAGGTAATCATGTTAACAATTTATAATCTGATTAGAATCTCCTTTGTACGTGGTTTCCAATTGAGTAATAAAAGTTTATATTATACTTGTTTGACGTACCATTAGAAGATCCTCTAACCTTGATATTTGTTGTTATTATTATTTAATTCTTACATTGATCTTTCATCTCAGAGTTTTCATCAACTTCTTCTTCTTTTTTAGTATTAATACTACTACTACTATTACTATTATTAGTATTATTACTATTACTATTATTGGTAGTATTATTTGTATTATTACTATTATTATTTTTGTTATTGTTAAATTATTATTATTTATAATTTATACAATTAATCTCTATGTGGTTTTACCCCAATCTTATAAGATTATTTATTATTTTAACACTTTTATATTTGAAAAAAAATATCAATCTTTTAATTATGTCAATATACAATTACACATATATACATGATCATCATATATGCTCCCAGTACAATATTTCTCTGTCATAGCTCTAGATTTTTAGTCTACATTAGGTAAATAATAGTGGAGGCATAGACGTGAGAGAAGTTTTGACCATATATTATAATGGGCAGTCTTTTTTTTTTTTTCTTCTCCCTGTTTCCCCCCTTTCACGAGGAATAACAAGGCAAATACACCCACTCTTCAGTATCATCATAAGAATCCAAGAAGTTTTGATAAAAAAAGATGAATCCATCCAAGAAGTTAAAACTTCCATAACATTATGGTAAAATAAAATAAATGAAATATTTGACTTGTACAAGGACATACTGAAACTCCATTATATATCTTTATATCTTTTGAGGACTTGTAATAAGGACTTTTTCTGGCATGCCATTTTGGTTTACTTTTCCTACTTTAATCAAGTCCGACTTAGATAAATATTTCCCCAAGCTGGATATTTGTCAGTGATTTTTCCTTCACGAAATATCATCCCACAGATTCCTAATTCGGACAAAAGCATGCATGTAGCTGGCAGCACCAGGGTGACATCTTCCATAAAAGGAAAGGGCATTTTCTACTGTCTTGTGGGTGGGAAGGTGTGGTATCAAATTCAAAATTAAAGTTAATTAATGTATTCATTAATCACCACGAACATTCATAGCTTATACCATAATTTTTTTCATTTTATTTAAAAGCCTTTTTCTTAAAGTAAATCATTGTCACTTTAAAAGAGATTTTTAATAGTGATCATCTCCTCATGCCAAATTAATGCATCGTACTTAATTCTATAATTTGAAAATGGCAGCAGCCAAAATTAATTTCTAGATGGAAAGAAAGGCAGCAGCTTGTTACTTCCATGCATTCATGATGAAATTGCTGGTATAATAAGCCAGGTGGGAAAAAAAAATGCAATCACCGACATTCTTGTTGTCAAATAGATAAAATAGGAGGAGGGAAGGGTAAGGTACCCTTTTTTCTTTTTCTTTTTTTTGATTTACGTGGGGTGTCCGGGCCAGCTTGCGCGCACCATGACTAATCCTCACAGCCCACTGAATACCCTGCAAACCCAGTAAGCATGTAAGGCACAGCGGGGATAACAGACATGCACGTCAGGGCTCGAACCCAGGTACAGTGAAAGGAGACAAGCCACTTCCACCACTAGGCCAGGCTCTGGAATGTGACAGTTTTTTATGCCACATGACTAAGAAACTATATTTTACGGACTTGGAAGGAGAGGTTCACCTTCTTCCTTCCTTTACCATTGAAACAAGATTATGCCCTCCCTCCTCTCCCTTTTTCAGATGAAACCTTCCTTTTACCTCTCTTTCGAAACAAACAGGTGTTGAAAGAAAAGGATCACTGTATCTCTAACAACATAATGCACAGTAGCAAGACTAGATAATTTAAGAAACTTCAACATAAGCTATGAAGTTCATTGGGGTGATCAATAACTAATAACAGCTGGCATACAGAAATACAGAAAAATGAGTCCTGGCATGCTAAAAAGCTCATTTAATTATGTCGCATGCAAGCTTAATCAGACTAATATATTTATCACCGTATTAGCAATTTAAATAAATAGATTTTCATTAGTAAATTCCTACTAATTATGCCTTCAACATTTCTCTTTACATCTTCCTGACCTTACATAGCATTATTTCTTAGGTCTATAATCAACACCAATCAATAATGTGCATTATGATTTGGAAACCCTAGCACATTGGACATCCTTTTATGAAAATTGACACATTAATATTCTTAACAATAGCATATTTATGATTACTCTCAAAAGCAAATATCATCATTATTATTGTAAATCAATGTTAATTTCATTCAATTATTCCAGTTATTCAACAGAGATATCAATAGTAGAGCCAACTTCGCGATTTCTTTTTAATTGTCTAAATTCTCGGTTCTGTAATACGGATACCATGATATCATTACGAGAAAAAAATGATATTACATCCATCCTTGGCAAGCAATACGGTGCAAACAATGATATCAAAGCACGACTACTGTGTTCTTTCATCAGTTCAAGGGTAAACATATCAATAAAGGTACAAAATAGGCTTTGAAGATTCTCGATTGCCCCCCTTCAATTCTAACTTCAATGGAAAATATCCCCCCTGCCTCTCTTTTTAGCTCAAAGGGAAAAGGCTGCTACTGTAGATTTGCTAGTAGGTTCACTCAGTCCAGTTGTCTTGCAGCTTCTCTTTCTACCTTTGGAATCTCCGTGCTCAACCTACTCATCACAATAGCTATTTTACGGACACACATGCACACATGATAGATACATACCAACAGAAACTGAATTCAATGAAGGTTAGGAGAATGTCTATGGACTTGGTCACTTAAATGGGTTAAGAGAAAAAAGAGCCAGCCAAAAATCCTAACTTTAACGTAGATACCTCATATTCATGAAAAAACTTTAAACTATCCTCGCACCTGCATACATATGCATTTCTTATTCCTGGTCGACAAGGCCAAACTTTTGATGCGAAGCCGTATTCTAGAAGTCATTTTGTAAGAATAAGATGATCAAGGTAATAAAGGTGGCTTCATGGCCAAATAATTATAAGGTAAATAATACAAGTGGCTAAAGATTCATTTGATGTTTACTGTTAGTGAATTATCTCTTTGCAAGATTTGATCTACAGAGTATTTTGTACAAGGACAGAAGAAAAGTATATATAAATATAAAGGACAAACAAAAAGAATAAAATTTTTTTTTAAAAAAATAGATCGCACATTCATAGGGTAAAGTTAACGGTAAAATAAATTAGAATAAAGAGGTTAACCATTGCACCATAAATCCAACTTCATATGAGGAATGCGGTTTCTCATCCTCATTGATCACCACTATTTATCTAGATACCTATAAGTTGCTCAATTGGTTGGCGGCATATGGGACACGTATTTGATTGAAGCCTCAATTCTTTTGCACACTTGCTGCACATGCACTGAAAAGATACAAGCAGCGTGAATTGAGAAAATAGGAATAGAGGTTCAAATATCTTTGTACGGGAAAAGAGATTTAAACTTGTAACTGCAAGCGGACTGCAGACAATTTCCTCAAGGAACTTAGATACTAGAAAGAAGAGTATTTCCTCTTGAATGAAGTTTTATTGAAAACTCTATGCAAAATCAGATAGTGAACATTAACAATAGAGAAAAAAAACTATTCTATTCTAGATTTCCACATAAGACGATTACTAAAAATAGAAATGTCTGTCTGTGTGAGAGAGATGAACAAAGGGATATATCCACTAAATAAAATCTAGATATTAGATAACCTGCACTCATGTGCCTTGAACTAAACCTTCAATTCATGATGCATAAGAGGTGGACTCTCACCATATGTCGGCAAGGTAACACGGCGGTATCCTTAGGTTCAGTCATGCAAATCACACACTCCTTCCCTGGGTCACTGTCATTAAATCCTTCAGCTGCTGAGCTTCCTATTCCGTATATCTCACGCAGCTAATATCTAACTCCAGCAACCCACAGAATCTGCCTGGTTCCTCTCACATGGAAATTGTCACCATTTTTCTTCTCGAGAACAGCTTGAGTAATCTGCATGTGGCGTCGGGTGTTTGGCACATAATCAATATGTTCATCTGTTAAATCATCTGGCAAGTTTGTTTCAGCAGCAATTACAAGTGGAAAGACATCTTCTTCAGGTGATGAGAGATCATCCAACTCAAAGAAGCCCAAATCAATGCCTGTTCCTGAAGGCTGATAAAATCTCTGGCCAGGACCTTTCTGGAAAGAGATTTTCACAGGTAAATGGGCTTCAGGAAATGCAGGAACAAACCTACCATCCAGCTCTTCCTTGGAAAAGTAGAAAATTGTAATGCTGTTATTACAAAACAAACAAAAGAAACAGTATTAGATTTACAAAAAAAACATAAAATAATAATAATAATCATATTGTGTGGGTGTCGCGTGAGTGATTAGAATACTTTAGAGAATCAATCCGGGATGAAGCTTCTAGTTAATTGCTGGTATTTCTAGTGCTCCAAAGGGATCTAGTGCTTTGGTTCTGTTATGAAACAATCCCCATGAGATTCTCATGTTGTGACATTTGGATGTTCTTTTTAAACAAGCCAGATTGTTGGGTCAAAATATGTTCAGATCCAGAAACAAATTAGGCATCAATGTTTGAAATTGCTTCTTTAGAAGTGCAAACTTCTCATGTTATTAAAATTTTCATAAAACAAGATAATTTAACTTAACATTAATACACTAATACATGTAATAAATCGGTATTTTCCAAATATAAACACCTTCCTATGAAAGACCTTGAAACATCAAAATAAGTCCCACTGACATTTTCACCTATGTGAACATCTTCATATACTAAAGAAGCGCCTGTGCTTATATCTGAGGTCAGCTAGATTGAGACAACATATTAATGAAGGTCTATGAAAGGCTCCAAATCAATGCATTTATGAGCTCTAACTCGACTATCCTAAGTTGACTATATAGCTCATTGGCATAGCATACATTAAGTCTACCAAAAAAATATAGCTATTGTATATCCTACATGGAGAATAAACAAATAAAGAAAATCATCATATAGAAATTTCATCCACACAGAATGACAAGTTTCTTCCTATCAGCACAAGAAACTAGTCAAGCCTCCCAATGAGGAAGATAATCCTTCCATAAAGTCAAACAAAAGATGGGGAGAGAGAATAACAAAATCAAACTAATGTGAGGTTAATTCATTGGTCTGTGGGTGAAAACTTCGGGTCATTCTTAATATTACAATAGGTACAGAGGACACATTTCTTTCATATTGTGCTTGTGTAATCATAAATGTTAAACTTTTGAGCGAGTTAATTTCTAACATAATAAAGCCAATATGTTGAAACTTTTAATATATAACTCTGTCAGTCTTTCTCAAAAAAAAAAAAAAACCATGTCAGTCAGCACACAGACCAATGAAATCTCAATTACAATTGTAATCAAGATTTCATGGTACATGTAATAAATTATGTTGTATTTAAGACAATAATAAAGGAAAACAGCAATACTGAAACCGAAGAGTAAAACTAAAACAGTTGCTACTGAAGCCCATATAATGAAAAATCAAGGCATCATATGTCATTTTTTAGCAGTATTCTTGTAATAGCTTGTATTAGACAGTCCAATTCTTATTCACAACCATTTTTATGTTTGATTGTAGCATCTTGTAACTAGACTTAATTATAAAATTTGCATAGTCAATATTGTTACTAAACCATATTACTTTTCTAACAAGCAGTTTAGCTTGACTAAGCTACTTTTCCTAACTAATCACCTTTCATATTAGGACTATTCGCCTAATTTTACTAATTTATATTGCAAACATAGGAAAAAATGGCCAGCATTTGCAGCATATAAGCAACCACAGTCCACAATCTCCAAGTATCTCTAGAGGTGTTAGGAGAACATCATAAAAGGGGAAAGCAAACTTTGGCTTTGGTTATGGCCGTGTCACTCTATGTTAAATCATTCAAATTTCCCTATTGCGGCTCGTTCTTGCAAATTTCATTTTCGAAACCCTTCACTACTCTTATTTCCACCACCAAAGCCACTCTAGAGAGTCAACAATTAAGAGATGAGATGCATGAGGTCCATACTCTGTATCACCCCATACTATCACTTGAGATATCACCCCAAGCCCACATTAGAATTGAATCCCCAGTGTGAAATGTTTTCAACATTAAAAAGTCACCCAATAATGCAAATTGAATTCATTCCTTCTCGGGGGCAGTCAAACTCATCTTGCTTCAATTCCTTCGGTCACTCATAACAATACAAAATCTCACCTCAGACTTTAACTAAAGGGATCCAATAAAGTTAATGACCAAAGCTCGTAGCTAATGGAAATTACGAGATTCAAGATCTTGATTTAATTTCTTAAGTAAACTAAAAACTCCATGTCAAGCAACATAAGCAAACCCACACTTTTCATGTAGCAAGCAACCAATACATTAAAAACCTCATCTTTATCGAAACAAAAGCAAGAATTCAACAAGAATCTAATACTAACAAATCAAATACTAACCTCCCATCAAACAAAGCATCGAAAACGAAAGAAACCAAGTGATGATCAGGATTTAAAACATCAATTTCAACCTTTAAAGTATCTTTATGAACATTGACATCATTCCTAATCCTCTTTGCATTCTGATGATCAACAAAAGGAGCCGGCTCCAGCTGAATTGGCAGTGCAGTAGAAGCAGCAGTAGTAGAAAAACCCACACTAGGCCTAATTACAGGAGACCACCCACTAGCTGGTTGATAGTGACCGGTATAATAAAAGGGTTGGTATTGGTAATTGTGATTTGCATAGTTGCGGGAATGGTATGGATGGGAGTTGTGGTAGGAGTGAATTGGAGGTGGAGGGTGTGTAGGATAAGGGTAAGATTGTGATGGTTGTTGTATGGTGGTGTAGTGACTTTGATGCGGTGGTGGGGGGGGAGAAGGAGGAGGAGGAGAGACAGATTCTCCAGGATGATAATAGTAAGGTGGTGGCGGTGGCGGAGGGGGTGGATGGGGGTGATAAAAAGTGGTGGTTCTTCTAGTATTGCTCCATGAAGTCCCATTTTTGTGGGTGGGACCGAAGTGGAGGGGGTGTTGAAAGCTGGAATGCAGAGTTTTGTGTTGAAGAAATGGGTACAAGAGTAAAACCGTTGACAGTTTTTGAGCAAAACCCACTTAAATGAACCTCCGGTGTTCCATAAATTCACAAATCAACCCTTGTGTTTTCTATCTTTATGATTTTTTAAAATTAATTATTTTTTTACACGTAACTTATTAGTATTTAAAAATATATCTTTATTAAAATTTTATATTATTATTTTATATTTAAAATATCAATAATTTTTTAATTAAAACATATTTTATAATATAAATATGATATAATAAGATACCTTTAATTTGTAGTAAATATTTATCATAAATATAGATTTATCATATAATAAAAAAGATTGATTGATGAGTTAAAGTATTGAAATTAAAAGGACAAAAAGAGAACTAAATTTAGAAAAAAAAATATTGGTGCAGTTTAAACTAGAATATTGTTCGGTAATTAGGTCATATCTAGAGCTGTAAATCTTGAATTCATGTCTATTTATATATGGATGGAAAGGTAAGACTTATACCTACAAATTTCATGAGAGTTCAAGATTTAAAAAGATCATTTTTAAGTCCAAATTGTAGCAACAATGAAGAAGTCTGAATCTGTCATATAACCTAGACATTGTTCAGTGTTCAGCCTATATCTATGTAAGACATAGACCTACAAATTTCATGAGAGTTCAAGATTTAAAAAGATCATTTTTAAGTCCAAATTGTAGCAACAATGAAGAAGTCTGAATCTGTCATATAACCTAGACATTGTTCAGTGTTCAGCCTATATCTTGAGTTCTAAAAGTTTAAATGATTTGAATTATTTTTTTCTAGAAAACTGTGATAATTTTTTAGAACTTTCATGTAGAGATTTGGTTCAAATTCTAAAGTTATCAATGACTTTTTATTCAGATAAGAAAATAAAAATTGTCATCAAGTTAAAATATGGTCACACACTCATCAATTAGTCATCAAATCAATAATTTTTAATTTTGGCCTATAAAAGAAGGCATTTGCCATGCATTTAGACATCTTGATTTCCAGATTAAGATCATGCTCTTACTTTCTCTCTTAGTATTTTTATAATGCTTAATTTTTACTTTCATTAATATTTTATTTATGCCTTTCATTTTCTTTCATTAGTTAACTTTTATCTTATTTATCTTCTTATCTTGTTTATTTATGTTTCTCTTCTTTATTATGTTTAGATAAATTTATTATATCAAGGTAAAAATGTTACATTAATGGTGTAAGTATAAGTATAGTGTAAACTGAACATAGACCTTAATGTTTGATACTAACATATTTTGTATTTATTATCTCGTTCACCTTTAATACTTTGCTTGTTAAATTGTTAATCTAGATTTATGTTGTATAACACTTGGTATAACAAATACTTGGCATTTTCATAGTCCAATCATATAGTATAACTTACATACGTGTCATGAAAGAAACTTGATTTGTTGTTAACATAAGTTATAATCATAAATGTCTAACAATATTTACAAGTATTAGCTTTATTCAAATAAAATAACTAATGTAATCATGTTAACCATTTATAATCTGATTTGAACCTTCTTTGTGTCTGCTTTCTAGTTGGCTAATAAGAATTTATACTATATTTGTTTGAAATATCATTAGTGGATTTTTTAACCTTAACATTTGTTGCTATCATTGTTTGATCCTCACATTAATCTTCCATCTAAAAGTTCTCATCAATTTTTTCTTCTTATTCTTCTTCTATTATTATTATTATTATTAGTATTACTACTATTACTATTATTATTAGAATTATTATTATTATTATTACCATTACTATTATTATTATTACTACTACTACTACTACTCCTCTTCCTCCTCCTCCCCCTATTGTTGTTGTTATTTATAATTTATACAATTAATCTTTTTGTAGTTCGGCCTCGGTCTTGTCGGGTTATTTATTATTTTGACACTCCTGCACTTGGAAGAAGACATCAATTTTTTAGTCGTATCAAGTTTTTTGGCGTCGTTGCTAAAGAGGTAAATTCTTGTATAGATTATATTATTTATTTTATTTTCTCTTTTCATTTTTCTTGTACCTAATTTTGTTTCTTTTTTTTTGTTTTCTTTTTCCTTTTATTATATTCTTACACATACATGAGAGTGTGGTTAAGTATATTAAATGGTAGACTTTGTAGGGTATCCTTATCATTTTCAGAAAATATGACCAAAGAAGATAACCAGTCATGTTATGATTAGTACTTAAAAGTGTATTAAGTATATGTTAAAAAGGTTATTTTCAAGTACAAATTATGGCAACAATGAAGAAGTCTGAATCTATTTTGCAACCCGAACACTGTTATTTTAGGACATCCGTTTCTTGCAACTTTTAATGCATTGATTAATTATAGAAATGGATTGATAAAGCTATTTTTTAGAAACATGACATTAGAGATGAATATTTTTAACATTTACAAGCAACCTGAAGATAATAATGATTTACAAGAAGTGGATTTCATTGAAAAATTAGTTCATAATCAATTTTAAACCATTTCTAGTGAAACTAAGATTGATGAATTTGATGATTTGTGAATGATTTATTTTCAAGAAGAATCAAAGGCAAGTAATTAGAGACCATAAATTGAAGAATTGCCACCATGATCAATTAAGTCCATACCTTTAAGTATTCAACAACCTGAACTTGATTTGAAGTCGTTATCATTCAATCTCAAATACTCATTTTTTAGAGAAATTGAAACTTTTCCGGTAATAATCTCTTTCAAACTTAATGCACATCAAGAAGGTAAGTTATTATAAACTTTAAAAACACATAAAAATGCATTTGGATAGACCATAGCTCACATAAAAGGAATTAGTCCTTTAATCTGCACACATAAAATTATTTAAAGGAAAATGATAAACCCTCTAGTGAAATGCAACGAAGGCTCAATCCTAATATGAAAGAAGTAGTGACAAATGAAGTCATTAAGCATCTAGATAATGGAATCATTTATCTTATTTCTGACAGCAAATAGGTAAGTCCTACCCAAGTTGTACCTAAGAAGTCTAGAGTCACTATGATAACAACTGAAAAAAATAAGTTAATTCTAATTAGGACTATTACTGGTTGGTGTATGTGCATTGATTATAGAAAACTTAATTCAATGACTAAAAAAGATCATTTTTCTTTACCTTTCATGGCCTAAATCCTAGAAAGAGTTGCAGGTCATGAATTTTATTTTTTTTCTAAATAGCTATTCAGGTTAAAACTAAATTGAAATTATATTAGAAGATCAAGAAAAAGACTCTTTTTACTTGTCCTTTTGATACTTTTGCATATCAAAGGATGCCTTTTAGAGTATGTAATGCACCAACTTTTCAAAGATGCATGCTTAGTATATCTAGTGATATGGTTGAATATTTTCTTGAGATTTTTATGGATGATTTTTCTATTTTTAGCAATTCATTTGATAATTGTTTGACTAACATAAAAAAAGTTTTAAGCAGGTGTGAAGAGAATAATCTTGTACTGAATTGGAAAAAATATCATTTATGGTAACAAATGACATTGTACTTGGTCACATTATTTCATTAAAAGAAATTAAGGTTGATAAATCTAAAATCGAGTTAATTGCTAACTTGTCAACATCAAAATTATTAAAAATGTTAGATCATGCTTATGACATGCTGGTTTTTGTAAAAGGTTTATCAAAAATTTTAATGTAATATCTATGCTTTTAAGTAACCTTCTAACAAAGGATAATATTTTTTAATAGATTGAACATTATAAAGAAGCCTTTATTAAACTTAAAAACTTGCTTACTTCTACTCCTATCATTCAATCTCCTAATTGATCATTACCTTTTAAAATAATGTGTAATGCTAGTGATTATGTCGTGAGTGCTGTTTTGGGAGAAAGAAAAGGTAAGAAACCTTCATTAAAGATTTTAGTATAATATCTAAGCCCTTAAGTAACCTTTTAACAAAAAATAATATTTTTGAATGGACTGAACATTGTGAAAAAGTCTTTATTAAACTTAAAAACTTGCTTACTTCTGCTCTGCCATTCAACCTCCTGATTGGTCATTGCCTTTTGAAATAAAATGTAATGCTAGTGATTATGTCATAGGTGTTGTTTTGGAACAAAGAAAAGATAAAAAATCTTATGTGATTTACTATGTAAGTAAAATTTTAAATAGTGTTCAAATGAATTACACCACTACTTAAAAAAAATTAGTTATACTAGTATTTGCATGTGAAAAATTTAGGTGTTATCTTATTGGCTCACTTGTTGTTATTTTTAGCAACCATGCAGCATTGAAATATCTTCTTTTTAAGAAAGATTTTAAAGTTAGATTGGTGCGATGAATTTTATTACTTCAAGAATTTGATATCACAATCAAAGACAAGCACCAAAAATGTTGTCACAGATTATTTATCAAGATTGACAATAGATTCAAAAACTGACATCATACTAATTGATGACTACTTTCCTGATAAATTGTTACTTTCTATCTTTACAATGCTTTGGTTCACTAATATTGTTAATTTTTTTTGTTTCAAGACAATTGTCAGCTCATTGAAGTATCCAAATAAAGAAAAGTTTCTGAACAAAGTGAAGAATTTTTATTGAGATGACCCTTATTTATTTAAATATTATCCTTATTAAATATTTCAAAGAGACATTCCTGATAATGAGGTAAGTAGCGTCATTAAATTTTATCATTTTAAGGCATGTGAAGGCCATTTCTCATTAAAAATGACAACTGAAAAATGTTACAAAGTGGATTTTACTAGCCCATCATGTTCAAGGACTCACATGCATTCTGCAAGACTTGTGAAAATTATCAAAAGTTGGAATCTATTTCAAAACCTCACATAATGCTTTTAAATCCTATTCTTGTCATTAAGATCTTTGACTGTTGGGGTATAATTTCATAGGTCCATTTTCTTCCTCTATAATTTGGTTTCTTGTACATATTAGTCATAGTAGATTATGTTTCAAAATATATAGAGGCAATTCCAAGTCAAAACAATGATAACAAAATAGTGATAAAAGTTTTGAAAGAAAATATATTGACTCAATTTGGAATCCCCGAGCCATGATAAGTGATGGTGGAACAAATTTTTACAAGTCATTTGAGCCTTTAATAAAGAAATATAGAATCATACATAAAATTGTCACCCCTTGTCACCTTCAGACAAGTGGACAAGTAGAACTTACTAATAGTGAACCCTAATAAGAAAGACTAGTCTTTAAGACTTAATGATGTTCTTTGGGCTTATTAAACTGTTTATAAAACATCATTAGGTATGTCGTCTTATAGACTAGTCTATAAAAAACCTTGTCACTTACTCGTGGAACTTGAATATAAAGTTTATTGGGCTATTAAAGCTTTCAATTCAAACCTTGATGATGCTAGTCAACTGTGAAAATTACAAATAAATGAGTTTAAGGAAATAAGAAATAATGCATATGGAAATTCAAGAATTCATAAAGCAAGAATCAAAGAGTTTCATGATACGAAGAAAATACTAAGAAAAATATTCAATATTGGTCAAAAAGTCTTACTTTATAAGTCTATATTTCATTTATTTTCTAGAAAACTAAGATCAAGATGGAGCAATCCTTTTATTATGAAACATGTGTATCTATATAGGGCTTATGATATCGAGAATCTAAAGAATGACAATGTTTTCAAGGTAAATAGACATTGTTTGAAAGTTTACTTTTACAATTTTTCCATTGAAATGACTTTATTGAATTCTATAATCTTGTATATAAAGATTGATTCTTTTCTCACATTATTTTTATGTTTATTTTTTTATGTGTGATTTTTGTGTTGCTTGTTTCTCTCACATTTTACACTTGAAGTATCAATAACTCCTTAATTAAAACATATTTTATAATAACATATCTAATAATATAAGATGTCTTTAATTTATGGTAAATGTTCATTTTAAATGCAAGTCTATCATATAATTGAAAGTATTGATTAATGAGTTTAAGAACTTAAATTGAAAGGACAAAAAGATGAATAAACTTATAAAAGAGATGTTGGTGCAGTCTAAACCCGAACAATATTCGGTAATTAAGTCATATCTAAAGCTGTAAATCTTATATTTAGGTCTACATTATATAAATAAAAAGATAAGATATAGGCCTATAAATTTCATGGGAGCCTAAAATTTAGAAAAGATATTTTCAAGTCCAAATTATGGCAACAATGAAGAAGTTCGAATCTGTCCTACAACTCGAACACTATTCAGTTTTTAACCCATATCTGGAGTTCGAGAAGTCACCTTAATTTTTTTTGCCTAAAAAGCTGAGGCAATTTCCTATAATTTCATGTTTCAAGTGTTTCAATTTTGATGTTATCAATAAAGTTTTGGGTAGACAAGAGAAGATAAGAATTGTCATTAACTCAAGAGTTGGCCACTCACTCATGAATTAGTCATCAAATCAATAGTTTTCAATTTTGGCCTATAAAAAGAGGCATTTGCCATGCATTTAGGCATCATAGTTTTTAGATCAAGATCATGCTCTTGCTTTATATATTTGTATTGCTTATGTTTTGTTTTTGTTAATATCAAGTTTATGCCTTCCATTTCCTTTCCTTTACTTAGTTAACTTTTATCTTATTTATGTTCTTATTTTGTTTATTTTTTTTTCTTTCATTATGTTTAGCTATGTTTATTATTTCAAGGTGAAAGGTTACACTATTGGTGTAAGAATAAATATATTATAAACTCAACATGGACCTTAATATTTGATGCTAACATATTTTAATTTGTAATCTTTTTCACTTTTAATACTTTGCTTGTTAAATGACAAATCTAAATTTATGTTGTATAACACTTGATACAATAAATACCCGACACTTTCATAGCCCATACTGTATGGTTTAACCAATTCTTGTGCTATGAAAAGAACTTGATTTGTTGTTAATATAAGTTATAATCATGAATGCCTAACAACATTTACAAATTTTAGCATTAATCGAATAAGATAACTAATATAATCATGTTAACAATTTATAATTTAATTAAAATATCCTTTGTGTGTGGCTTCCATTTGAGTAATAAGAGTTTTTACTATACTAGTTTAAAATACCATTAATGGATTCTCTAATCTTGACATTTGTTGTTATTATTATTTTATCCTCACAATAATCTTTCATCTTAAAGTTCTGATCAATTTCTTCTTCTTCTTTATTACTACTACTACTACCACTAATACTAGTATTAGTATCAGTATTAGTATTATTATTACTATTACTATTATTAGTATTATTGCTATTATTGTTGTTGTTATATTATTGTTGTTTATAATTTATATAGTTAACCTCCCTATGGTTTGACCCTGGTCTTACCGGGTTATTTATTACTTCGACATTCCTACATTTAAGAGAAAATATCAATTTTTTGGTCATGTCAAATGAAAAGATAAAATATAGGCCTACAACTTTTATGAAGAGTATAAGATTTTAAAAGGCCGTTTTCAAGTTCAAATTAGAGCAACAATGAAAAAGTCTGAATTTGTGCTGTAGTCTAGGCACTCTTCAGCCCATATTTTGAATTCGAGAAGTCTAAATGACTTGAATTTTTTACACAAGAAAGCTGAGATAATTTTCTACAACCTTCATGCGTTTAAATGACTCTAATTTTGACGTTATCAATGATGTTTTGGGCAGACAATAGAAGATAAGGATTGTCATCAAGTTAAGAGTTAGTCACCCACTCATTAATTAGTCATCAAATCAATAGTTTCTAATTTTAGCCTATAAAAGGAGGCATTTGCCATACATTTAGGCATCTTGGTCTCTAGATCAAGATCACGCTCTTGCTTTCTCTCTTTGTATTTTTGTAATGCTTAAGTTTTGTTTTCATTAATATCTTGTTTATGTCTTTCATTTCCTTTCATTTACTTAGTTAACTTTTATCTTATTTATATTCTTATCTTGTTTATTTATGTTTCTCTTTTTCAATATATTTAGCTAAGTTTATTATGTGAAAGTGAAGAGGTTACACTAATAGTGTGAGAATAAGTATAATGTAAACTCAATATGAACTTCAATGTTTGATACTAACATGTTTTGTATGTGTTATCTTGTTCACTCTTTAATACTTTGCTTGTTAAATGGATAATCTAGATCTATATTGTATAACACTTGGTACAACAAATGCTTGGCACTTTCATAGCGCATACTATATGGTATAACTGATACCTAAGCTATAAAAGAAACTTGATTTGTTGTTAATATAAGTTATAATCATGAATACCTGACAATATTTACAAGTATTACCATTAATCGAATAAGATGACTAATGTAATCATGTTAACAATTTATAATATGATTGGAACCTCCTTTGTGTGTGGTTTTCAATTGAATCAATAGAGTTTATACTATACTTGTTTGACATACAATTAGTGGATCCTCTAACCTTGACATTTATTGTTATCATTGTTTAATCCTTATGTTAATCTTCCATCTCAAAACTCTCATCAACTTCTTCTTCTTCTTTACTACTACTACTACTACTGTTATTATTGTTGTTGTTATTATATTATTGTTATCTATAATTTATACAATCAACCTCCCTATGGTTTGACACCACCCCTACTGAGTTATTTATTACTTCAACACTCTTGAACTTGGGAGAAGACATTAATCTTTTGATTGTGTTAGTATACAACAATTGATAATTTTATTCTTTATGTAAAATGTATGATTGCTTTTAATATTAATAATATTTTAATTTTTTTTAAATATTATATTAATAATATTAATTATAAGAAAAGTAATAATATTTTTAATAATAATAATATTAAACATATCTTATTCAAGTTTACATGAGTCTGGCTAAAATGCTAGATTCAAGACTTTTGAGCTGCTTTTAAATGTCAAGTCCCAAAGTCTTGGATCCTGACATCTGACCCAAAAGCCTTGGGTCGAGTGGGGCTATATAACCCAGATGACTTAGGTGTGTCTACAATGCTGAATCCATTAGCCTTGAGTCCGAATAACAAACATAAAAGACTTGAGTTTTGACACCATACCCAAAAGCCTTAAGTCCGGATATTGGACTCTAACGCCTTAGATCAAGCAGGGCTATAAAATCCAAGGAACTTGGGTCTGCGCCATGCCACACTAACATAACTAAAAGATTGATGTCTTCTTCCAAGTGTAGGAGTGTCGAAATAATAAATAACCCAGCAAGACCGGAGTCGAACCATAGGGAAGTTAATTGTACAAATTATAAACAATAACAATAGTAACAATAACAACAACAATAATAATAGTAGCAATAATAATAATACTAGTAGTAGTAGTAGTAGTAGTAGTAGTAATACAGAAAAAGAAGAAGAAGAAGAAAAATTGATGAGAACTTTGAGATGGAAAATTAATGTATGGATTAAATAATGATAACAAAAAATATCAAGATTAGAGGATCCACTAATGGTATGTCAAATAAGTATAGTATAAACTCTTATTATTCAATTGGAAACCACACATAAAGGAGGTTCCAATCATATTATAGATTATTAACATGATTACATTAGTCATCTTATTCAATTAATGATAATACTTGTAAATTTCATTAAGCATTCATGATTATAATTTATGTTAACAACAAATCAAGTTCCTTTCATAACTTAGGTGTCGGTTATACCATACAGTATGGGCTATGAAAGTTCCAAGCATTTGTTGTACCAAGTGTTATACAACATATATCTAGATTAGTCATTTATCAAGCAAAGTATTAAAGAGTAAATAAGATAATAAATACAAAACATGTTAGTATCAAACATTAGTCCTAATTTTGGCCTATAAATGGAGGCATTTGCCATGCTTTTAAATATCTTAGTTACCAGGTCAAGATCATGCTCTTGCTTTCTCTCTTTGTATTTTTTGTAATGTTTGTGCTTTGCTTGCATTAATATCAAGTTTATGCCTTCATTTTCTTTCATTTACTTAGTTAACTTTTGTCTTATTTATGTTCTTATCTTGTTTCTTTATTTCATTATGTTTAGTTAAGTTTATTATGTCAAAGTGAAAAGGTTACACTAATGGTGTAAGAATAAGTATAATATAAACTTAATATGGATTTTAATGTTTCATACTAACATGTTTTGTATTTGTTAGCTTGTTCACTCTTTAATACTTTACTTGTTAAATGACTAATCTTGATTTATGTTGTTATCATTATTTAATCCTTACATTAATATTTCATCTCAAAGTTCTCATCATCTTCTTCCCCTTGTCTTTCTTTTTCTTGATTATTATTATTATTATTATTATTATTATTATTGGTATTACTATTAATACTACTACTACTACTATTATTGTTATTATTATTATTGTTATTGTTGTTGTTGTTGTTATTGTTATTATTGTTATTGTTGTTGTATTATTGTCATCTATAATTTATACTATTAACCTCCCTATAGTTTCACCGCGGTCTTGGTGGATTATTTATTACTTAGACACTCCTGTACTTAGGAGAAGACATCAATCTTTTAGTCACGTCAAGTTTTTGGTGCTGTTGCCGGGGAGGTAAGTTCTTGTACAAATTATAACATTTTTTTTTTACTTTTCTTGTATATAACTTCGTTTCTTGTCTTTTATTTCTTCTTTTTTTTGTTTTCTTCTTTCTTTTATTCTATTCGTACACGTGCATGAGAGTGTGGTCATGTACATCAAGTGATAGACTTTATAGGGTATCCTTATCATTTTTAGAAAATATGGCGAAGAAGATAATCAAGCACTTTATAATGAGAATAATGAGAATAACAATTCTAGAACACTTAGAGACCATATGAGTCTTATAAGAGCGAGTGCACCATCATGCATAGTTTTTCCTCCCGATGCATCTCATTTTAATTTTAAGTTAGACATTATTCAACTTTTACCTTCTTTTCATGGTTTAGAATTGGAAAATCCATACTTGCATTTAAGGGAATTTAAGGAGGTCTACAACACATATAATGATTCAAATTGTAGCATGAAGACCATCAGATTTAAGCCTTTTCCTTTTTTATTTTTCATTAAAAGATAAAGCTAAAACATGACTATAAAATTTAAGAATAGGATCCATTCGTGCTTGGGATGAAATGCAACAACAGTTATGAAAGAAGTTTTTCCCATTTCACAGAACAAACTCTTTCAAAAGACAAATCATCACTTTCACTCAAAAACTAGGAAAAACATTTTATCAATGTTAGGATAGGTACCGAGACTTGCTAAATACTTGCCCTCATCATGGTTTTAAAACATAGAGATTGGTTTCATATTTTTGTGAAAGGTTAACACCTAGAGATAGGCAAATGGTTGAATTGATGTATAATGAAACTTTTGAAGATAAAGACCCTGATAAAGCAATGGAGTACTTAGACTTGTTAGCTGAAAATGCTTAAAATTAGGACATCGCGGGTACTTATGAGACACCGAGTAAAACTCAACCTCATACATCTAGTGGAGGTATGTACAACCTCAGGGAAGATCATGACCTCCAAGCCAAGTTTGCATCTTTAGTTAGAAAAGTCGAGGCACTAGAATTGAAAAAAAATGGTTAATTAAAATCTGTTAAAAACATTGTGTGTCAAATATGTGAAACAAATGAACACTCAACCAATAACTATCCAACCTTTGCCTTTTTTTAAGGAATGTCTCCACGAACAAGCTCATGCATTAAATAGTTTCCAAAGGCCAACCACAGCCCACACTAACAAACACACAACTCTGGTTGGAGAAATCACCTAAATTTCAATTGGAAGAGTGATAATAACAATGTACAAACTTTACAACCACCGTTTCAAGCATACCACAATTTCCAAAACTCTCACGGATATGCATCTCCTTATGCTCCACCTCCTAGAAGAAATTTTGAGGAAACATTGCATGCATTCATTGCAAAGCAAGAGACAATTAATACTCATCTTGGTCAAAACATGATAAATTTTAAAGATACTCTTGCAAAATTGACATTTGCTCTTAGTTTCGAAGAGAAAGGTAAGTTTCCATCTTAACCACAATAAAATCCTAAAGGGAAATACAATGAAAATTCAAGTAGTTCCAGAAGCCAACACATGGATCAAGTCAAATCAGTCAGTACTCTTTGTAGTGGTAAGGTTATTGAAAAACTCACTCTTGAGCCTTGTGAGAAAGATGATGAGTCAATCTCTGAGGGTAAGGAAGGGGTTAAATCTAAAATTTACAAAGAAAAGATTGATTCCCTAGTAGCACTTCCATTTCCTCATGCCATGACTAAATAAAGGAAAGTCAATCACAACTTTGAAATCTTTAAAACTTTCAAATAGATAAGAATCAATATACCTTTGCTGGATGCTATTAAACAGGTTCCTTCCTATGCTAAATTTTAGAAAGATCTATGCACAATGAAGAGGAAATTGAATATGAAAAAGAAAGCCTTTTTAGCTAAACAAGTAATGTCATTTTTCAAAACAATAATGTTTTGAAATATAAAAACCCTGATTGTCCTACAATTTCTTACTTTATTGGAGAATATAAAATTGAAAGAGCCTTACTTGATCTTGGAGCTAGTGTAAATTTACTTTCATATTTAGTTTTTCAAAGTCTCAATCTAAGTGAGTTAAAATCAACTTCTATAACTGTTTTACTTGCTGATAGATTTGTAAAAGTACCTAGAGGAATAGTTGAAGATGTGTTAGTACAAGTTGATAAATTCATTTATCCTATGGATTTTATTGTCTTGGACACAGAACCTGTTGAAGCATGTAATTCATTTCCTGTTATTTTAGGACGTTCGTTTCTTGCAACTTCTAACGCATTGATTAATTATAGGAATGGACTAATGAAACTATCATTTGGAAACATGACATTGGAGATGAATGTTTTCAACATTTGCAAGCAACCTAGAATTGATAATGATTTACAAAAAGTAGATCATATTGATGAATTAGTTTATGATCAACTGGAATCTACTTTAAGTAAAAATTAGTTGGATGAATCTAAAGATTTGCAAATGATTTATTTTGAGAAAGAAATCATGGATGAAAAAAGCATTGAAAATATTGATGCGGATCTTTTGTCAAAAGTGACAACCAATTCAACATCTGACATCACACCAATCAATGATTACTTTTCCAATGAATCCTTACTTTTTCTTAATCCAATGCCTTGGTAAAATCTTAATTGTCTTGATTTAGGATCTTTGCTAGCTCACTAGAGTACAGAAGATAAAAGAAAATTTTTGAGCAACGTGCAAAACTTTTATTGGGATGACCCTTACTTATTCAAATATTGTCCTGATCAACCATTTCAAAGATGTATTCCCAACAATGAGGTAAGTAGTGTCATTAAATCTTGTCATTCTAAGGCATGTGGGGGTCATTTCTTATTAAAAAAGATAACTACAAAAATCTTACAAAGTAGATTTTATTGGCCCACCATGTTTAAGGATTCACATGCATTCTACAAAGCTTGTGAAAATTATCAAAAGTCAGCATTCATTTCAAAACATAAGGAATCTTTAGATAATCTTTTATTGACTTTTGAGACATATCCTGGTGGAGATGCGTATTGTGCAATTCATGATTTATGGCCTCATTTTCATAAAAAAAACATGATCTTCTTAGTCTTGGGAATTTGACTAAAAAAGACCATGTTTGCCAGATTTTAAGAAAACTGGATGGGAAGCCTATCCAACTCATAAAGGGTGTTTAAGCCATTCTTAGACGTAAAACCAAGGCAAGATGTGAGCCACAATCACAACTACCTGTACATACACATGCTTTTTAAAAATAAATAAATAAATAGAGAGAGAGAGAGAGAGAATGTGTGAGACTCTAGCTAGCTATATATGTAGGTGGTATGATTGTTTTTTTAATTTCTTATCTATAAAATCCTCTCTTCCTTCCTTTCATTTCTACTCAACCAATACATTCAACAAATATAAAAGTGTGTAGAAATGGCAAGTTCCTTTAGGTCATCTCATAAGAAATATTTGTATTTTCGGTGGATCTAGTCTTGGAAAAGAAAAGGAGTTTTTAGAATCAGCAAATCATCTTAGTCAGGTGCTAATTGAGAGAAAGATTCATTTAGTGTATGGGGGAGACAGTTTGGGTTAATGGGAGGTGTGTCAGTAGTTGCATTTTTAGAAGGTAGTCAAGTTTTGGGGGTCGTCCTCGAAGCTTTAACACAAGGGGACATCATTGGAAAAACAATTGGAGAGGAACTACAGATCTCCACAATGTCAGCTCAAATGAATGCAATGTTTAACCATGTTGATGCCTTCATTGCTTTACTAGATGGTCTATGCACATTGGAAGAGATCTTTTATATTTCCTTTTGGACCCAACTGTACATTTACCATAAACCCATAAGTTTGTTAAATGTTAATGGTTATTATGATAAGTTGTTGTATTTTCTTGATCATGCTGTGGAACAGGAATTTCTAACATCTTCTACATGACAAATCATAATCACTAATGCTACTACTGAACAATTGATTGACCAACTACAATCTTTCCTTCCTGTAATTGATCCCTCCATGAGTCGCATAAATTAGTAACCTAAGGAAAGCCGTAAAAAACTTAGATTGGATTTGAGTCTTCATTTATAAATTTTTGTTTCTTTTTTATTTTATTATTTTTGTTTAAGTGTGTTTTAGGTTTGTCAGTGTTTGTTATTTGAGGTGATGTCTTCTCTATTCTATCTTTCTACTTTAGGACATTAAGGACAATACCTCATTTTGGTTGGGGGGTAGTAGTTGACATAAAAAAAACAAATAACTAATTATGTTTTTTATTTTATAAAGCATGTGAAAGCAATTTTTATTATGATGGCAGAGTAAAGGACATCTTTTTATGACTCATGAGATGTATTTTAGTAACCATTCTTAATAAGGTCTATCATAATACTTGATGTGCCGTGAGTGATTCGAAAATCAGCAATAATGAATCTAACGAAAATGGATGAAGGATGGGTCTGGTTGTGTTGTCTTTCTTTTGGTGTTTAGACTAGAGTGATACTTTGATAAGTCGATTTGGATGCCACAAAGATCAATCTAAGATTTTGACGCCACACTCTCAATGATTGAAGAGTGATAAGTTATGTAGGGTTCTTCACAAACCAATTTGGAAGAACAACTCTTAATTCTCTGAATTAAGTTTAAATCTTGGCCAAAAATTGTTTATTACATATTTTGATGCCATATTTATAATTGGAACATCCATCTATAGTTAGAAAAATTCAACATGATAGAAATCAAGCCCAAAAATTGGATTTTGACAAAGTAACCAGACAAATTAAACTAGCACATATTTTCTGACTTTAATTGAAATATAAACATATTGAATTTAAAATGGCTATAACTTCTTGCACAAAAGTCCAATGCAATCATGGTTGGACAATCTAGAAAGATCACATTCTAAACTTTAAATCCACCTAGATTAGTCTTGTTTTCACATGTAATAGATGACTTCAAATTCATGTTCAAATTCATCTATTGTTCTGACATAAACAATATCAATTCCTTATTTGCATTATCAACCCAAATTCAAGTAGCCCAGCATCAAAAGAACTATTAAGGGCTCTTCCCATCTTTAAGTTCCAATTGCAGGCAAATAAGCACCCTTGAACCAATTTGAAACTGATTACTAATTTTTAACTCCAACGTAACTTCAATCATTCCAATTTGACTCGTCAAGGTCCTTTGTAGTTGTTTCACTCTCGCTCTTGTTATTGGACCATCTGAATCCTTTTATATATTAGATTTACCTTTACAAGATGGGTTATCATTCCCATGATGCACATCATCAGCCCCGGGTTGATAATGATTTATCCTCAAATCATAATCGTCGTCGTCATCCAAGTATGGAGTCAAGTCTTTCACATTAAAAGTAGCTGATACATTGTAATCACTAGGAAGATCTACCTTATATGCATTATCATTCACCTTCTCTATAATCTGAAATGGACCATGAGCTCTTGGCATCAACTTGGACTTACATTTGCTTGGAAATCTGCTCTTACTAAGATGAATCCAAACAAGATCACCAAGTTCAAACCTAATCATTTTCCGCCCCTTGTTAGCTTGTTTAGCATACTTTGTTGTTTTCTCCTCAATATGTAATCGAACCTGCTCATGTAGTTTCTTCATCAATTCTTCCTTTCTAATTCCATCCATAGATGTCCTCTCATCAATTGGAATATGAACAAGATAAATAGGAACGCAAGGATTAAAGCCATACACAACCTCAAATGGTGAAAATTTTGTAGCCCATGTACACTATGATTATATGCAAACTCCACAATAGGCAAACAAGTGTCCCAACTCTTCAAATTCTTATGTATAATAGCTTGTAACAAAGAAGATAAAGTTCGGTTTACTACCTCAGTTTATGGATGACATGTCGTACTAAAAAGTAACTTCATTCAAAGCTTCCTCCAAAGAGTCTTCCAAAAGTGGCTTAAGAACTTTGTATCATGATCATAGACAATGCTTTTAGGAACTCCATGCAAACGAACAATCTCTCGAAAGAACAAATCAACTACATGTATGGTATTGTTAGTTTTGTTGCAAGGAATGAAATAGAACATTTTGGAGAATCGATCAACCACAACCATTATTAAATCCTTTCCACGTTGTGCTCTTGGTAACCCTAGTATAAAGTCCATGCTAATGATTAGTACTCAAAAGTGCATTTTTATTATGGTTTTATATCATTATTTTGCACTTGAAGTATCAATAACTCCTTAACTTAAGTATGTTTTATAATAATCTATCTAATAATATAAGATACCTTTAATTTGTGGTAAATATCCATTTTAAATGCAGGCCTATCACATAAATAAAAGGATTGATTGATGACTTTAACAACTTCAATTGCAAAGGCAAAGAGATGATCAAACTTAGAAAAGAGATGTCGGTGCAATCCAAACCGGAACACTGTTTGGTAATTGGGTCATATCTAGAGCTATAGATCTCAGATTTAGGTCTACTTTATATGGATGGAAAGTTAAGACATAGGCCTACAACTTTTATATGGAGCCCAAGATCTAAAAAGGTCATTTTCAAGTCCAAATTGTTGCAACAACAAAGAAGTTTGAATTTGTCCTCTAGCCCAAGCACTGTTCAGTATTTTGGCCATATCTAGAGTTCTAGAAGTCAAAATGAGCTGAATTGTTTACACAAGAAAGCTGAGACGATTTCCTAGAACTTTCATGTTTTCAAGTGGCTCTAATTTGGACGTCATCAATGACGTTTTGGGCAGATAAGAGAAGATAAGGATTGTCACCAAGTCAAGGGTTGGCCATCTACTCATCAATTAGTCATCAAATCAATAGTTCTCAATTTTGGCCTCTAAAAGGAGGCATTTGCCATGCATTTAGGCATCTTGGTATCCAGATCAAGATCATGCTCTTGTTTTCTCTCTTTGTATTCTTTATGCTTTGTTTTCATTAATATCAAGTTTATGCCTTTCATTTCCTTTCCTTTACTTTGTTAACTCTTATCTTATTTGTGTTCTTATTTTGTTTATCTATTTTTCTTTCTTTCATTATGTCTAGCTAAGTTAATTATGTCAAGGTGAAAAGGTTACACTAATGGTGTAACAATAAGTATGGTATAAATTTAATATGGACTTTAATGTTTAATACTAACATGTTTTATATATGTTATCTTGTTCACTCTTTAATACTTTGCTTGTTAAATGACTAATCTTGATTTATGTTGTATAATAATTGGTACAACAAATGCTTGGCACTTTCATAGCCTATACGGTATGGTATAACCGACACCTGAGCTATGAAAGAAACTTGACTTGTTGTTAACATAAGTTATAATCATGAATGCTTGATGAAATTTACAAGTATTAGCATTAATAGAATAAGATGACTAATGTAATCATGTTAACAATCTATAATCTGATTGGAACCTCCTTTATGTGTGGTTTCCAATTGAACAATAAGAGTTTATACTATACTTGTTTGACATACCATTAGTGGAACCTTTAACCTTGACATTTGTTATTATCATTATTTAATCCTTACTTTAATATTTCATCTCAAAGTTCTCATCTTTTTCTTCTTCTTTATTATTGTTGTTGTTGTTGTTGTTGTTGTTTATAATTTGTACGATAACCTCCCTATGGTTTGACCTTGGTCTTACCGGGTTATTTATTACTTCGACACTCCTGCACTTGGGAGAAGACATCAATCTTTTCGTCGTGTCAAGTTTTTGGCGTCGTTGCCAGGGAGGTAAGTTTTGTATAAATTATAATATTTATTTTATTTTCTCTTTTCACTTTTCTTGTATATAACTTTGTTTCTTTTCTCTTGTTTCTTCTTCTCTTATTTTTCTTTTCCTTTTATTCTATTCCTACACGTGCATGAGAGTGTGGTTACATACATCAAGTGGTAGACTTTGTAGGGTATCCTCATCATTTTCAGAAAATATGGCTAAAGAAGATAATCAATCACTTCATAATGAGAATAATGAGAATAATCGTGCTAGAACACTTAGAGACCATATGAATCCAATAATAACAAGTGCACCATCATGCATAGTTTTTCCTCCCGATGCATCTCATTTTAATTTTAAACCAGACAGTATCCAACTTTTACCTTCTTTTCATGGTTTTGAATTGGAAAATCCATACTTGCATTTAAAGGAATTTGAGGAGGTCTGCAACACATATAATAGTTTAAATTGTAGCATGAACACCATCAGATTAAAGCTTTTTCCTTTTTCATTAAAAGATAAAACTAAAACATGGCTACAAAATTTGAGACTAGGATCCATTCGTGCTTGGGATGAAATGCAACAACAGTTTTTAAAGAAGTTTTTCCCATCTCATTGAACAAACTCTTTCAAAAGACAAATCACCACTTTCACTCAAAAACTAGGAGAAACATTTTACCAATGTTGGGATAGGTATCGAGATTTGCTTAGTACTTGCCTTCATCATGGTTTTGAAACATGGAGATTGGTTTCACATTTTTATGAAGGGTTAACACCTAAAGATAGGCAAATGGTTGAATTGATGTGTAATGGAACTTTTGAAGACAAAGACCCTGACGAAGCAATGGAGTACTTAGACTTGTTAGCTAAAAATGCTCAAAATTAGGACACCGCGGGTACTTATGAGGCACCGAGTAAAACTCAACCTCATACATCCAGTGGAGGTGTGTACAACCTCAGGGAAGATCATGACCTTCAAGCCAAGTTTGCATCCTTAGTAAGAAAAGTCGAGGCACTAGAATTGAAAAAGAGTGGTCAATTAAAATCTATTGAAAACATTGCATGTCAAATATATGAAACAAATAAACACTCAACCGATAACTGTTCAACCTTGCCTTCTTTTAAGGAATGTCTCCATGAACAAGCTCATGCTTTAAACAGTTTTCAAAGGGTCAACCATAACCCATACTCACAAACATACAACCCGGGTTGGAGAAATCGTCCAAATTTTAGTTGGAGGAGTGAGAACAACAATGCACAAACTTCACAACCATTGTTTCAAGCACACCATAATTTTCAAAATTCTCATGAATATGCACCTCCTTATGCTCCACCTCCCATAAGAAATTTTGAGGAAACTTTGTATGCATTTATTGAAAAGCAAGAGACAATCAACACTCAACTTGCTCAAAGCATAACAGATTTTAAAGATACTCTTGCAAAATTCACATCTGCTCTCAGTTTTCAAGAGAGAGATAAGTTTCCATCTCAACCACAGCAAAATCCCAAGGAGCAGTACAATGCAAATGCAAGTAGTTATGGAATTCAACGCATGGATCAAGTCAAATCAGTCATCACTCTTCACAGTGGTAAGGTTATTAAAAAACCCACTCTTGAACCTTGTGAGAAAGATGATGAGTCAATCTCTAAGGGTAAGGAAGGGGTTCAATCTGAATATTGCAAGGAAAAGACTGATTCCTTACCAGCACTTCCATTTCCTCATGCCATGACCAATCAAGAAGAAATCGAGGATGAAAAAGGCACTGAAAATGTTGATGCAGATCTTTTATCAAAAGCAACAACATATTCAACATCCGACATCACACCAATCAATGATTACTTTCCTAATGAATCTCTAGTTTCTCTTAGTTCAATACCTTGGTTTGCTAAAAATATCAATTTTCTTGCTTTTAGATTTTTGCCAGCTCATTGGAGTATCGAAGACAAAAGAAAATTTTTGAGCGACGTGTAAAAATTTTATTGGGATAACCCTTACTTATTCAATTATTGTCCTGATCAAATATTTCAAAGATACACTCCTAACAATAAGGTAAGTGATGTTATTAAATTTTATCACTCTAAGGCACGTGAGGATCATTTCTCATCAAAAAAGAGGATTTTAGAAATCTTACAAAATGGATTTTACTGGCCCACCATATTCAAGGAGTCACTTGCATTCCATAAAAACTGTGAAAATTGTCAAAAGGTGGGATTTATTTCAAAACACAAAGAGTCTTTAGATAATCTTCTATTAACTCTTAAGTCTCATCATAATCGAGATAAGCATCGTGTAATTCATGACTTATAAACCCATTTTCATAAAGAACATGATTGGTATAGTCTTGGGAATCTGACTAAAAAAAGACCCTGTTCACCAGTTTTTAAGCAAACTGGATGAGAAGCCTATCCCTAACCCATAGAGGGCGTTTAAGTCAACTGACTTGGGAGCTATTGGCCCAACGCTTGTTACATGGGTTGAGGAGAAAGGCTTAAGGGAATCAAACATTGCATTATCTACATATGAGTATCTACGACCCGAGTTACTAAGCTCGTAGGGGTGTCTTAACACCTAATGCCTTAAGACCAACTGGTTTGAGAGTCATTAGCTGAAAGCTCGTTACATGGGTTAAAGATGCATGGTGTTTTAAATTATATGTATATATATTAAAAAAAAAGAAGACAAAAATAATAATCTCAGCCCAAGGAAGTTAACCTTAAACATTAGAACACAATTTTTTTTTTTGTAGTTGTTGTTTATAATTGTTATTTATAATTTGTACAATAACCTCCTTGTGGTTCGACCCCGGTCTTGTCGGGTTATTTATTACTTCGACACTCCTGTACTTGGGAGAAGACATCAATCTTTTTGTCGCATCAACTGTCCAACCTTGCTTTCTTTTAAGGAATGTCTCCATGAACAAGCCCATGCTTTAAATAGTTTCGAAAGGGCTAAGTATAACCCATACTCACAAACATACAACCCTGGTTGGAGAAATCATCCAAATTTAGCTGGAAGAGTGATGCACAAACTTCACAACCACCATTTCAAGCACACCATAATTTCCAAAATTCTCATGGATATGCACCTCCTTATGCGCCACCTTCTAGAAGAAATCTTGAGGAAACATTGCATGCATTCATTGAAAAGCAAGAGACAATCAATACTCAACTTGCTCAAAACATGACAGATTTTAAAGATACTCTTGCAAAATTAACATCTGCTCTCAATTTCCAAGAGAAAGGTAAGTTTCCATCTCAACCACAACAAAATCCTAAGGGGCAATATAATGCAATTGCAAGAAGTTCCGGAAGCCAACACATGGATCAAGTCAAATTAGTCACTACTCTTCGCAGTGATAAGGTTATTGAAAAACCCTCTCTTGAACCTTATAAGAAAGATGATGAGTTAATCTCTGAGGGTAAGGAAGAGGTTGAACCTAAAAATTGCAAAGAAAAGACTGATTCTCTGCCAGTAAATCCATTTCCTCAGGTCATGACCAAACAAAGGAAAGTCAATCACAACTCTGAAATTTTTGAAACTTTCAAACAGGTAAGAATCAATATACCTTTGCTGGATGCTATTAAACAGATTCCTTCCTATGCTAAATTTTTGAAAGATCTATGCACTGTGAAGAGGAAACTGAATGTGAAAAAGAAAGCCTTTCTAGCCGAACAAGTAAGTGCTATTCTTCAGAACAATAATGCTTTGAAATATAAAGACCCTGATTGTCCTACAATTTCTTGCTTTATTAGAAAGCATAAAATTAAAAGAGCCCTACTTGATCTTGGTGCTAGTGTGAATTTACTTCCATATTCAGTTTTTCAAAGTCTCAATCTAGGTGAGTTAAAACCAACTTCTATAACTTTTTTGCTAGCCGATAGATCTGTAAAAGTGCCTAGAGGAATAATTAAAGATGTGTTAGTACAAGTCGATAAATTCATTTATCCTGTGGATTTTGTTGTCTTGGACACACAACCTGTTGAGACATGTAATTCATTTCCTGTTATTTTAGGACGTCCGTTTCTTGCAACTTCTAACGCATTGATTAATTATAGGAATGGACTGATGAAGCTATCATTTGGAAACATGACATTGGAGATGAATATTTTCAACATTTGTAAGCAACCTGGAGATGATAATGATTTACAAGAAGTACATCATATTGATGAATTAGTTTATAATCAATTTGAATCTACTTTAAGTAAAAATAAGTTTGATGAATCTGAAGATTTGCAAATGATTTATTCTAAGGAAGAAATCACGGATGAAAAAAGCACCAAAAATGTTTATGTGAATGTTTTGTCAATTATGACAACAAATTCAACATCTGACATCACACCAATCAATGATTACTTTCCTAACGAATCCTTACTCTCTTTTAATCCAATACCTTGGTATGATAAAAATATTAATTTTCTTGCTTTAAGAGATTTGCCAGCTAATTGGAGTACCCAAGATAAAGAAAAGTTTTTGAACGAAGTGAAGAACTTTTATGGTGATGACGCTAACTTATTCAAATATTGTCTTGATCAAATATTTCAAAGATTCATTCCTGACAATAAGGTAAGTAGTGTCATTAAACTTTATCATTTTGATGCGCGTGGAAGTGATTTCTCATCAAGTAAGACTGCTGCAAAAATCTTTCAAAATGGATTTTATTGGCCCACTATGTTCAAAGACACGCATGCATTTTGCAGAACTTGTAAAAATTATCAAAAAGTTGATACTGGTAAAAACGTTTTGTTTTATAATTCTCAACTCAATGCATTCCCTAGAGAGCTAAGACCAAGATGGAGGAATTCTTATGGGGCCTGTGATATTGAGAATTCAATGAATGACAATGATTTTAAGGAAAATGAACATCGTTCGAAAGCTTTGATAATTGTCCTATTGAAAATAAATCAACTGGTTTGAATGATCTTGTAGATAAAGGTTGATTATTTTATTTTTCTCACATTGTTTTTGTTTTTTTAGTGATTTTTGGTAGTTTCTCTCACCCCTAGCCAAATGACGGATAACGGTACTTCGTGACTTAAGTCGGTTCTTTCAGTTTCCCACAATAACTGATATCTGTATATACATTTGTGCAATTCTTTGAATCTCTTTTCCAATTCTCATTTAAAAATGGACACTAATCTTGCAAAATTGAAAAAGTATTTTCCCGCTCTACCTTAGAATGCGATTACAAAAATTTATCGTACTAGATGTGCAAGATTGAGATTATTAATGAATCATGGAATTCCTGAAGATATTCGCTGGTTGATTGAAGCAAAAGTTTGATTATCAGGTGAGTCCTCTAACTCCTTCATCTCACACATGCCTGGAACAGGTAAAAGCACTTTTGTAAAGAAACGTCATGCAAAACGACTGAAAGTTTGTCATCGATGTGCTAGATGGACTTGTAATACACAATGTCGTTCTTTAGGAATGGTATTTATAAACCATGAAGATAAAATACAATTAATTAAGGATGGCCTGAGTAAAGAGTCTTTAGATAACCTTTTATTGACTCTTGAGACACATCCTAGTGGAGATGTGCATCGTGTAATTCATGATTTATGGTCACTAATTCATAAAGAACATGATCGATTTAGTCTTGGGAATCTAACTAAAAAAGACCATGTTTGCCAGTTTTTAAGAAAACTAGATGGAAAGCCTATCCCCGACCTATAGAGGGCGTTTAAGCCGTTCTTGGACGTAAAACCAAGGGAAGATATGAGCCACAATTACAACTACCTATACATACACATGCTCTTTGTGTCTTTTGATTTAATTATTGTGTTTTATTGTTACTTATTAGTGTCTTTCAGGTTTGTTAGTGTTTATTATTTCAGGTGATATCTTCTATACTCTATCTTTCTACCTTTAAACATTGAGGACAATGTCTTGTTTTAGTTGGGGGGAAGAGGGTAGTAGCTAAAAAAAAAACTGTGTTTTGTATTTCATAAAGCATATGCAAAATGGTTGTTACTATGATGGCAGAGTAAGGAGAATCTTTTATGACTCTTGAGACGCATCTTAGTAATCATTCATAACAAGGTCTATCATAATACTTCTTCAAATATTCAGATTTACAAACTCTTGCATTGTTATCACTTAAGTCTGCTGATATACTTTTTTAACATGTATTCTTAAACCTTAATTTACACACACACTTCAACATATGATTATGGGTTGCATATTGGATCATTACATTATTTATGTTCTTTTGTTAAAAGTAACAACTAAGGGAAAGGGATAGAATATAATTAAAAAAAAGAGAAAAAGAAAAAAAATTAGAACAATAAAAATATAGATAAGTTTGGTTTCGTAGCCTCCCTAACCTAAGCAATTAAGCCCGAAGGGGTGTTTTAACACCTAATACCCTAAAGTCAACTGACTAGGGAGCTATTGGCCCAACGCTTGTTACATGGGTCGAGGAGAAAAGCTTAAGGGAATCAAACATTGCACATCTACATATCAGTATCTGCAACCCGAATTACTAAGCTCGTAGGGGTGTCTTAACACCTAATGCTCTAAGACCAACTGGTCTAGGAGTCATTAGCTAAAAGCTCGTTACATGAGTTAAAGATGCATGGTGTTTTAAATTATATGTATATATATTAAAAAAAAATGAGAAGACAAAAATAATAATCCCAACCCAAGGAAGTTAACCTTAAACATTAGAACAAAAATTTTGTTTTCTTCCAAGAAAAGCCCTATAATTATGTGTTGATACATTGAGCACAAAAGAAAGGTTTATGAATATCTTGTTAAGAGGTATTGAGCAGGTATATAAATCTAACAAGAGTTTGTTTATCTGGATAGAGTAATGGAAGTTAAATGATGAATACCTTGCTTTATGGAATTTGCAAATTGTTTTTCTATTATAACGCTTTGATTACTAGGGACTAGTAATAAGTTAGTTGGGGGGGTGTGATTAGTACTCAAAAGTGCATTTTTATCAAGGTTTTATATCATCATTTTGCACTTGAAGTATCAATAACTCCTTAACTAAAATATGTTCTATAATAATCTATCTAATAATATAAGATACCTTTAATTTATGGTAAATGTCCATTTTAAATGCAGGCCTATCACATAAATGAAAGGATTGATTGATGACTTTAAGAACTTCAATTGCAATGGCAAAGAGATGATCAAACTTAGAAAAGAGATGTCGGTGCAATCCAAACCGGAACACTGTTCGGTAATTGGGTCATATCTGGAGCTATAGATCTCACATTTAGGTCTACTTTATATGGATGGAAAGGTAAGACATAGGCCTACAACTTTCCTATGGAGCCCAAGATCTAAAAAGACCATTTCCAAGTCCAAATTGTTGCAACAACAAAGAAGCCCGAATCTGTCCTCCAGCCCGAGCACTGTTTAGTATTTTAGCCATATCTGGAGTTTTAAAATTCAAAATGAGCTGAATTTTTTACGCAAGAAATCTGAGATAATTTCCAAGAACTTTCATGTTTTCAAGTGGCTCTAATTTTGATGTCATCAATGACGTTTTGGGCAGACAAGAGAAGATAAGGATTGTCATCAAGTCAAGGGTTGGCCATCTACTCATCAATTAGTCATCAAATCAATAGTTCCCAATTTTGGCCTATAAAAGGAGGCATTTGCCATGCATTTAGGCATCTTGGTCTCCAGATCAAGATCATGCTCTTGTTTTCTCTCTTTGTATTCTTTATGCTTTGTTTTCATTAATATCAAGTTTATGCCTTTCATTCCCTTTCCTTTGCTTTGTTAACTCTTATCTTATTTATGTTCTTATTTTGTTTATCTATTTTTCTTTCTTTCATTATGTCTAGCTAAGTTAATTATGTCAAGGTGAAAAGGTTACACTAACATGTTTTATATTTGTTATCTTGTTCACTCTTTAACACTTTGCTTGTTAAATGATTAATCTTGATTTATATTATATAATAATTGGTACAGCAAATGCTTGGCACTTTCATACCCATACTGTATGGTATAACCAACACCTGAGCTGTGAAAGGAACTTGATTTGTTGTTAACATAAGTTATAATCATGAATGCTTGATGAAATTTATAAGTATTAGCATTAATAGAATAAGATGACTAATGTAATCATGTTAACAATCTATAATCTGATTGGAACCTCCTTTATGTGTGGTTTCCAATTGAACAATAAAAGTTTATACTATACTTGTTTGACATACCATTAGTGGAACCTTTAACCTTGACATTTGATATTATCACTGTTTAGTCCTTACATTAATATTCTATCTCCAAGTTCTTATCATCATCTTCTTCTTCTCTTTCTTTATTACTACTACTACTACTAGTATTATTGTTGTTGTTGTTGTTGTTGTTGTTGTTACTATTATTGTTATTATTGTTGTTGTTATTGTTATTGTTGTTATTTTTATTGTTGTATTGTTGTTATTTATAATTTGTACAATAACCTCCCTATGGTTCGACCCCGGTCTTGCTAGGTTATTTATTACTTCGACACTCCTGCACTTGGGAGAAGACATCAATCTTTTCGTCGTGTCAGTTAACATCCATCCACGGTTGTTGTGGAATAGGCAATGACATATACAACCCATATGCATTCTTTTTACCTTTAGCTTTCTTGCAAATAACACATCTCTAAATCACCTTGTGCATATCCTGTAACATGCTAGGCCAAAAGAAATGTTCTTTCAGCAACTCATAAGTCTTCTTCTCCCTAAAATGACCATTAAGACCACCACCATGAGCCTCTTGCACAAGCAACTCCCATAATAAACCTGAAGGAATACACATTCTACCCATTTTGAACAAGTAACCTTCATGCATAAAGAATCCATCACAAGCTCCCTTTGCACATTCAGTAACCACATTAGCAAAGTAGGAATCATTAGCGTACTGATCCTTCACTTGTTCAAAACCTTTCAACTTTGCATTCAACATAGAGATCAGTGCATACATCCTAGAAAGAGCATCAGCAACAACATTAACTTACCATTTCTTGTACTTTATGACATAAGGAGATGACTCCATAAACTCCACCCATTTAGCATGTCTTTGATTCAGCTTGTTTTGCCCCTTAAGATACTTCAAGGATTTATGATTGTATGTATAATGAATTCTTTAGGCAACAAGTAGTGCTGCTATACCTCTAGAGCTCGAATCAAAGCATAGAACTCCTTGTCGTAAATAGAGTAGTTGAAATGTGCTCCATTTAACGTTTCACTAAAAAATGCAATCGGCCTCTTTTCTTGCATTAAAACAGCCTCAATTCCAACTCCAGAAGCATCACACTCTATTTCGAATGTTTTAGCAAAGTCTAGACGTGCTAAAACTGGAGTAGTACACAACTTTTACTTAATTAGCTCAAAACATTTCTGAGCATCTGCACTCCATCTAAACTCATTCCCTTTTTTCAAGCATTCTATTATAGGAGCAACAATAGAGTTAATCGCCTATAAAAAAAGTTAAACCATGAAAACTCCTCACTTCAGGAATACTAGGAGGTTTTGGCCGGTCCCAAATTGCCTCAATTTTCTCCTCATCAACCTTAACTCCCTCGCTAGAGATAATATATCCAAGAAACATAACACTTTCTTTACAAAAGTAACACTTTGTGAGTTTCCCATACAACTTAGAATCTCGCAAAGTTTCAAACACAAATCTAAGATGCTTCACATGATCATCAAAGGTCTTGCTATACACCAGGATATCATCAAAATATACTATAACAAACAACCCAATATACTTCCTCAAAACATGATTAATAAGCCTCATAAATATACTAGGAGTATTCGATAACCCAAACGACATTACCATCCATTCATATAACCCCTATTTAGTTTTAAATGTTGTTTTCCATTCACTCCCTCTTTCATTCTAATTTGGTGATAACCACTCATAAATCGACTTTAGAAAACATTGCAGCACCATGCAACTTATCAAGCAAATCATCAAGTCTGGGTATAGGAAATCGATACTTAACTATTATTTTATTGATAGCACAACTGTCCATGGTACCATCTTTCCTCGGTATAAGCAAAGTAGGTACGGAACATGGAGTAAGTGATTCTCGAACATAGCCCTTTTCTGCAAGCTCACCAACCTGCATTTGAATCTCTTTTGCTTCCTCTGGATTACATCTATATGCTAGTCTATTAGGAAGTGAAGCTCCTAGCACCAAATCAATTTGATGCTCAATTCCACGAATAGGCGATAACCCTTTAGGTAATTCATTTGGAAACACATCTTTAAATTCTTCAAGCAATTCTTTAATCTATTTTGGTAAGTTTCCTTCTACTTGTAGCAATTGCTTTGCCTAAATCATGAAAACAACCCCTATCAAAGCTAATGCTTGTTTGATATCTCCTTTTTTGGCTAACAACAGCCCCTTATGTGATTGCACCTCCTTTTGTTGGCTTCATAAATGATCCCCTCTAACCTGTTGATAACTCAATGGTAACAAGTTCACATTCTTTCCATTTAGCATGAAAGAATAAGTGTTCTTTCATCCATTTTAGGTCACATCCTTATCAAACTGCCATGGACGACCTAGTAATAAATGGCTAGCTGACATCGGTGCAATGTCACACAAAACCTTGTCATGATAGGTTTTAATGGAAAAGGGCACAAAAACTTGCTTTGTCACCTGAATCTCCCCATTCTTATTAGTACTCAAAAGTACATTTTTATCATGGTTTTATATCATCATTTTGCACTTGAAGTATCAATAACTCCTTAACTAAAGTACGTTTAATAATAATCTATCTAATAATATAAGATACCTTTAATTTGTGGTAAATGTCCATTTTAAATGCAGGCCTATCACAGAAATGAAAGGATTGATTGATGACTTTAACAACTTCAATTGCAAAGGCAAAGAGATGATCAAACTTAGAAAAGAGATGTCGGTGCAATCCAAACCGAAAAACTGTTCGGTAATTGGGTCATATCTGGAGCTATAGATCTCACATTTAGGTCTACTTTATATGGATGGAAAGGTAAGACATAGGCCTACAACTTTCATATGGAGCCTAAGATCTAAAAAGGCCATTTTCAAGTCCAAATTGTTGCAACAACAAAGAAGCCTGAATCTGTCCTCAGCCCGAGCATTGTTCAATATTTTGGCCATATCTGGAGTTCTAGAAGTCCAAATGAGCTGAATGTTTTACACAAGAAAGCTGAGACAATTTCCTAGAACTTTCATGTTTTCAAGTGGCTCTAATTTTGACGTCATCAATGACGTTTTAGGCAGACAAGAGAAGATAAGGATTGTCACCAAGTCAAGGGTTGGCCACCTACTCATCAATTCATCATCAAATCAATAGTTCTCAATAACTTTCATGCTCTTGTTTTCTCTCTTTGTATTCTTTGTAATGTTTATGCTTTGCTTTCATTAATATCAAGTTTATGCCTTTCATTTCCTTTCCTTTACTTAGTTAACTTTTATCTTATTTATGTTTTTATTTTATTTATCTATTTTTCTTTCTTTCATTATGTCCATTTAAGTTAATTATATCAAGGTGAAAAGGTTACACTATTGGTGTAAAAATAAGTATGGTATAAACTTAATATGGACTTTAATGTTTGATACTAAGATGTTTTATATTTGTTATCTTGTTCACTCTTTAATACTTTGCTTGTTAAATGACTAATCTTGATTTATGTTGTATAACAATTGGTACATCAAATGCTTAGCACTTTCATAGCCCATAATGTATGGTATAACCGACAACTGAATTATGAAAGGAACTTGATTTATTGTTAACATAAGTTATAATCATGAATGCTTGATGAAATTTACAAGTATTAACATTAATTGAATAAGATGACTAATGTAATCATGTTAACAATCTATAATATGATTAGAACCTCCTTTGTTTGTGGATTCCAAGTGAAAAATAAGAGTTCATACTATGCTTGTTTGACATATCATTAGTGGAACCTCTAACCTTGATATTTGTTATTATCAGTGTTTAATCCTTACGTTAATTTTCCATCTCAAAGTTCTCATCAACTTTTCTTCTTTATTATTGTTATTACTGCTACTATTATTATTATTATTATTATTATTGTTATTATTATTATTGTTATTATTATTATTATTATTATTATTATTATTGTTATTGTTATTGTTATTGTTGTTGTTGTTGTTGTTGTTATTTATAATTTGTACAATTATCCTCCTTGTGGTTCAACCCTAGTCTTGCCGGGTTATGTATTACTTCGACACTCCTGCACTTGGAAAAAGACATCAATCTTTTATCATCTCACATGAGTTGAGGAGAAAAGCTTAAAGGAATCAAACATTGCATCATCTACGTATCAGTATCTGCGACCTGAGTTACTAAGCTCGTAGGGGTGTTTTAACACCTAATGCCCTAAGACCAACTAGTTTGGAAATTATTAGCCGAAAGCTCGTTACATGGGTTAAAGATGTATGGTGTTTTATGTAATATATATATATATATATAATAAAGGAAAAATAATAATAATCCCAACCCAAGGAAGTTAACCTTAAACATTAGAACAAAAATTTTGTTTTATTCCAAGAAAAGCTCCATAATTATGTGTTGATATATTGAGCATAAAAGAAAGGTTTATTAATATCTTGTTAAGAGGTATTGAGCAGATATATAAATTTAATGAGAGTTTGTTTATCTGGATAGATTAAGGGAAGTTGAAACATGAATACCTTGCTTTGTGGAATTTGCAAATTATTTTTCTATTTTAATGCTTTGATTACTAGAGATTAGTAATAAACTGGTTGGGGAGGTGTGATTAGTACTTCAAAGTGTACTTATATTATTAGATGTGTTATTATAGAATATGCTTTAATTAAGGAGTTATTGATACTTCAAGTGCGAAATAATGATATAAAACCTTGATAAAAAATACACTTTTAAATACTAATCATTTGGTGATTGAAATCTTTCATCAATATCAAATGGTAGTGCAACTTGCTTCCTCACCAATCTATGATAGCAAAGACTCGTTCACTTTATGGTTTGAAAAAAAAAGTTTTATTTGGAAAAAAATAGTTTGGAAAGTTCAAAGAGCTTTACTAGTCATCCATGAAAAGACTACACATTACTTAAAAGATAATGATTCATCAACATTGCAAGGATCTTGTCAAATTTATTTAAATGCATAGAGTTTTTTTTTTGTTTTGTTTCAATTTGATGTTTATAAAATCACTTCCTCTCTAAAAAAAATATTTTAACTCATTTTTCTTATATATGGTTTAAAAGAAATAACTTTTGAGGAGAATGATTAATACTTAA
This sequence comes from Populus ilicifolia, assembly GCA_015708895.1. Classification (NCBI taxonomy): domain Eukaryota; kingdom Viridiplantae; phylum Streptophyta; class Magnoliopsida; order Malpighiales; family Salicaceae; genus Populus; species Populus ilicifolia. Next base: position 90,268 of record SRLM01000055.1, read on the forward strand.
AAGTGTATTTTTATCAAGGTTTTATATCATCACTCTGTACTTAAAGTATCAATAACTCTTTAAGTAAAGCATGTTTTACAATAATATATCTAATAATATAAGATACCTTTAATTTATGATAAATGTTTATTTTAAATGCAGGCCTATCACATAAATGAAAGGATTGATTGATGAATGTAAGAACTGAAATTAAAAGAACAAAGAGATGGCCAAACTTAAAAAAAGAGATGCTGGTGCAGTCCAAACCAGAACACTGTTCGGAATTGAGTCATATCTAGAGTTGTAGATCTCAGATTTAGGTTCACTTTATATAGATGGAAAGGTAAGACATAGACCTCCAACTTTCATATGGAGCCTAAGATCTAAAAAGATCATTTTCAAGTCCAAACTGTAGCAATAACAAAGAAGTTCGAATCTGTCTTCCAACCCGAGCATTGTTCAGTGTTTGGCCCATATCTAGAGTTCTAGAAGTCTAAATGACCTGAATTTTTCACATAAGAAAGCTGAGAAATTTTCTACAACTTTTATATTCAAGTGGCTCCAATTTTGATGTTATCAATGATGTATTGGGCAGACAAGACAAGATAAGGATTGTCACCAAGTCAAGAGTTGGTCACCCACTCATCAATTGGTCATCAAATCAATAGTTCCTAATTTTGGCCTATGAAAGGAGGCATTTGCCATGCATTTAGGCATCTTGGTGTTTAGATCAACATTATGCTCTTGTTTTCTCTCTTTGTATTTTTTATGCTTTGTTTTCATTAATATCAAGTTTATGCCTTTCATTTCCTTTCCTTTGCTTTGTTAACTTTTATCTTATTTATGTTTTTATTTTGTTTATTTATTTTTCTTTTTTTTATTATGTCTACCGAAGTTTATCATGTCAAGGTGAAAAGGTTACACTAATGGTGTAAGAATTAGTGTATACTCAATATGGACTTTAATGTTTGACTCTAACATGTTTTGTATTTGTTATCTTGTTCACTCTTTAATACTTTGCTTGTTAAATGACTAATCTTGATTTATGTTGTATAACAATTGGTACAACAAATGCTTGGCACTTTCATAGCCTATACTGTATGGTATAACCGACACCTGAGCTATGAAAGGAACTTGATTTGTTGTTAACAAAAGCTATAATCATGAATGCTTGACAAGATTTACAAGTATTAGCATTAATTGAATAAGATGACTAATATAATCATGTTAACAATCTATAATTTGATTGAAACCTCCTTTGTGTGTAGTTTCTAATTCACTAATGAAAGTTTATACTATACTTATTTAACATATCATTAGTGAATCCTCTAACCTTGACATTTGTTATTATCATTGTTTAATCTTTATAGTAATATTCCATCTCAAAGTTCTCATCTTTTTCTTTTTCTTCTCTTTTTTTTCTTTATTATTATTATTATTATTGCTACTAATATTATTGTTGTTATTATTATTATTTATAATTATTGTTTATAATTTATACAATTAACCTCCTTGTGGTTAGACACCGGTCTTGCCGGGTTATTTATTACTTTGACACTCCTGCACTTGGGAGAAGACATCAATCTTTTAGTTGTGTCAAGTTTTTGGTGTCGTTGCCGGGGAGGTAAGTTTTCGTATGAATTATAGTAGTTATTTTATTTTCTCTTTTCACTTTTCTTGTATATAACTTTATTTCTTTTTTCTGGTTTCTTCTTCTTTTATTTTTTTCTTCCTTTTATTCTATTCTCATACGTGTATGAGAGTGTGGTCACTTACATCAAGTGGTAGACTTTGTAAGATATCCTTATCATTTTCAAAAAATATAGCTAAGGAAGATAATCAATCACTTGATAATGAGAATAATTGTACTAAAACACTTCGAGACCATATGAATCCCACAAGAACAAGTGCACCATCATGCATAGTTTTTCCTCCTGATGCATCTCATTTTAATTTTAAGCCAAACATTATTCAACTTTTACCTTCCTTTCATGACTTACATTTAGAAAATCCAAACTTTCATTTAAAGGAATTTGAGGAGGTGTGTAACACCTATAATAATTCAAATTGTAGCATGAACACTATCAGATTAAAGCTTTTTTCTTTTTCATTAAAAGATAAAGCTGAAACATGGCTACAGAATTTGAGACCAGGATCCATTCATGCTTGGGATGAAATGAAACAACAGTTTTTAAAGAAGTTTTTCCCATTTCACATAACAAACTCTTTTAAAAGAAACATTTTACCAATGTTGGGACAAGTATCGAGACTTGCTTAGTACTTACCCTCATCATGGTTTTGAATTATGAAGAGTGGTTTCATATTTTTATGAAGGGTTAACACCTAGAGATAGGTAAATGGTTGAATTGATGTGCAATGGGATTTTCAAAGATAAAGACCCTGATGAAGCAATGGAGTACTTAAACTTGTTAGCTGAAAATGCTCAAAATTAGAACACCGCAGGTACTTATGAGGCACCGAGTAACACTCAACCTCATAATCTAGTGGAGGTATGTACAACCTTAGAGAAGATCATGGTCTTCAAGCCATTGTGTCTCAAATCTTTAGCTCAAAAAGTCAAGGCACTAGAATTGAAAAAGAGTAGTCAATTAAAATCTGTTGAAAACATTGTGTCTCAAATATGTGAAACAAATGAACACTCAACAAATAATTGTCCAACCTTGCCTTATTTTAAGGAATGTCTCCATGAACAAGCCCATGTTTTAAACAGTTTCTAAAGGGCTAACCACAATCCATACTGACAAATATACAATCCTAGTTGGAGAAATCATCCAAATTTTAGTTGGAAAAGTGATAATAACAATGTACAAATTTCATAACCACCATTTCAACCACCATTTCAAAATTCTCATGAATGGGCACCTCTTTATGCTCCACTTCCTAGAAGAAATCTTAAGGAAACATTGCATGCATTCATTGAAAAGCAAGAGACAATCAATACTCAACTTGCTCAAAACATGATAGATTTTAAAGATACTCTTGGAAAATTGACATCTGCTCTCAGTTTCCAAGAGAAAGGTAAGTTTCCATCTCAACCATAACAAGATCCCTAGGGGCAATATAATGCTAATGCAAGTAGTTCCGGAAGCCAATACATGGATCAAATCAAATTAGTCACTAATCTTCGCAGTGGTAAGGTTATTGAAAAACCTACTCTTAAACCTTGTGAGAAAGATGATTAGTCAATCTATGAGGGTAAGGAAGGGGTTGAATTTGAAAATTATAAAGAAAAGACTGATTCCCTGCTAGTACTTCAATTTCCTCAAGTCATAACCAAACAAAGGAAAGTCAATCACAACTCTGAAATTTTTGAAACTTTCAAACAAGTAAGAATTAATATACCTTTGTTGGATGCTATTAAACAAGTTCCTTCCTATGCTAAATTTTTGAAAGATCTATGCACTGTGAAAAGGAAACTGAATGTAAAAAAAAAAGTCTTTTTAGCTGAACAAATAAGTACCATTCTTCAGAACAATAATGCTTTGAAATATAAAGACCCTGAATGTCTTATAATTTCTTGCTTTATTGGAGAACATAAAATTAAAAGAGCCTTACTTGATTTTGGAGCCAATGTGAATTTACTTCTATATTCAGTTTTTCAGAGTCTCAATCTAGGTGAGTTAAAACCAACTTCTATAACTCTTTTACTTGCTGATAGATCTATAAAAGTGCCTAGAGGAATAGTCGAAGATGTGTTAGTACAAGTCGATAAATTTATTTATCTTGTAGATTTAGTTATCTTGGACACACAACCTGTTGAAGTATATAATTCATTTCCTATTATTTTAGGACATCCATTTCTTGCAACTTTTAATGTATTGATTAATTATAGGAATGGACTGATAAAGCTATCATTTGGAAACATGACATTAGAGATGAATATTTTCAACATTTGCAAGCAATATGGAGATGATAATGATTTACAGGAAGTGGACTTTACTAAAAAAATAATTCATGTTCAATTTCAAACCACTTCCAGTGAAATTAAGATTGATAAATTTGATGATTTGCAAATGATTTATTTTCATAAAAAATCAAAAACAAATAATTGGAGACCACAAATTATGGAATTGCCACCACAATCAATTAAGTCCATACCTTTAAGTGTTCAACCACCCAAACATGATTTGAAGTCATTGCCATTTAATCTTAAATACTCATTTTTGGGAGAAAATAAAACTTTTTCGGTAATAATCTCTTCCAAACTTAATGCATATCAAAAAGGTAAGTTATTACAAACTCTGAAAATACATAAAAATACATTAGGATGAACCATAATTGATATAAAAGGAATTAGTCCTTTGATTTGTAAACATAGAATTTATTTGGAGGAAATGGCTAAACCCTCTAGGGAAATGTAACGAAGGCTTAATCTTAATATGAAAGAAGTAATGAAACATGAAATCATTAAGCTTCTAGATAATGAAATTATTTATCCTATTTTTGATAGCAAATGGTTAAGTCCTACCCAAGCTGTACCCAAGAAGTCTAAAGTCACTATGATAACAAATGAGAACAATGAGTTAATTCCCACTAGGATTGTTACTGGTTGGCGCATGTGCATTGACTATAGAAAACTTAATTCAATGACTAGAAAAGATCATTTCTCTTTACCTATCATGGTTTAAATCCTAGAAACAGTTGCAAGTCATGAATTTTATTATTTCCTAGATGGCTATTCAGGATACAACCAAATTAAAATTGCATTGGAAGATCAAGAGAAGACTACTTTCACATGTCCATTTGATACTTTTGCATATCAAAGGATGCCTTTTAGATTATGTAATGCATCAGCCACGTTTCAAAGATGCATGCTTAGTATATTTAGTGATATGGTTGAACATTTTTTTAAGATTTTCATGGATGATTTTTCTATTTTTGGCGATTCATTTGATGATTGTTTGACTAACTTAGAAAAGATTTTGAGCAGGTGTGAATAGAGGAATCTTGTGCTCAATTGGGAAAAATATCACTTTATGATAGCAAACAAAATTGTACTTGGTCACATTGTTTCATCAAAAGGAATTGAGGTTGACAAATCTAAAATCAAGTTAATTACGAACTTGCCAACACCAAAATCTATTAAAGATGTTAGATCATTCCTAGGATATGCTGGTTTTTATAGAAGGTTCATCAAAGATTTTAGCATCCTTAAGTAACCTTTTAACAAAGGATAATATGTTTTAATGGACTGAACATTGTGAAAAAGCCTTTGTTAAAATTAAAAACTTGCTTACTTGTGCTCCTGTTATTCATCCTCCTGATTGGTCATTACCTTTTGAAATAATGTGTGATGCTAGTGATTATGTCGTAGGTGCTGTTTTGGGACAAAAAAAAGATAAGAAACCTTATGTAATTTACTATGCAAGTAAAACTTTAAATAGTGCTCAAATGAATTATACCACCACTGAAAAAGAATTACTTGCAGTAGTATTTGCATGTGAAAAATTCAGGTCTTATCTTATTGGCTCACCTGCTATTGTTTTTAGTGATCATGCGGCATTGAAATATGTTTATTCTAAGAAAGATTCTAAGGCTAGATTGGTGCGTTGGATTTTGTGACATCAAGAATTTGATATCACAATCAAAGATAAGAAAGGCAGCGAAAATGTTGTCACAGATCACTTGTCAAGATTGATAATAGATTCAAAAACTGGCATCACACCAATCGATGACTAGTTTCCCAATGAATCTTTACTTTATGTCTCTAGAATGCCTTGGTTTGCTAATATTATCAATTTTCTTGTTTCAGGATAATTGTCAGCTCATTAGAGTACCCAAGATAAAAGAAAATTCATGAACGAAGTGAAGAACTTTTATTGGGATGACCCTTATTTATTCAAATATTATCCTGATCAAATATTTCGAAGATGCATTCTTGATAATGAGATAAGTAGTGTCATTAAATTTTATTATTTTGAGACATGTAGGGGCCATTTCTCATTAAGAAAGATAACTACAAAAATCTTACCAAGTGGATTTTATTGGCCCACCATGTTCAAAGACTCACATGCATTTTGCAAGTCTTGTGAAAATTATCAAAAGTTGGGATCAATTTCAAAATATTACATGTTGCCTTTAAATCCTATTCTTGTTATTAAGATCTTTGACTGTTTGGGTATAGATTTCACGGGTCCATTTCCTCCATCATTTGGTTTCTTGTACATATTAGTCGTAGTAGATTATGTTTCAAAATGGATAGAGGCAATTCCTAGTCAAAACAATAATCACAAAACAGTGATAAAGTTTTTGAAAAAAAATATTTTGAGTTGATTTGGAATCCCTCGAGCTATAATAAGTGATGGTGGTATACATTTCTACAACAAGCCCTTTGAGCCATTAATGAAGAAATATGGAATCACACACATAGTTGCCACCCCTTATCACCCTCAAACAAGTTGACAAGTAGAGCTTGCTAATAGAGAGATCAAACACATTTTGAAGAAAACAGTGAACCCTAATAGGAAAGATTGGTCTTTAAGACTTAATGATGCACTTTGGGAAAACATCATTAGGTATGTCACCTTATAGACTAATCTATGAAAAACCTTGTCACTTGTTTGTGGAACTTGAACATAAATCTTATTGGGCTATTAAAGCTTTCAATTCAAATCTGGATGATGCTAGTCAACTGCTAAAATTTCAAATAAATGAGCTTGAAGAAATAAGAAATGATGCATATAAAAATTCAAGAATTAATAATGCAAGAATTAAAGAGCTTTATAATAAGAATATTCTAAGAAAAACATTCAATGTTGGTCAAAAAGTCTTGCTCTATAATTCTCGACTACATTTATTTCTTGGAAAACTAAGATCGAGATGGAGCAGTCCTTTTATTGTGAAACATGTGTATCCATATGGGGCCTGTGATATCGAGAATCCAAACAATGACAATGTTTTCAAGGTAAATGGACATCGTTTGAAAGTTTACTTTTGTAATTTTTCAGCTGAAAATTATTCTATTGAATTAGGTGATCCTGTATATAAAGATTGATTTTTTCTCTTTCATATTATTTTTATTTTCTTTTCGAGTGATTTTTGCTAGCTTCTTTCACCCCTGTCAAATGGTGGACAACGGTACTCTATAACTTAAGTCGGTTCTTTTAGTTTTCCATAATAACTGATATTTATATATATATATATATATATTTGTGCAATTCTTTAAATCTCTCTTATAATTCTTATTTGAAAATGAACATTAATCTTGAAAAATCAAAAAAGTATTTTCCCGCTCTACCTCAGAATACGATTACAAAAATTTACTGTGCTAGATGTGCAAGATTAAGGTTGTTAATGAATCATGGAAATCCTAAAGATATTCACTGGTTAATTGAAGCAAAGGTCCGATTATCAAGTGAGTCCTCTAATTCCTTCATTTCACACATGCCTGGAATAAGTAAAACCACTTTTGTAAAGAAACGTTATGCAAAACGACTGAAAGTCTGTCATTGATGTGCTAGATGGACTTATAATGCACAATGTCGTTCTTTAAGAATGGTATCTATAAATCATGAAGATAAAATACAGTTCATTAAGGATGGCCTGAGTAAGGAGTTTTTAGATAATCTTCTATTAACTCTTGAGATGCATCTTAGTGGAGATGTGCATAGTACAATTCATAAAGAACATACTCGACTTAGTCTTCGGAATCTGACTAAAAAAGACCTTGTTTGCCTGTTTTTAAGAAAATTGGATGAAAAGCCATTCTTGGATGTAAAACCAAGAGAAGATGTGAGCCATAATCACAACTACCTGTATACACATGCTTCTTTAAAAATAAATAAATAAATAAAGAGAGAGAGTGTGTAAGACTCCAGCTAGCCTACACATAAGTGATATGATTGCCTTTTTAATTTCTCATATATAAAATCCTTTATTCCTTCCTTTCATTTCTACTCAACCAATACATTTAACAAATATTGAAGTGTGTAGAAATGACAAGTTCCTCAAGTCATCATATAAGAAATATTTGTGTTTTCAGTGGATCTAGTCTTGAGAAAAAAAAGGAGTTTTTAGAATCAGCAAATCATCTTGGGAAGGTGCTAGCTGAGATAAAAGATTCATTTAGTGTATGGGGGAGGTAGTCTTGGGTTAATAGGAAGTGTGTCAATAGCTGCATTTTTAGGAGGTAATCAAGTTTTGGGGGTCGTCCTCAAAACTTTAGTACAAGGGGACATCACTAGAAAAATAATTGGAGAGGAACTACTGGTCTCCACAATGTCGGCTCCAATGAATAAAATATTTAACCATGTTGATGTCTTCATTGCCTTACCAGGTGGTCTATGCACATTGGAAGAGATCTTCCATATTTCCTCTTGGACCCAACTGCACATTCACCATAAACCTATAGGTTTGTTAAATGTTAATGGTTATTATGATAAGTTGTTGTATTTTCTTGATCATCCTGTGGAACAAGAATTTCTATCTTCTGCACAACAAATCATAATCTCTACTGCTACTGCTGAACACAATCTTTCATTGTTGTAATTGATCCCTCCATGAGTCACATAAATTGGTTATCTAAGGAAAGCCATAAAAAGCATAGATTAGATTTGGGCCTTTATTTGTGAATCTTTGTATCTTTTGGTTTTATTATTATGTTTTGTTGTTTCTTATAGTTGTTTTAGTGTGTTTCAGGTTTGTCTGTGTTCATTATTTCAGGTGATATCTTCTATACTCTATCTTTCTACCTTAAAACATTGAGGATAATATCTCATTTTGGTTGGGGGGGAGGGTGGTAGCAGAAAAAAAAGAAGCTAACTATGTTTTCTATTTTATAAAGCATATGCAAAATTATTATTACTATGATGACAGAGTAAATGAGATCTTTTTATAACTCTTGAGATGCATCTTAGTAACCATTCTTAATAAGGTCTATCATAATACTTCTTGAAATATCCAGGTTTACAAACTCTCGCATTACTATCACTTAATTCTGCTCATATACTCATTAAACATGTATTCTTAAACCTTAATTTACACACACACACTTTAACATATGATTATGGGTTGCATAATGGATTATTAGATTATTTATGTTCTTCCAAGAAAAGCCTCATAATTATGTGTTGATATATTGAGCACAAAAGAAAGGTTTATTGCATTTACCTCTCAAGCTTAGAAAAAGAGAGAGACAAGGAAATAAACATAAGAGCTATACTTGTGGGACCAAACTAGAATAGGGAAACACCATTATTCTAAGCCGAAAGGAAGAAGTTTAGGGGAGATATTATTCTAAGTTAATGTGTGTATGTAAATAATTTATAGAGTATAACATAATAGAGATGTTTCTTTAAATAGGTGTGTAAAAACCCTTAATCTGAATTTTAATATGGTTATGCTTGAAAAGAACAAAATTATACAACTTGTCTATTGTGTGTGAATGAACTTATAAGCAGATTGGGAATGACTTGCAAGTATAAGTAGATTTTCAAGGATGAAGAAAAGATGGGTGTTCAGGAGGCCAAAATGCTGAGGCCAAATGAAGTTTTTAAGAGATTCTATAATTATGTAATTTATAATTTGTTTCCTAGCTATAAAATGTATTATTTTGAAGTTGATGCTTAAAATCAAACTTGGTGATTAGAATTCATAAAGTTAGTGGAATTTCATAAAGTTCTGGAACACAAATCTCGATAACTATTCCAAAAGAATTCAAAGCATGTTCAAGATGATTTAGACTTGAAGAAACAAAAGTGTTGGTTTTGGTCATGATGAGAGGGAGTAATGAGATTTATCCTTATAAGGGATTAATGCAAATGCATATATGTAACTTGGAATCTTATTCATGAAAATAAGCTAAGTCATAGAAAACCATCATTTAAAAGGCATAAGCTTAAATTGCACAAAATCAATTGGATAATGCTTCGAAAGAAAATTGAGCATATATATAAATTTAATGAGAGTTGGTTTATCTGGATAGATTAATGGAAGTTGAATGATGAATACCTTGCTTCGTAGAATTTGCAAATTATTTTTCTATTTTAATACTTTGATTACTAGGGACTACTAATAAGTTGGTTGAGGGGTGTGATTAATACTTAAAAGTGTATTTTTATCAATGATTTATATCATCATTCTGCACTTGAAGTATCAATAACTCCTTAACTAAAACATGTTTTATAATAATATATCTAATAATATAAGATATCTTTAATTTATGGTAAATATTCATTTTAAATGTAGGCCTATCACATAAATGAAAGGATTGATTGATGAATTTAAGAACTAAAATTGAAAGAACAAAGAGATGGCCAAACTTAGAAAAGAGATGTCGGTGTAATCCAAACCAAAATACTGTTCGGTAATTGGGTCATATCTAGAGTTGTAGATCTTAGATTTAGGTCTACTTTATATGGATAGAAAGGTAAGACATAGGCCTACAACTTTCATATGGAGCCCAAGATCTAAAAAGGCCATTTTCAAGTCCAAATTATAGCAATAACAAAGAAGTCTGAATCTATCTTCCAGCCCGAGCATTGTTCAGTGTTTTGCCCGTATCTGGAGTTCTAGAAGTCCAAATGACCTGAATTTTTTACACAAGAAAGCTGAGACAATTTCCTACAACTTTTATGTTCAAGTGGCTCTAATTTTGATGTTATCAATGATGTTTTGGACAGATAAGAGAAGATAAGGATTGTCACCAAGTCAAGAGTTGGTCACCCACTTATCATTTAATCATCAAATCAATAGTTCCTAATTTTGACCTATAAAAGGAGACATTTGCCATGCATTTAGGCATCTTGGTTTCCAGATCAAGATTATGCCCTTGCTTTCTCTCTTTATATTTCTTATAATGTTTATGCTTTACTTTCATTAATATCAAGTTTATACCTTTCATTTTCTTCCATTTACTTAGTTAACTTTTATCTTATTTATGTTCTTATTTTGTTTATTTATTTTTCTTTCTTTTATTATGTTTAGCAAAGTTTATTATGTCAAGGTGACAAGGTTACACTAATGGTGTAAGAATAAGTATAGTGCAAATTTAATATGGACTTTAATATTTGATACTAACATGTTTTGTATTTGTTATCTTGTTCACTCTTTAATACTTTGCTTGTTAAATGACTAATCTTGATTTATGTTGTATAACACTTGGTACAACAAATGCTTAGCACCTTTATAGCCCATATTGTATGGTATAACCGACACCTGAGCTATAAAAGGAACTTGATTTGTTGTTAACATAAGTTATAATCATGAATGCTTGACGAGATTTAGAAGTGTTAGCATTAATTGAATAAGATGACTAATGTAATCATGTTAACAATCTATAATCTGATTGGAACCTCGTTTCTGTGCGGTTTCCAATTGAATAATAAGAGTTAATAGTATACTTGTTTGACATACCATTAGTGGAACCTCTAACCTTAACATTTGTTATTATCATTATTTAATCCTTTAATATTCCATCTCAAAGTTCCAATCTTTTTCTTCTTCTTCTTCTTCTTCTCCTTATTTTTCTTTATTATTATTATTATTATTATTATTATTATTATTATTGCTACTAATATTATTGATGTTATTATTGTTATTTATAATTGTTGTTTATAATTTGTACAATTAACCTCCCTGTGGTTAGACCCCGGTCTTGTCGGATTATTTATTACTACGACACTCCTCCACTTGGAAGAAGACATCAATCTTTTAGTTGTGTCAGAGAACTTTTAGATAGAAGATCAACATAAGGATTAAACAATGATAATAACAAATGTCAAGGTTAGAGGATCCATTAATAGGATTTCAAACAAGTATAGTATAAACTTTTATTATTCAACTAAAAACCATACACAAAAGATTTCACTAAAAAATCTGGGGAAACATTTTACCAATATTAGGATAAGTATCGAGACTTGCTTAATACTTGGCCTCATCATGGTTTTGAAACATGGAGATTGGTTTCATATTTTTTCTGAATGGTTAACACCAAAAGATAAGCAAGTGGTTGAATTGATGTGCAATGGAACTTTTGAAGGTAAAGATCCTAATGAAGCAATGGAGTATTTAGACTTATTAGTTGAAAATGCTCAAAATTAGGACACTGCAGGTACTTATAAAGCACGAAGTAAAACTCATCCTCATAAATAAAGTGGAGGTATGTACAACCTTAGGAAAGATCATGACCTCCAAGCCAAGTTTGCATCTTTAACTAGAAAAATCAAAGAACTAGAATTGAAACAGAGTGGTCAATTAAAATCTGTTGAAAACATAATGTGTCAAATATGTGAAATAAATGAACACTCTACTAATGACTGTTTAACTTGCCTTCTTGTATGGATCAAGTCAAATCAGTTACTACTCTTTTGTAATAGTAAGGTTATTGAAAAACCTACTCTTGAACCTTATGAGAAAGATGATGAGTCAATATCTAAGGGTAAGGAAGGGGTTAAATCTGAAAATTATATATATTATTTTAAATGTTGAAATATGGTTTATACAAAACGAAAAAATATGGTTTTAGTTTACATAACATACTAGCATATTGTTTGTTTTAAATTTGTTAATTATAAGTTAATAAAAAGTTATTTAAATTATGTATGAATTTTTATTTGAACCATGTATTTTAAGATACTTGAACTATATATGAATTTTTCTTTGAAACATGTATTTTAAGGTACTTAAACAATGTATAAATTTTTATTTGAAACATGATTTTTTTTAATGTATTTTAAATTTTCTTATGATTTTATGATATGTTTTTATGATCCGAGTTTGTCATGCCGTGTCAAAATCGTGATTTTAACAACCTTGCAAGATACCAAATACAAAATATGTTAGTATCAAATATTAAAATCCATATTTAGTATTGTATTTCTTCTTACACTATTAGTATCACCTTTTTATCTTGACATAATAAACTTAACAAAATATAATGAAAGAAGAGAAACATTAATAAATAAGATAAGAATATAAATAAGACATAAGTTAACTAAGTAAAGGAAAAGAAATGAAAAGTATAAACAAGAGATTAATGAAAGCAAAACTTAAACATTATAAAAATATAAAGAGAAAGAGTAAGAACAAGATCTTAATCTAAAAACCAAGATATCTAAATGCATGGTTAATGTCTCCTTTTATAGGCCAAAATTAGAAATTATTGATTTATTGACTAATTGCTGAGTAGGTGACCACATCTTGAGTTGGTGATAATCCTTATCTTCTTGTCTGAATAAAATATCATTGCTAGCATCAAAATTTAAACCATAAAAGTTATAAGAAATTATCTCAGCTTTCCAAAAAAAAAAGTTGAAGTCATTTGGACTTTTAGAACTTGGAATATGGGTTGAACACTAAACAGTGTCTAAGCTGTAGAACAGATTCAGATTTCTCCGTTGTTGCTAAGATTTAGACTTTCAAACAAACAAATTGTGTTTGCATTCCTCATGAATGTTTTAGGCTTATGTTTTAACTTTCCATCCATATTGAGCAGACTCAAATCCAAGTTCTACAGCTTCAGATATGATCCAATGACTGAATAGTATTCCAATTTAAACTAAACCAGCATCTTTTCGCTAAGTTTAGCCCTCTATTTTCATCTCAATTCCAATAGTTAAACTCATCATTCAATCCTTTGATCTATATGATAAACTTGCATTTAAGATAAACATTTAGCATAAATTAAAGGTATCTTATTGTATCAGACTTGTTATTATAAAATATATTTATTTAAGGAGTTATTGATATTTTAAGTGCAAAATGCTAATATAAAACATTGATAAAAATACACTTTTAGGTATTAATCACACCCTCTAACCAGTTTATTACTAGTCCCTAGTAATCAAAGCATTAAAATAGAAAAATAATTTGCAAGTTCTACAACGAAAGACATTCATCATTTAACTTTCATTAATATATCCAATTAAAAAAACTCTCATTAAATTTATATACTTACTTTATACATCTTAAACAAGATATTAATAAACCTTTCTTTTATACTTATTACATCAACACATAATTATAAGGCTCTTTACTTGGACGAAAATAGAATTTTTTTTTCTAATGTTTAAGGTTAACTTTTTTAGGTTGAGATTGTTTTTTTTTTAATATATATACATATAACATAATGCATCTTTAACTTGTGTAAAGAGCTTTCAGACCAGTTTGTCTTAGGCCATTAGGTGTTGAGACACCCCTTTGAGCTTAATAACTTGAGTTGCAGATACTAATATATAAATAGTGTAATATTTGTTTTCCCTAAGCTTTTTTCCTTGATCCAAGTAACAAGCATTAGGTTAATAGCTCCTAAGTCAATTGACTTTAGGGTATTAGGTGTTTCATCCTTTCGGACTTAGTTGCTTATATTAGAGAGGCTATAAAACCAAACTTATTTATATTTTTATTTATTTAATTACATTTATTATCATTTTTTATGTAAATTATATCATATCCCTTTCCCTTAGTTGTTAACTTTAACAAAAAAAAAATATAAATAATATAACAATCCAATCTACAACCCATAATCACATGTTAAAGTATGTGTATATGTGAAAATAAAGTTTTAAGAATATTTGTTAAATGATTGTATGAGCAAAATCAAGTAATAACGATAAAAGAGTTTGTAAACCTGCATATTTCAAGAAGTATTTTGATAGACCTTGTTATGAATATTGCAAATAACCATTGAAAAATGTTAATCAAGATACATCTCAAGAGCCAATAAAATTCCTCCACTCTACCATCTTAGTAATAATAGTTTGCAAATTATTTATGTAATAGAAAACATAGTTTTTTTTAATATCAACTAGTACCCTCTCTCTCAACCAAAATGAGACATTGTCCTCAATGTCCTAAAGTAGAAAAATAGAGTATATAAGACATCACCTGAAACACCAAACACTAACAAACTTGAAACACACTTAAACAAATATAAGAAACAACAAAACACAAAAGAATATACTATTAATAAAACTAAAAGACATAAGGATTTACAAATGAAGGCTCAAATTCAATTTAAGCTTTTAATGGCTTTTCTTAGTTGACCAATTTATATGACTCATAGAGGGATTAATTATAGGAGTGAAGATTGTATTTGGTCAATCAATTGTTCACTACTAGTAGTAGAGATTATGATTTGTTATTCCAAAGATGTTAGAAGTTCCTATTCTATATCATGATCAAGAAAAGACAACTTCTTATAAAAACCATTAACATGTAACAGACCTATGAGTTTATGGTGAATGTGTAGTTGAGGCCAAAAGGAAATACAAAATATCTCTTCCAATGTGCTCATACCACCTAGTAAGGCAATGAAGGCATTAGTGTGTTTAAACATGACAGTCATTCAAACAGAAATTATGGAGACCCATAGTTCCTCTCTAATTGTTTTTCCAGTGATCTCCCCTTATGCTAAAGCTTTAAAGACAATCCCCAAAACTTGACTACCTCCTAAAAATACAACTATTAACACTCCCCCTATTAACCCAAGGCTGTCTCCTCCATACACTAAATGAATCTTTCTTTCAGCTAGTACCTAACCAAAATGATTTGTTGATTCTAGAAACTCTATTTCTTTCCCAAGACTAGATCCACTAAAAATATAAATATTTCTTATTTGATGACTTGAGGAACCTGCCATTTATACACACTTCTATATCTACTAAATATGTGGGTTGAATATAAATGAAGGAAAGGAAGAGAAGATTTTATAGATGAGAAATTAAAAATAAAATCATATCACTTATATATAGGCCAACTAGAGTCTCTCTCTATTTAAAAAAAACATGTGTATGTATAAGTAGTTGTGATTGTGGCTCGCATCTTCTTTTGGTTTTACGTTTAAAAATAGTTTAAACACCCTCTATAGATTAGGGATAGACTTCCCATCCAATTTTTATAAAAACTAGCAAATATGGTCTTTTTTAGTTAGATTTCCAAGACTATACCAAGCATGTTCTTTATAAAAATGGAGTCATAAGTCATGAATTGCAAAATGCATATCTCCACTATGATGAGACTTAAGAGTCAATAAAAGATTATCTAAAGATTCCTTATATTTTGAAATAAATCCTAACTTTTGATAATTTTCACAAGCTTTACATAACACTTTTGTGTCTTTGAATATGAAAGGCTAATAGAATCCATATTGTAAGATTTTTTTTATCATCTTTTTTAACGAGAAATGACTCCCACATACCTTAGAATGATAAAATTTAATGACAATACTTATCTCATTATTGGGAATGCATCTTTAAAATATTTGATCAAGATAATATTTGAATAAGTAAAGGTGATCCCAATAAAAGTTTTGCACGTCGCTTTAAAAATTCTTTTGTTTTTGATACTCTAGTGAGTTGCTAAAAATCCTGAAGTAAAAAAATTGATATTTTTAGCAAATCAAGGCATTGAACTAAGAGAAAGTAAGGATTCATTAGGAAAGTAATCATCGATTGATGTGATGTTGGATATCGAATCTATTGTCACTCTTGATAAAAAATCTATATCAATATTTTTTGTGCCTTTTTCATCTGTGATTTCTTCATGAGAATAAATCATTTGTAAATATTTAGATTCATCCAACTCAATTTTACTAAAAGTAGATTCAAGTTGATCATTAAATAATTCTTCAATAAAATCTACTTCTTGTAAATCATTATCAACTCTAGGTTGCTTGTAAATATTAAAAATATTCATCTACAATGTCATATTTCTAAATGAAAGCTTCATCAGTTCATTCATAGAATTAATCAATGCTTTAGAAGTTGCAAGAAACAGACGTCCTAAAATAACAAGAAATAAATTTCATGTTGTGTGTCCAAGATAATAAAATCCATAGGATAAGTGAATTTATGAACTTCTACTAACACATCTTCAACTATTCCTCTAGGCACTTTTACATATCTATTAGCAAATAAGAGAGTTACAGAAGTTGGTTTTAACTAACCTATATTGAAACTTTAAAAAATTGAATATGAAAGTAAATTCCCACTAGCTCCAAGATCAAGTAAAACTTTTTCAATTTTATGTTTTCTAATAAAGTAAGAAATTATAGGACAACTAGGGTCTTTATATTTGAAAATATTATTGTTCTAAAGAATAACACTTGTTCGGCTAGAAAAGATTTCTTTTTCATATTCAGTTTTCTCTTCGTAATACATAAATCTTTTAAAATTTTAGCTCATGAATTACCTATATAATAGCATCCAGTAAAGGAATATTGATCCTTACCTATTTGAAAGTTTCAAAGATTTTAGAGTTATGATTGACTTTCATTTGTTTGGTCATAGCAAGAGAAAATGGAAGTGTTGGTGGGGAATCAATATTTTCTTTGCAATTTCAGATTCAACCCCTTTCTTGCCCATAAAGATTGACTCATTATCTTTCTCACAAGGTTCGGTTTTTCAATAACCTTATCACTACAAAGAGTAATAACTGATTTGACTTGATCCATGTATTGGATTTCAAAACTACTTGCATTTGCATTGTATTGCCCATTGAGAATTTGCTATAATTAAGATGGAAACTTACTTTTGAAAATTGAGAGCAAATGTGAATTTTGCAAGAGCAACTTTTAAATCTATCTTGGTTTAAGCATTTTGAGTGTTAATTATCTTCTGCTTTTCAATGAATGCATGCAATATTTCCTTAAGTTTTCTTCTAAGAAGGAGAGCATAAGAAGGTATATATCGATGAGAATTTTTAAAAGTATGGTGTGCTTAAAACGATGGCTGTGAAATTTGTGCAATGTTGTTATCACTTTTCCAACTGAAATTTAAGAGAATTTCTCCAAATAGGATTGTATGTTTGTGAGTATAGGTTATAATTGGGCCTTCAAAAACTGTTTAAAGTATAAGTTTGTTCATGGAGACAATCCCTAAAAAAAGGCAAAGTTGGATAGTCATTAGTTGAGTGTTCATTGGTTTCACAAATTTGACACATAATGCGTTGAATAAATTTTAATTGAGCACTCTTTTTCAATTTAGTGCCTCAATTTTTCTAGCTAAAGATGCAAAATTAGCTTCGAGGTCATGATCTTTCTTAAGGTTGTACATTCCTCCACTAGATGTATGAAGTTGAGTTTTACCTAGTGCCTCATAAGTGCCTATAGTGTTCTAATTTTGAGCATTTTCAGCTAACAAGCCTAAGTACTCCATTGCTTCATTAGAGTCTTTAACTTCAAAAGTTCCATTGCACATCAATTCCACTATTTACTTATCTTTTGTTGTTGACCCTTTATAAAAATATAAAACCAAGCTTCATGTTTCAAAACCATAATGAGGGCAAGTAATAAGCAAGTCTCAATACCTATCCCAACATTGGTAAAATGTTTCTTCTAGTTTTTGAGTAAAAGTGGTGATTTGTCTATTGAAAGAGTTTGTTTTGTGAGATGAAAAAAGCTTCTTTAAAAATTATTATTGCATTTCATCCCTAGCACAAATGGATCCTAGTCTCAAATTTTGTAGTCATGTTTTAGCTTTATCTTTTAATGAAAAAGGAAAAAACTTTAATCTAATAGTGTTATGCTACAATTTGAGTTACTATAAGTGTTACAGACCTCCTCAAATTCTCTTAAATACAAATATGAATTTTCTAAATTTAAGCCATGAAAAGAAGGAAAAAGTTGAATAATATTTGACTTAAAATTAAAATGAAATGTATTAGGAGAAAAAACTATGCATGTAGGTGCATTTGTTCTTGTTGAATTCATGTAATCTCTAAGTTTTTGACACGATTATTCTCATTATGAAGTAATTGCTTATCTTGTTCGACTATATATTATGAAAATGATGAGGATACCCTACAAAGTCTATCACTTAATGTACGTGACCAAAGTCTCATGTACGTGTAAGAAGAGAATAAAAGGAAAACAAAAAGAGAAAAGGAAACAAACTTAGATACAAGAAAAGTGAAAAGAGAATAAAATAAATATTGTAATTTATACAAGAATTTACCTCACCAGTAACGCTGTAAAAAACTAGACATGACCAAAAGATTAATTTTTGTTTCCAAGTGTGAGAGTGTTGAAATAACAAATAACCCGGCAAGATCAGGGTCGAATCATAGGCAAGTTAATAATAATAATAAAGATAACAACAACAACAACAACAACAACAACAACAACAACAACAACAACAACAATAAGAAGTTAAAGATGATTTTGAGATGTAAGAATAAGGTGAGGATTAAATAATGATAAAAAAATATCAAGGTTAAAGGATCCACTAATGGTATTTCAAACAAGTATTATCAATATAAACTTTTTTTATTACTCAACTAGAAACTACATACAAAGGAGGTTCTAATCGGATTATAAATTGTTAACATGATTACATTGGCTATCTTATTTAAATAATGTTGATACTTGTGAATGTTGTCAAGTATTCATGATTATAAATTATGTTAACAAAAAATCAATTTCCTTTTATATCACAAGGGTCAGTTACACCATACAGATGGACTATCAAAGTGACAAGTATTTGTTGTACCAGCTGTTATACAACATAAATCTAGATTAACTATTCAACTATTAATAGTGAACAAGATACCAAATACAAAACATGTTAGTATCAAACATTAAAGTTCATATTGAATTTACATTATACTTATACCATTAGTATCACCTTTTCACCTTGAAATAATAAATTTAACTAAACATAATGAAAGAAGAGAAACATAAATAAACAAGATGAAAACACAAATAAGATATAAGTTAACTAAATAAAGAAAAGGAAATGAAAAATATAAATAAAAGATTAATAATGCAAAACTTAAACATTACAAAAATATAAAGAGAAAGAGTAAGAACATGATCTTGATCTGAAAATCAAGTTACCTAAATGCATGGAAAATACCTCCTTTTATAGGCTAAAATTAGAAACTATTGATTTATTGATTAATTGTTGAGTAGTGGCCAAATCTCAACTTGGTGACAATCCTTATCTTCTTGTCTAAACAAAATGTTATTGAACAAACTTAAATCTTGAAAGTTCTAAAAAATTGTCTCAACTTTCCAAAAAAAGAAATTAAGATCATTTGGATTCTTTAACTCAAGATATGGGCTAAATTGAATGGTATCTAGGCTATAAGATAGATTCCAACTTCTTTATTGTTGTTAAGATTTGGACTTCCAAATAGTAAAATTGAGTTTGCCTTCCTTATGAATGTTTTACTTCTATGTCTTAACTTTCCATCCATATAGAGAAGACCCAAATCCAAGTTTTACAACTCCAAATATGACCCAATGATTGAACAATGTTCCAGTTTGGACTGTACTAGCATCTTTTTTCTAAGCTAAGCCCTCTCTTTGTCTTACTAATTTTAGTAGTTAAATTCATCAATCAATCCTTTGATTTATAAGATAGGTTTGCATTTAAGATGAATATTTACCATAAATTAAAGGTATTTTATAGTATCAGACTTATTGTTATAAAACATGTTTTAGTTAAGAAGTTATTAATACTTCAAGTGCAAAATGCTAATATAAAACCTCGATAAAAATACACTTTTAAGTACTAATCAATATAGATTTCATGGGTCCAATGCCTTTATCATTTGGTTTTTTATACATATTAGTCACAATAAATTATGTTTTAAAATTGATAAAGGCAATTCTAAAACGAATCAATGATCATAAAACTACGATCAAGTTCTTAAAAGAAAGTATTTTAGTTGATTTGGAATCCCTTGAGCCATGATAAGTGATGGTGAAACACATTTGAGTCATTAATAAAGAAATATGGAATCACATACAATATCATCATTTTGCACTTGAAGTATCAATAACTCCTTAACTAAAGCATGTTTTATAATAATATATCTAATAATATAAGATATCTTTAATTTCTGGTAAATATTTATTTTAAAAGCAGGCCTATCACATAAATGAAAGGATTGATTGATGAATTTAAGAACTGAAATTGAAAGGACAAAGAGATGGCTAAACTTAGAAAAAAGATGTCGGTGTAGTCCTAGCCAGAATACTATTCTGTAATTGGATCATATCTGGAGCTGTAGATCTCAGATTTAGGTCTACTTTATATGGATGGAAAGGTAAGACATAGGCCTACAACTTTTATATTGAGCCCTAGATCTAAAAAGGCAATTTTTAAGTCCAAATTGGAGCAACAACAAAGAAGTTTGAATTTGTCCTCCAGCCCAAGCACTGTTCAGTATTTTGGTCATATCTTGAGTTCTAGAAGTTAAAATGATCTGAATTGTTTACATAAGAAAGCCGAGACAATTTCCTACAACTTTCATGTTTTCAAGTGGTTCTAATTTTGACGTCATCAATGATGTTTTAGGCAGACAAAAGAAAATAAGGATTGTCACCAAGTCAAGAATTGGCCACCGACTCATCAATTAGTTATCAAATCAATAGTTTCCAATTTTGGCCTATAAAAGGAGGCATTGCCATGCATTTAGGCATCTTGGTTTCCAAATCAAGATCATGCTCTAGCTTTCTCTCTTTGAATTTTTTGTAATGTTTATGCTTTGCTTTTATTAATATCAAGTTTATGCCTTTCATTTACTTAGTTAAATTTTATCTTATTTATGTTCTTATCTTGTTTATTTATGTTTCTTTCTTTCATTATGTTTTACTAAGTTTATTATGTCAAGGTGAAAAGGTTACACTAATGGTGTAAGAATAAGTATAGTGTAAACTTAATATGGACTTTAATGTTTGATAGTAACATGTTTTGTATTTGTTACCTTGTTCACTCTTTAATCTTTGTTTGTTAAATGACTAATCTTGATTGATGTTCTATAACACTTGGTACAACAAATGCTTGGCACTTTCATAGCCCATACTGTATGGTATAACCAACACCTGAACTATAAAAAGAACTTGATTTATTATTAACATAAGCTATAATCATGAATACTTGACGAGATTTACAAGTATTAGCATTAATCGAATAAGATGACTAATATAATCATGTTAACAATCTATAATCAGATTGCAACCTCCTTTGTGTGTGGTTTCCAATTGAATAATATGAGTCTATATTATTCTTGTTTGACAAATCATTAGTGGAACCGCTAACCTTGACATTTGTTATTATCATTATTTAATCCTTACATTGATATTCCATCTCAAAGTTCTCATCTTCTTTTTCTTCTTCTCAATCTCTTTCTTTACTATTACTACTACTATTACTACTACTACTTTTTCTATTAGTATTGTTGTTATTGTGATTACTATTGTTGTTGTTTATAATTGTGGTTCATAATTTGTACAATTAACCTCCATGTGGTTCAATCCCGGTCTTATCGGATTATTTATTACTTCAACACTCTTACACTTAGAAGAAGACATTAATCTTTTAGTCGTGTCAAGTTTTTAGCGTTGTTGCCAGGGAGGTAAGTTTTGTATAAATTATAATTTTTATTTTATTTTCTCTTTTCACTTTTCTTGTATATAACTTTGTTTCTTTTCTCTTGTTTGTTATTCTTTTGTTTTCTTCTTCCTTTTATTCTATTCCTATATGTGCATGAGAGTGTGGTCACATACATCAAGTGGTAGGCTTTGTAGGGTATCCTTATCATTTTCAAAAAATATAGCCGAAAAAGATAATCAATTACTTCATAATGAGAATAATGAGAATAATTGTGCTAAACCACTTGGAGACCATATGAATCCTACAAGAACAAGTGCACTATCATGCATAGTTTTTCCTCCCAATGCATCTCATTTTATTTTTGAGTCAGACATTATTCAACTTTTATCTTCTTTTCATGGCTTAGATTTAGAAAATTCATACTTGCATTTAAGGGAATTTGAGGAGGTGTGCAATACATATAATAATTTAAATTATAGCATGAACATCATCAGATTAAAGCTTTTTCCTTTTTCATTAAAAGATAAAACTAAAACATGACTATAAAATTTGAGACCAGGATCCATCCATGCTTGGGATGATATACAACAATAGTTTTTAAAGAAGTTTTTCCCATCTCAAAGAACAAACTCTTTCAAAAGACAAATCACCACTTTCACTCAAAAACCAGGAGAAATATTTTACCAATGTTGGGATAGGTATGGAGACTTACTTAGTACTTGCCCTCATCATAGTTTTGAAACATGGAGATTGGTTTTCACATTTTTATGAAGGGTTGATACCTAGAGATAGGCAAATGGTTGTATTCATATATAATGGAACTTTCAAAGATAAAGACCCTGATGAAGCATTGGAATACTTAAAATTGTTAGCTGAAAATGCTCAAAATTGGGATACCACGGATACTTATGAGGCATCAAGTAAAACTCAACCTTATACATCTAATGGAGATATGTACAACCTTAGGGAAGATCATGACCTTCAAGCCAAGTTTGCATCTTTACCTTGAAAAGTCGGGGCACTAGAATTGAAAAAGAATGGTCAATTAAAATTTGTTGAAAACATTATGTATAAAATATGTTAAACAAATGAACACTCAACCAATAATTATCCAACCTTGCCTTCTTTAAAGGAATGTCTCTATGAAGAAGCCCATACTTTAAACAGTTTTTAAATAGTCATCCATAACCCATACTCACAAACATATAATCGTGGTTGGAGAAATCACCCAAATTTCAGTTGAAAGAGTGAGAATAATAATGCACAAACTTCACAATCACTGTTTCAAGCACACCATAATTTCCAAAAGTCTCATGGATATGCACCTCCTTATGCTCCACCTCCTAGAAGAAATCTTGAGGAAACATTGCATGCATTCATTGAAAAGCAAGAGACAATCAATACTCAACTCGCTCAAAATATGACAAATTTTAAAGATACTGTTGCAAAATTAACATCTGCTCTCAGTTTCCAAGAGAAAATTAAGTTTCCATCTCAACCACAACAAAATCCCAAGGGGCAATACAATGCAAATGCAAGTAGTTCTGGAAGCCAACACATAGATTAAGTCAAATTAGTCACTACTCTTCGTAGTGATAAGGTTATTGAAAAACCTTCTCTTGAACCTTATGAGAAAGATGATGAGTCAATCTTTGAGGGTAAGGAAGGAATTGAATCTGAAAATTGCAAAGCAAAGACTAATTCTACCTAGCACTTCCATTTCCTCAAGCCATAACCAAACAAAGTAAAGTTAATCACAACTCTGAAATTTTTGAAACTTTCAAACAGGTAAGAATCAATATACCTTTGTTGGATGTTGTTAAATAGGTTCCTTCCTATGTTAAATTTTTGAAAGATCTATGCACTATGAAACGGAAACTAAATGTGAAAAAGAAAGTCTTTCTAGCCGAACAAGTGTTATTCTTCAGAACAGTAATGCTTTGAAATATAAAGACTCTGGTTGTCCTATAATTTCTTACTTTATTGGAGAGCATAAAATTGAAAGAGCCTTTCTTGATCTTAGTGCTAGTGTGAATTTACTTCCATATTCAGTTTTTCAGAGTCTCAATCTAGGTGAGTTAAAACCAACTTTTATAACTCTTTTACTTGTCGATAGATCTATAAAAGTGCCTAGAGGAATAATTGAAGATATGTTAGTACAAGTCAATAAATTCATTGATCCTATGGATTTTATTGTCTTAGACACATAACCTGTTGAAGTATGTAATTCATTTTCTATTATTTTAGGACGTACATTTCTTGCAACTTCTAACACATTGATTAATTGTAGGAATGGACTGATAAAGCTATCATTTGGAAACATGATATTGGAGATGAATATTTTCAACAGGAAATGGACTTTACTGAAAAATTAATTCATGATCAATTTTCAACCACTTCTAGTGAAATTGAGATTGATGAATTTGATGATTTGCAAATGATTTATTTTCAGGAAGAATCAAAGACAAGTAATTGGAGGCCACAAATTAAGGAATTGCCATCACGATCAATTAAGTCCATAACTTCAAATATTTAACCACCCAAACCTGATTTGAAGTTGTTGCCATCCATTCTCAAATACTCATTTTTGAGAGAAAATAAAACTTTTCTGATAATAATCTCTTTCAAACTTAATGCACATCAAAAAGGCAAGTTATTACGAACTCTGAAAGTGCACAAAAATGCATTAGGAAGGACCATAACTGATATAAAATGAATTAGTCCTTTGATTCATACACACATAATTTATTTGGAGGAAAATGTTAAACCCTTTAGAGAAATACAACGAAGGCTAAATTCTAATATGAAAGAAGTAGTGAAAAATAAAGTCATTAAACTTCTAGATAATGAAATCATTTATCCTATTTCTGACAGCAAATGGGTAAGTCCTACCTAAGTTGTACCTAAGAAGTCTGGAGTCACTATGATAACAAATGAGAACAATGAGTTAATTCCTACTAGAACTGTTACTGGTTGGCGCATGTGCATTGACTATAGGAAACTTAATTCAATGACTAGAAAAGATCATTTTCCTTTACCTTTCATGGATCAAATGCTAGAAAGAGTTACAGGTCATGAATTTTATTGTTTCCTAGATGGCTATTCGGGTTATAACCAAATTGAAATTGCATTGGAAGATCAAGAGAAGACTACTTTCACATGTACTTTTGCATATCGAAGGATGCCTTTTGGATTATGTAATGCATCAGCCACATTTCAAAGATACATGTTTAGTATATTTAGTGATATGGTTGAACATTTTCTTGAGATTTTCATGGATGATTTTTTTGTTTTTGGCGATTCATTTGATGATTGTTTCACTAACTTAGAAAAGGTTTGGACCAGGTGTGAAAGAAGAATCTTGTGCTGAATTGGGAAAAATATCACTTTATGGTAACAAATGGCATTATACTTGGTCACATTGTTTCATCAAAAGGAATTGAGGTTGACAAATCTAAAATCGAGTTAATTGCAAACTTGCCAATACCAAAATCTATTAAAGATGTTACATCATTCCTAGGACATGCTGGTTTTTATAGAAGGTTCATCAAAGATTTTAGTGTAATTTCTAAGTGATTAATACTCAAAAGTGCATTTTTATCATGATTTTATATCATCATTTTGCACTTGAAGTATCAATAACTCATTAACTAAAGTACGTTTTATAATAATCTATCTAATAATATAAGATACCTTTAATTTGTGATAAATGTCCATTTTAAATGCAGGCCTATCACATAAATGAAAGGATTGATTGATGACTTTAAGAACTTCAATTGCAAAGGCAAAGAGATGATCAAACTTAGAAAAGAGATGTCGGTGCAATTCAAACCGGAACACTGTAGCTATAAATCTCAGATTTAGGTTCATTTTATATGGATGGAAAGGTAAGATATAGGCCTATAACTTTCTTATAGAGCCCAACATTTGAAAAGGCCATTTTGAAGTCCAAATTGTAGCAACAACAAAGAAGCCCGAATCTGTCCTCCAGCCCGAGCACTGTTCAGTATTTTAGCCATATCTGGAGTTCTAGAAGTCCAAATGAGTTGAATTTTTTATATAAGATAGCTGAGACAATTGCCTAGAACTTTCATGTTAAGAGTGGCTCCAATTTTGATGTTATCAATGACGTTTTGGGCAGACAAGAGAAGATAAGGATTGTTACCAAGTCAAGAGTTGGCCACCCACTTATTAATTAGTCATCAAATCAATAGTTCCCAATTTTGGCCTATAAAAGGAGGCATTTGCCATGCATTTAGGCATCTTGGTGTCCAGATCAAGATCATGCTCTTCCTTTCTCTCTTTGTATTTTTTGTAATGTTTAGGCTATGCTTCCATTAATATTATGTTTATGCCTTTCATTTCCTTTCCTTCACTTAGTTAATTTTTATGTTCTTATTTTGTTTATTTATTTTTCTTTCTTCCATTATGTCTAGCTAAGTTAATTATGTCAAGGTGAAAAGGTTACACTAACGGTGTAAGAATAAGTATAATGTAAACTTAATATGGACTTTAATATTTGATACTAACATGTTTTATATTTGTTATCTTGTTCACCTTTTAATACTTTGCTTGTTAAATGACTAATCTTGATTTATGTTGTATAACACTTGGTACAACAAATACTTGGCACTTTCATAGCCCATACTGTATGGTATAACCGACACCTGAGCTATAAAAGGAACTTGATTTGTTGTTAACATAAGTTATAATCATGAATGCTTGATGAAATTTAAAAGTATTAGCATTAATCGAATAAGATGACTAATGTAATCATGTTAACAATTTATAATCTGATTGAAACCTCCTTTATATGTGGTTTCTAATTGAATAATAAGAGTTTATATTATACTTGTTTGACATACCATTAGTGGAATCTCTAACTAACCTTGACATTTGTTATTATCATTGTTTAATCCTTACTTTAATATTTCATCTCAAAGTTCTCATCATCTTCTTTTTTTTTATTATTGTTATTATTATTATTACTACTACTACTAGTATTATTAGTACTATTATTATCATTATTATTACTATTGCTGTTATTACTATTATTATTGTTGTTGTTGTATTATTGTTATTTATAATTTGTACACTAACCTCCATGTGGTTCGACCCCGGTCTTGTCAGGTTATTTATTACTTCGACACTCCTGCACTTGGGAGAAGACATCAATCTTTTCGTTGTGTCAAGTTTTTGGCGCCGTTGCCGAGGAGGTAAGTTTTATATAAATTATAATATTTATTTTATTTTCTCTTTTCACTTTTCTTGTATATAACTTTGTTTCTTTTCTCTTATTTCTTCTTCTTTTGTTTTCCTTTTCCTTTTATTCTATTATTACACGTGCATGAGAGTGTGGTCACGTATATCAAGTGGTAGACTTTGTATGGTATCTTCATCATTTTCAGAAAATATGGCTGAAGAAGATAATCAATCACTTCATAATGAGAATAATGAAAATAACCGTGCTAGAACACTTAGAGACCACATGAATCCAATAAGAACAAGTGCACCATCATGCATAGTTTTTCCTCCCGATGTATCTCATTTTAATTTTAAGCCAGACATTATTCAACTTTTACCTTCTTTTCATGGTTTAGAATTGGAAAATCCATACTTGCATTTAAAGGAATTTGAAGAGGTCTGCAACACATATAATAATTTAA
This sequence comes from Populus ilicifolia, assembly GCA_015708895.1. Classification (NCBI taxonomy): domain Eukaryota; kingdom Viridiplantae; phylum Streptophyta; class Magnoliopsida; order Malpighiales; family Salicaceae; genus Populus; species Populus ilicifolia. The sequence continues at coordinate 118,211 of SRLM01000055.1, forward strand.
ATTGTAGCATGAACACCATCAGATTAAAGCTTTTTCCTTTTTCATTAAAAGATAAAGCTAAAACATGGCTACAAAATTTGAGACTAGGATCCATTCGTGCTTGGAATGAAATGCAACAACAGTTTTTAAAAAATTTTTTCCCATCTCATAGAACAAACTCATTTAAAAGACAAATCACCACTTTTACTCAAAAACCAAGGGAAACATTTTACCAATGTTGGGATAGGTATCGAGACTTGCTTAGTACTTGCCTTCATCATGGTTTTGAAACATGGAGATTGGTTTCACATTTTTATGAAGGGTTAACACCTAAAGATAGGCAAATGGTTGAATTGATGTGGAATGGAACTTTTGAAGACAAAGACCCTGATGAAGCAATGGAGTACTTAGACTTGTTAGTTGAAAATGCTCAAAATTGGGACACCGGGGGTACTTATGAGGCACCAAGTAAAACTTAACCTCATACATCTAGTGGAGGTATGTACAATCTTAGGGAAGATCATGACCTTCAAGCGAAGTTTGCATCTTTAGTTAGAAAAGTCGAGGCACTAGAATTGAAAAAGAGTGGTCAATTAAAATCTGTTGAAAACATTGCATGTCAAATATGTGAAACAAATGAACACTCAACCAATAATTGTCCAACCTTGCCTTCTTTTAAGGAATGTCTCCATGAACAAGCCCATGCTTTAAACAGTTTCCAAAAGGCCAACCATAACTGATTGTGCATCAAAAGTATCATTAAGTCTCTTATTTTACATATGTATTTATTGTTTTTATTTGGTCTTTTTATAATAATTGATGTCCTTTTTAGTAATGAAGTTTGTTTTAATGTTTCGATAGGTTTTTGGAGCTTAAATGAATTAATTCAGGAAATTCAACATTGGAATTCAGAACAAAGAATTGAAGAGACATTTAGTTGAAGATTGAAGCAAATCTTGGTTCAAATAAGTTCTCCAAATTTGTCCCCAAAATCAATTCCATTCCAATTCTAGAAAAGAATATCATATGATCTATTTGAAGCCCAAACTTGCCTTATGTTGTGTGCAAACTTCAACCATTAAACATTCATGGTTTCAATGTCAATCTTAGCCCAAATAATAGGTATATTTTGTAGGCTTATTTGATGCTTAAATTCAGCCCCAAATCAGCCTTAAACTCAGCCCCAAATCAGCCCTAAATCAACCTTCAAATCAGCCCAAAAACAATCCATGATCTTACATGTCCACACAACAACAATTGATTTATTTTGGGTAATTCATTGATCCAAAAGGCAAGCACATGGATGGAAAGCTGGAGGGGATATTTTTATATTATTTTGGGTCAAAAAGAAGAAAGAGATAGCTCATAAATGAGGAAGAAAAACGTGCACCAAAGTGGTTGCAAAGCTGTCCTGATTTGATGTTTCAGAACACCTTTCGGTGTTTTGTCCATAATTTTTTACTCAGATGTCCAAATGAGCTGTTCTTTAATGATTTGGGAAGGTGACATAATTGCCTATAAATATGTCTCTAATAGACATCTCGAGGGGAGGCTTGGAAAAGGGTCAAATTGTTGTCCAAAGTTAGAGTCAGATTTGTGTCTGAATTTTTTCTGAAATTGTGTTGTGTTCTTCTTCATAGATTTCAGTTCTTTAGTTTGTAAAACTTATTATTTCAGTTTGATTCAAGTTATTTCATGTTTGTTGAAGTGTTCTTATATAAAATCATGATTGGCTAATCTCTTTCTTGGATCCAAATCAAGGATGATGGTGATTGAGGTGAGTTCTTTAGGATATGAATGAATCTTAATGTTTATCTTCTTATTTTCTTCATGAATGATTTATTATTGCAAAGAAATTTTAGAAATCATTTAGGTAATGTTATAATCTTGAATTTTTATGCACAAACTTTAGTTTTGGTATAGAGATTGCTTGATTCAATGTCTTACTTAATATGAAAGTACTTGTTCATTCTTAAGCAATAATCAATTTTCATTTTTCTAAACTTCATTGTAATATCTTCCGATCTAATATCACCATCGTTGATATTAGGTTGAGTTATCTTATATATGTTGAAGAAATCACCAATACATCACCATTAAAATTGATTTGGACCAAGTCTTACTTTTTCTTGTCTTCTAAAATCTATTTACACCTTTTCATCTTTGAAAACAAATCCATCAATTATTTTCAACCAAGTTATTGTTAATTTAATTTCTCTTGAGTTTTTTTTTGTCACCTAGCTTAATTTCCAGATCTAGCTCTCTGTGGATATGACCTCGATCTTACCGAGTTAATTGCTACATCGCACACTCGTGCACTTGCAAGTTAAAACAAGCCGATCATAAAAAGCGGTCAAGCAATAACCCATACTCACAAACATATAATCGTGGTTGGAGAAATCACCCAAATTTCAGTTGAAAGAGTGAGAATAATAATGCACAAACTTCACAATCACTGTTTCAAGCACACCATAATTTCCAAAAGTCTCATGGATATGCACCTCCTTATGCTCCACCTCCTAGAAGAAATCTTGAGGAAACATTGCATGCATTCATTGAAAAGCAAGAGACAATCAATACTCAACTCGCTCAAAATATGACAGATTTTAAAGATACTGTTGCAAAATTAACATCTGCTCTCAGTTTCCAAGAGAAACGTAAGTTTCCATCTCAACCACAACAAAATCCCAAGGAGCAATACAATGCAAATGCAAGTAGTTCCGGAAGCGAACACATGGATCAAGTCAAATCAGTCACTACTCTTCGCAGTGGTAAGGATATTGAAAAACCCTCTTTTGAATCTTATGAGAAAGATGATGAGTCAATCTCTAAAGATAAGGAAGAGGTTGAACCTGAAAATTGCAAAGAAAAGATTGATTCTCCGCTAGCACTTTCATTTCCTAAAGCAATGACTAAACAAAAGAAAGTTAATCACAACTCTGAAATCTTTGAAATTTTCAAACAGGTAAGAATCAATATACCTTTGTTGGATGCTATTAAACAGATTCCTTCCTATGCTAAATTTTTTAAAGATCTATGCACTGTGAAGAGGAAACTGAATGTGAAAAAGAAAGCCTTTCTAGCCGAACAAGTAAGTGCTATTCTTCAGAACAATAATGCTTTGAAATATAAGGACCCTGGTTGTCCTACAATTTCTTGCTTTATTGGAGAGCATAAAATTGAAAGAGCCTTACTTGATCTTGGTGCTAGTGTGAATTTACTTCCATATTCAGTTTTTCAGAGTGTCAATCTAGGTGAGTTAAAACCAACTTCTATAACTCTTTTACTTGTTGATAGATCTATAAAAGTGCCTAAAGGAAAAATTAAAGATGTGTTAGTACAAGTCGATAAATTCATTTATCCTATGGATTTTATTGTCTTGGACACACAACCTGTTGAAGTATGTAATTCATTTCCTGTTATTTTAGGACGTCCATTTCTTGCAACTTCTAACGCATTGATTAATTGTAGGAATGGACTGATGAAGCTATTATTTGGAAACATGACATTGGAAATGAATATTTTCAACATTTGCAAGCAACCTAGAGATGATAATGATTTACAGGAAGTGGACTTTATTGAAAAATTAATTCATGATCAATTTCCAACCACTTTTAGTGAAATTGAGATTGATGAATTTGATGATTTGCAAATAATTTATTTTCAGGAAGAATCAAAGACAAGTAATTGGAGGCCACAAATTAAGGAATTGTCACCACAATCAATTAAATCCATACCTTCAAGTGTTCAACCACTCAAACCTGATTTGAAACCATTGCCATCAAATCTCAAATACTAATTTTTGAGAGAAAATGAAACTTTTCCGGTAATAATCTCTACAATCAAATTGAAATTGCATTGGAAGATCAAGAGAAGACTAGTTTCACATGTCCATTTGGTACTTTTGCATATCGAAGGATGCCTTTTGGATTATGTAATGCACCAGCCACATTTCAAAGATGCATGCTTAGTATATTTAGTGATATGGGTGAAAATTTTCTTGAGATTTTCATGGATGATTTTTCTGTTTTTGGCAATTCATTTGATGATTGTTTGACTAACTTAGAAAAGGTTTTGGCCAGGTGTGAAGAGAAGAATCTTGTGCTGAATTGGGAAAAATATCACATTATGGTAACAAACGGCATTGTACTTGGTCACATTGTTTCATCAAAAGGAATTGAGGTTGATAAATCTAAAATCGAGTTAATTGCAAACTTGCCAACACCAAAATCTATTAAAGATGTTAGATCATTCTTAGGACATGCTGGTTTTTATAGAAGGTTCATCAAAGATTTTAGCGTAATATCTAAGCCCTTAAATAACCTTTTAACAAAGGATAATTTTTTTGAATAGACTGAACACTGTGAAAAAGCCTTTGTTAAACTTAAAAACTTGCTTACTTGTGCTCCTGTCATTCAACCTCCTGATTGGTCATTACCTTTTGAAATAATGTGTGATGCTAGTGATTATGCCGTAGATGCTGTTTTGGGACAAAGAAAAGATAAGAAACCTTATGTAATTTACTATGTAAGTAAAACTTTAAATAGTGCTCAAACGAATTATACCACCACTGAAAAAGAATTACTTGCAGTAGTATTTGCATGTGAAAAATTCAGGTCCTATCTTATTGGCTCACGTGTTGTTGTTTTTAGTGATCACGCATCATTGAAATATCTTCTTTCTAAGAAAGATTCTAAGGCTAGATTGGTGCGGTGGATTTTGTTACTTCAAGAATTTGATATCACAATCAAAGATAAGAAAGGCAACGAAAATGTTGTTGCAGATCATTTGTCAAGATTGACAACAGATTCGAAAACTGACATCACACCAATCGATGACTACTTTCCCGATGAATCTTTACTTTCTATCTCTACAATGCCTTGGTTTGCTAATATTGTCAATTTTCTTGTTTCAGGACAATTGCCAGCTCATTGGAATACCCAAGATAAAAGAAAGTTCTTAAACGAAGTGAAGAACTTTTATTGGGATGATCCTTATTTATTCAAATATGGTCCTGATCAAATATTTTGAAGATGCATTCCTGACAATGAGGTAAGTAGTGTCATTAAATTTTGTCATTCTAAGGCATGTGGGGGCCATTTCTCATCAAGAAAGACAACTGCAAAAATCTTACAAAGTGAATTTTATTAGCCCACCATGTTCAAAGACTCACATGCATTCTACAAGTCTTGTGAAAATTGTCAAAAGTTGGGATCAATTTCAAAACGTCACATGATGCCTTTAAATCCTATTATTGTCATTGAGATCTTTGATTGTTGAGGTATGGATTTCATGGGTCCAATTCATTGGAGTCCCTCGAGCCATAATAAGTGATGGTGGAACACATTTCTACAACAAGCCATTTGAATCTTTAATGAAGAAATATGGAATCACACACAAAGTTGCCACCCCTTATCACCCTCAAACAAGTGGACAAGTAGAGCTTGCTAATAGGGAGATCAAACATATTTTGGAGAAAACAGTAAACCCTAATAGGAAAGATTGGTCTTTAAGACTTAATGATGCACTTTGGGCTTATTGAACTGCTTATAAAACATCATTAGGTATGTCACCTTATAGACTAGTCTATGGAAAACCTTGTCACTTGCCTGTGGAACTTGAACATAAAGCTTATTGGGCTATTAAAGCTTTCAATTCAAATCTGGATGATGTTAATCAACTGCGAAAATTACAAATAAATAAGCTTGAGGAAATAAGAAATGATGCATATGAAAATTCAAGAATTCATAAAGTAAGAATCAAAGAGTTTCATGACAAAAATATAATGAGAAAAACATTCAATGTTGGTCAAAAAGTCTTGCTTTATAATTCTCGACTACATTTATTTCCTAGAAAATTAAGATCAAGATGGAGCGGTCCTTTTATTGTGAAACATGTGTATCCATATGGGGCCTACGACATCGAGAATCCAAAGAATAGCAATGTTTTCAAGGTAAATGGACAACGTTTGAAAGTTTATTTTGATAATTTTTTAGTTGAACATGACTTTATTGAATTGGGTGATCCTGTATATAAAGATTTATTATTATTATTATTATTATTATCTTCTTTTTGAGTGATTTTTTGTTAGTTTCTCTTACCCCGGTCAAATGGCAGATAACGGTACTCCGTGACTTAAGTCGGTTCTTTCAGTTTCCCACAATAACTGATATTTGTATATATATTTCTGCAATTCTTTTAATCTCTCTTTCAATTCTCATTTGAAAATGGATACTAATCTTGCAAAATTGAAAAAGTATTTTCCCGCTCT
>SRLM01000057.1:0-85194 GCA_015708895.1 Populus ilicifolia
TAATTTTTAAAAAATAAAAAAATATATTATTTTGATATATTTTCAAGTAAAAAATACTTTTACAAAAAGTATTATTACACTCTCAAAAATCATATAAGGAATAGAGTAAGATAAAAAAAAATATAATTCTTTTTAAATGCAAAGTTTTGTTTGCAATCATGCATGAGCCAATAATCAAGCATTCATTCACTTCGATTATAAAAAAATCAATACGATTAAAATAGGTTTCAACTCAAACTAAAATTTTAGGATTAAAATCTTTCAAAAACTTATTATTGATGTAAATAAATTTTCGATTATCGATTAAACAAATTATACAAACATGTAAAAACCAAGATCAAAACAAAACAAAACCTACAACTAGTACTTAAGACAATGTTCTTTCGATGAACATGAAAAGCATTCAATAAAAAAAAACCAGAAATGCATCAGCCAATTGCCTAAGCTAAGAAATGTCTATTCGAGGCTTTGACTTTTATTTTTTAACCTTAACAAACTATATTGTTAAAGTTAAAGATACTTGAATCAAAAGAATCAATAAATGATATCAAATCATCAAAAATATATATGAGATTGTACTTTCAAAAAGTATTAGATTAAAACAACAAGCATATTTAACAAATTGAGGTTCAAAACTGATATTTTAACATTCCATGAGACTCGATAAAAAAAAATGAGAAACAAAAACATGTATTATCCAACAACAAAAAAACCCCTCTATTACCACCTTTTGGCATATTTCAGAACATTTTATTTTATGAAAAAAAACATATAAGCATTTTCTAAACATTCAAAAAACATTAAAAATAATTTTAAAATAGGATTAACTAAGCAAAACAGCATTTTCCATAATCAACTCACATAAGTGCTGAAAACAAAATTACACCAAAAAATATTTAAAAATATCATTAAACATACAAGAAAACAGTAGAGATGTGCCTTATTGACATTACATGCTAGGTTAGATGAGATTTTATACCTTTCAAACTTAAAATAGTAGCTGTTATTCTTTTGCTCACTTTTAAAAAGAATTTTACCTCCATTAATTTCAAACATTTCAAAGTTAATGAGACTTCTTGTGCTAGGCTCGTGAGCCTTTAGAATTAGGGTTATTTTCAGTATTTTTCTTCTTTTTTCTCCTTCTATTTTTTTTCTCGTTTATTATTTTTCAATGGATATTTATAAGTTTTTCTAGATTTTTTAGTGAATTCCATCAAAAACTAATTAACGCTTAGTCATTTAATCAAGATGAGAGAGTTTTGAACAAAAGTTAACAGTTAGAAGCTCTTATACTAGGCTAGTTTTGCACTGATGGTTTTGCTACACTTAGAACGTAATGAGTCATTTTTTGACATTTTGAACTTTAGATGAAGGAGGTTTTAAAGCCCTTAATAAGAACCATTTGAGAAGCTTTCAAATTGAAAAAAAATAGGTGGTTTATTTTTTAAAAATAGATGTTATAATCAAAACTGATTGGGTTACCTATTTTGAAGGTTTCTTTAAAGCAACTCCAACGTAAACATTATTGAAAACCACCTAAGGTTTGTAAAGGAGGTGCATGTTTTTCATTTGAATTCAAGCTTACTCAACTTAAAGGTTTGTAGTTTCACATTCATTCGTTCAAATATGTCACCTTGATCAATCTAGAATCTAAAAATACAGGAAAAGCTAATTAGAGATAACATGTTGGGGACTTTAGTGGAAAAATTGAGATATAAATATCTAATTTCATGGGCATAAGGTTACGGAGGGGGTGTTTTATTCACCTAAGATGATTGAAAATGCCATATTTATTTTATTGAACATGCTCACTTGATCATTCAAAACTGTCAATGAAGGAGATAAATAGTCAGCAAATGACACATCATCCATGTTAAACCTTAAAAATTAAGGTTTTTTAATATAAAATTTGTTTAATTTTAATTTGATCCTTACTCTCTCAATTCTTTTTAATTGCATTTGTAATTGTCTTCTAACTTTTGATTGCATGTTTCAACACTTTTTACAAGACTAGTCTTTGGTTTTTAATTTGTTCAATTTCATCTTTAATTTACTAAAAAAATTCAATTCCTTTTAACTTGACCTCTCATTTAATCAATTTCTACTTTTAAAATTGTGTTCCACTTACAGGTTGGTCCTTAGTTTTTAGAATCTACAATTTAGTCCTTAATTGTCCTCTAAACTTTAATTTATTTACAATGAAGCCTCTAATTTGAACAATTAACCCTTTAAAAAGTATAATATCAATCCTTAGACTTCAATTTCTTCTGATAAACACATAAATTAACTCCAAAAACTGATTTTTCTTGCAAACAAGTTCTTAATAAAATTAATTAAGATTTTGAAAATCCTCTTCGAATCCTTAACCATTCAAATTTATATTTATTTACCCCCAATAAAAATATTTTCACCAATTGAGCTTTCAATCAATTAGAATTGAGTTTTTTATTTTTATCAATCTTATAAATTTTAGTCCTCCAACTTTTTCACTTGTGATGATGATTCTCTACCACCAATTTGGACAATCTTCTAGGCATTCTTCTTGTATTTTTGGATTTTTCTTCTTTTTCTTTTTAAGGTCAAAAGTGGGTAACAATAATAGAAATTATAATTATAAAAATTAAAATATTGAAGAATAATTATTATAACTTTTAACTTTACGTGGATCTTGATAAGATTATAGGAAGCTAGCAATTTATGATTTAATTATGAACAAATATTATTTATTAGTTTTGAAATTATGAAAAAAATTCACACATAAATTGAACTTTTCACGATTGGATCAATAAATCATGTAATTAGGCTTACCAGTAGTTGATGGGCTTGGTTGGTAACTGTAATTTCACTTAAAAAAGATAAGTCCCCTGAAAACTATATTTTTTTAATGTTAAATCAATAGATGCATAAAAAGAAAAAAAATAAATAGGAAGACAAAAAAATGAAGGCTTAAGAATGTGTATTTAGATGTGTTGGCTTAAAAATTATATAATGGTCTAGCCTAGTTAGGTTTTTGACTAGATTTTGCAAAACTTGAATTGCATGGCCTAGCGTGTGTGGTTAGGAAAAAAATGTTTTAGCTTCCTAGCATGGTGATTGGGTGTATTTATGCACTACTCCCTTGAATTTTTTTTACAGAGAAGGAGAGCATATCATTGGTAGAGAAATTAATGTTCTACCCATCATTTTGTATTTACCTTGTTCTGAAAACTTCACTTGCTTTCTAAATTATAGAAATTTTACTTGACATACAAAAATCTTTTAGGTTTCTAGCAGCGAATAGAATTTTATGATTTTTAAAAACTCATTTCTTTTTTACTTGCTATTTCATTTTCAATCATTTATTTTGATAGTGTGCATATGGTTATTAGAAAATATTATTGAAATGTACTAAAAATCCCAATTGATTAGGATCCTAATAAAAATAAGTTGTTAAATCAATAAAATCATGTAGATTTTATGATTTTATAATTTTAGAAATATGTCATTTGTTCTATTTTAGGCTTTCAAGCTACCACTCTCCTCTAAAAAAAATCTTTTCTTGTCAAGTTACTTTCCTATATTTTAAACACGATTTAGAGATAAGAGTTAAAGATTTGGTTGACTTTAGTGTTTTGAAAGTCTCTAATCTAATTCTATATTGATAAAACCTTATGCTATGGATCAATGACTATGGATCAATGATTTGATATACCTAAGAATTTTTGTCTACATGGAATGACATTTCTCTTATATTCTGAATGGTTAAGCCTTGTTTTGCATGAACATAATATGAGTCCATGGAAACAACATCTTTGAATTTCATATTTACAATTAACAATAAAAATAGCTAGTTATGATACTTGTTAGAAAAATAATTAATTACTAGTATTATTACATGAGTAACATTTTATAATTTTACAATCTAATCTTACAATATAATTTTAAGAACTCTTCAACAATTCTAGTTTTGAAAACGATTTTAATAACCTTGGTATTGAATCTTATTTTTGTTGTATTTCATTTCAATAATTTTATCTCAATTTTTATTTTTATAATAAATATATAGATCAATGATAAGTTTATTATCGAATGTTATTAAAATACAAATTAATCATAAACAAAAATAAATAAAAATTCAACCCACTATTCATTGTATCATGTTTTTTATTTTATTTTTAACAAATAAAAAAGCATTCTCAAGTTAAATATATATTTTTTAACAAGTAAGGGCTATTAATTAATCCCATTGAAAAATCTTTTAGGCTTAAACATTGATTGAGCGAAAATTTTATGTACTAAATAATTGAGTTTTTTGGTTTTCTAGCGTTGTAAAAAAGATATACCATACAAAAAATAATACAATTTAAAGAGTTATAGATGATATTTATTATCCATGAGTCACCATTTAAATTGCAAAATTGATAAACACAACATTTAATAAGAAAGGAGAGAGAGAAAATAGGAAAGAAAGAAAGAAAATTTGAAAATATATCAAAACTCTAATAATATCACCACTGGTACTGTTAAAAAGATCTTGATGGAATGAATATAATAACATCAAAAAAGATCATTAACAATAAGCTAAGTAGACCACATGAGCAGTCCAAAAGCAAGTGAGCCCCAACACCTTTGGACGACTTGTGTGGCCCACTCTAGTCACCATTGGTAACCTTCCTTGGTGTTGTTATGTTCGTATCGTCAAGATCTCTCCAATAGTATTAATGGTATCGTCATCGAAGTTTCAATGTGTCTTCAAGGTTCTTTTGTTTATTTCTTTTCCCATCATTCCTCTTTATAAATTAATAGAATAGATGAGAGAGAAAAAAACCATGAAAGCACACTGATACTATTGAAAAGATCTCAACGAGATAAATCTAATAATACCAAAAAATATCACAACACAAGCGGTCCAAAGGTGTCGAGTTTACTTACATTTGGGCTAGTTGTGTGACCAACTCCGGTCATTATTAGTGATTTTTTTTTATGTTGTTAGATTCATTTCGTCGATATTTTTTAAAAAATATTAATGATATTATTAGAATTTTGATGTACATTCCAGATAGTATAGTATAGATGTTATTCACGATGCTTTAAATAGTATTATTTTTTTAACCATGCTAGAATCCGAAAAAAAAACACTAGATAAATGAATCCCGTTAACAAACATAAAATTCTGACTCCCAAGGAAGTGGATTCAGAGAACAAAACATACAGTAAAATTAGAATTGTATCTGTAAATATAGCATCCTCCTGAATCCTGAGCCGCGAGAAAATTGAATCACCAGGGCAGAACAGACCAGAAGAACAAGAGAACAAAAAAGATAAAGACAAAAGGACACTGAAGAGCTGACCTAAAAAGGGCAGATGTACTTGTCAAATTCCTGTAACATCCTCGCTTTCCCCATCACTAAGATGTCCAATAAATGAAACAAGGACAGGCGCTTCCCCCATTTGGATACCAGAATCATCTTGCCAATCGGGGTTGGCCCACAAACGGCGCCGGTTGGTATACTGAATTCAGCAGCCCTGAGGCAACTGTGCCATACTGGACAGAATCTGTGTCATCCTTGTGTGGTCGCATCTACCTCTCTCTCTCTCTGTGTCTGTTTTTTGTCCTCTCTTGTGAAAAGGTAAAAAGTCATTATTCGAATCTAAATGTGCGTTTAAAATTTTAATCAAATGGTATTTTCATGTATCTAAAAAATTCATTAAAATATTTTTTAGTTTAGAAAAAGTAACATTTTAATATTTATTTAAAATTAAAAAAATATCAATTTAATTTTTATAAAATAAAGCCATCGAACTTCAATGCTCCATATTGTCTAAATTGACTATGATTGATATACAATATGCAACAAACAACTTTCTAAGTTGTGTTTTTTTATAAATATTTTATGATAAAAAATATAATAACAATTTTAAAAATAAATTTTCATTCTCTCACCCTAGCGATCCTATCAGTGATACGGTACAAAAATTAAATAAAAAAATTAAACCATATTTGTTTAAAATAATTTTTTAAAAAAATAAATTTTTATTATATTTTTTTAATATTTTAAAATTATTTTGATATGTTTTTATTAAAAATAAAATTTTATTTTAAAACATTTTTAAATAAAAACAATCCGCACTACAAACACTCTTAATTGAATCATAAATGTCAAAGCACGGAGAATAAGCTCGCATGATGAATTCACACGCCAGGGCCTGTGAAGTATGAATTACTGAACAAAATGATTTCTCTTATTTCAAACGCAAATATTTAAGATTCTAAGCATTATTGCTTTCACAAATTATCATATACAAAATAAAATTTGAAAACAACCCAGAAAAAAAAAAGTAAAAAAAAAAAGAAATTAGATTAAGAAATCCTAAAATCAACAAAACCCCTCGAGCTTAATTAACAAGGTTAAGCCCTAATTTTAATTTATGTCAAATCCCCAAAAACAATCTAAAGAAAATTAAACCAGAAGAGGTGTACTGAGAATATGATCATGATCAGCTTGATCATCGCCATCATTGTGATGATCAAACTCATCACCACACTCATACACGGATCCAACAAGCCGTAACTGATCTTCTAAATACCTTTGCAATAACCCAACTTCTTTCTCCTCTTCCTCTTCACATTCGCAGTCACAAAACCCCTCTTCACACCGCCGCAACCGATCGCCTCCGTCTTCATATTTCTTCCTCCGGCCACGGTGGCAGAGGCTGACGCATAGCTCGGCAACCCAGAAGATAGGCAAGGTGGCGCAAAGAAAGGGAAGGAGGATCGGTGAGAAGAGGAGGAGCAAGACACGACGGCTCCTTCGGGTTCGGAGCCAGGTGCTGGTGGCTAACATGAGCCGGTAAGGTGGGGAAAACATGGTGGGGTTTTGATTGTCGCGGTGGTGATGATGGCGGCTGCGGAAATCATGGCGGTGAATTGGTGGTGGTGGTGGTGGTGGTGGAATCTTGGATTTTGGAAGAGGGGGAGGGCTGTCATGTGAGTGGGGATTTTTATACATGAAGGGCATCTGATCGTCGACAGTGACGTTTGATTTTTGCTGTGGTTAAAAACTCTTTGAAACTGTTTATTTATTTATTAAGGAAGCTGTAAGGGAAAGGGAGTCCTTCAATTTAATATTGATTTCAGATTTATTATTTTCTTAAGAAAATTGATAATCACTCTTGTTAGTGTTAAATCAAGATAATTTGGCATAAAGACAGTTTGGTTCTTGAAGTTTTTTCCAATGTCAACTGCGTCCTCATAATTTTAATTAGGTCCTTAAATTACCTATGATACCATACGGTAGATTGTTTGTAAAGTTTAATCTCAATCCCTTGGTTAGTGGTAGTCAAAGTCACTCTTATTAAACTTAATTTAAGAGTTGATTTGATACAAACAAAGTTTGAGGTACATATTAAATGAGTTAATAATTTTTTAAAAAAAAAATAAAAAAAAATTATAAAAAAATTAAACTCAAACAAGTTTTTTTTATAAATTACAAGTTAAATTCTCGAGATTATATTAATTTTTTTATACTCAATCAAGGCTAAGGCCGGGTAAGCTAGGACAAGTTTAACAATAGTGATCAAAGTATAGGCTTTCCATCATATCTAATGATTTTATAAAATTTAAAATTAAATTAGAACTATATTAGATGGTACAATTTTTATTTTTTTTGGTTTCAAATGATCTTGGAGTATACAATAGAGGTAATTTTTACTATTATATTATAAACAAAAATACTAAAATTATTAGCACTAGAACTTGTTTTATTGAAATAAGTTATTGCATACATATCAATTAAACAATGCGTATATGTATAGAATTGTTTGAGTATTAGAAGATTTCTGATCTATTTCTCTTATTTGCTTTCTCCCTCTACTATCTTACCAATTTGATTCAATAAAATTGCATTCTTTTTCTTTCTCAAGACCCTCCATGTCAATTCTTTCTAGAAAAAATAAATAAATACAAGGAGATGGTCATAAAATCTGATTTAGATGCGGTCATAATCAACATAGATACCTTCTCTCTCCAGCACATTAATGTTTTAATACGCACATTACTGTTTTAATACGCCCATGACCTTGGAGAGTTGAGGTCAAGCTTGGACCAGCTCTTTGTCTGATATTTAAATTGGTGCGGTAGGAAGGGTTGCAGTGGTTATTTTTTATTTAAAAATATATTTAAAAAATATTTTTTAAAAAAATGATTTTGGTATTGGTATATTGAAATTATCAAAAAATATTAAAAATTTTATTTGAAGTAAATAAAAAATAAAAAATTATATTTAAAAAAAATACTTTTAAAATAAAAAATAAACATATATTAAAATCTTTATACTAGAAAATGAGGAATTTCTAAATTCTAACATGTCTGAAAGAGGAAACGAGTGGTGTTGTAGGGTGTGAACGACCCTTTTCGCTATATGAGATGTAAAGCTTGCATTATTAGGTGCCTGTATTTAATGAACAAACCCTTTAATTTATTCTCATAAATATCCTGTTCTTATGAAAAAAAATACTTCTTGATATAGAAATACTAAAACAATAATATAATTAATGTAACATGCTTATATAATATTGAAAGCCGACTTGGCTACAAGTACAGTTAATTGTCGATTGAGTGATTTATTAATTGGAACAGTTATTATGCACTTATAACATAATTCTAACATGTAGCACGTTTTGTCCGTAATTACTTTATATTTATATATATAACACAAAAGAAAATTGGACACTAGTCTAACTCTAACTCTAACATTAGAGACCATATGCTTCCAAAAAACATAAAAAGAAAAAAGAAAAAAATAGATTCTTCGTACTCTTGTTGAAATTTAAGAGAAAGCAATGGAAAAAATTGATCCCTTAAATATATTCTATAGTGTATATTAGATTTGTGGGCATATATCTTTTATTGATTAGACAGAAAAGTTTTGGTGATGCATGTATGTTTTTTTTTTTACAAAAACAAAATGACTTGAAGCATAGATTTTACTAAAATAAAGTTAGTATAATTTAATTAGATAGTAAAAAAACAGACAATGATGCCAAAGAGACCAATTTAAACTAAAAGAAATAATGGGAATATACAAAAATAAATAATTATCAAAATTAAAAAGACAACAAAGCTATGATTTAAGTTAATCATTTGAAAAAAAATAAAGAAAATAAATGATCTAATCCAAATTAAATAAACATGAAAAATATACAAGTTAAATAACTAAACTAAGATAAATCAAAAGAAATTAAAAAAAAATATAAAATCCAATTCCAAACAAAACTAAAAATAAAGGGATGCATTTGAGAGAGAGAAATCTATTAAATGAAAAGGATAAAAAAAATAGTAAATTGAGCAAGCCAATCAAACTCCACGATCTGCATCATGAAAATGAGATAACTCTATAGAAAACAAAAACATAAAAAAAAATCATAAAACTCAATTCTAAAACAGTCTGATGCTGAAGAACAAAACAGTACAAATATTAAATTAAAAAAATATCTTAAAAAAACATGAATTAACCCACGCTAACTTGCGGTCAAGTGACAGAACAAGAATAAACAACTAGAAAGAAAATTGAAGAAAAATCACGAAACTCAATATAAAAAAATTCAACCTTGAAGGATGAAACTGGAAAAAAATTAATTATTAACTAATATACTTTTGAAAGATGAAATTGAAAAAAAAATCAATCAAAATTTTTTTCTAAAATAAATTCAATAAAGAATCATAAATACAAAAAATCAAAATAACTCAGGTTATTTTTAAAATTAGTGAACAATGTTATAGGATGTAAATAACTTAAAATAATATAGCCTAAGCTTTAATTGAATAAATGTTTAATGATAAAACTAAAAAAAACAAACATGAGCTTAAAAAAGGACAAATAAACAAACCAAGTAAACTTGGATAAATTTCTAAAACCCGACTTAAAGTTTTAAACTTGTAACTTGTAAAATCCTAAATTCACGCTCAATATAAAAGTTAAATTCTCAATTAATTTAATATCGAAGGATGAAATCAAAAAAATTAATTTAAATATTTTTTCAAAGTAAAAAAAATAAAAATAAAAATAATAGAGATCAAATTTGATAAAGAAAACTTAAGGATGAAATTGTAAACAAAAATCAATTAAAAATATCTAAAATAAAAAATAAGGATCAAATTTGAAAGATGAAAAAATTGAAGAAGATGCAATTTAAAAGGAATTTTAATTTTACAAATTATTGTAAATAAAATAATATTAGTCAAAAGAATAATAAATTAAAGGATTGGTTTGATGTTTTGAAATGGGAGGATTGAAAATTGAGAAGGGGAGAGAAAAAAGAAGAAAAAAGGTCGTCCACTTTCACAATCTTTAGATTTACTAATAGAATTTTCTATTACTATTTGTACTGTCATGGGGGCGATGTCGTTTGGTGACGGCAAATGCTCTCTGTTGTGCCTTCTACTGCGAGGTGTTGTGTGTTGGAAAATTTATGATTAATTTTTGAGAGTCGCCATCTAGAATTATGGTAATTAGAAACATACAGTTTGCAAAAGTCTAAGTAAGGGACTAGTTGTGCAAATGGAAGATGCATCACCCTAGTGCACCCTACCTAAGGTAAGTTACATTGTTATTTGATTATTTTTTAGGCTGTGTTGTTATTTATTGATCTTATCTAATGCTCAAGGCAGGAGTTTTTACTTTATCGACTTAAATCCTAACCGTTCTGAAATCTAAATTTTAGCATTTATTTACGCTTTGTATCTTTAATGCTTGAAGATGTATTTTATTGTGTAATTTTACACTTATAAATATTAAAGTTTACATCTGGATCCTAGAGAAGAAAATTGAAAGAAGATTTTTTTTTATATTTTGGCCAACTCTAATGGATGATCATAAACTGATTATAATATCCATTTTTGAAATTTCAAAACATAATAAATGGTTTTAGAGCTCTCTGTAACATATTGATGAAATTTTTTATCGGTGATTCCCCTTATAATTAACATGATATTCATAATTTATCAATAATTTTACCGATGAAATTTATCAAGATAATAATTATATTGGTAAAAATAACACATCATCGTTTATTTGTTTTGTTTTAATTTTTTTTCTTATTATAATTTTTTAGTATATAACTAGAGAATATATTTATCAACAAAATTCATCGAAAATTTACTAATAAAAATATATTTTTAATATTTTTATTTATTAATTTTCTAATAATAATTAATTCGTGTCTCCTCGTTATGAAAAATATGCTAAGATGATTCAAACACTGCTGTGTACAAGGTAATATTTGATCACCAATCAGCATTGCACAAATAAATAGCACGAGGATCATGGCCCTTGCTTTACACTCCTCAAAATATTTTTTAAATTAATAATTGATGGTTTACGTAATGTTAACCAAAAACCAGGATGAAATGATGACATACTCTTGCAAGATAGTATAGTAAATTTTTTCTCTAACTATGCTGACAGCATTAAAAAGACTAGAAAGCCCTAGATATAAGTTTAAATTCTTTTTTATTTGAGGTGTAAACGAGTCATTTACTATACTCCAAAAGTAAAAAGAGTAATTGTCCTTGCATAATTTAAGAAAGATAATTGAATACTTTTGCATCGCTTCCAATGTCAAATTCGAAGGTTTTACAGTTATGGGATAAGTCATCATTACAATATTATAATGATTTATAATTGCACGATAAGTTATCATTACAATATTACAAGGAATAATGTTTTGCTTTTATGTACCAAGTAACTTCTTAAGCAATTTAATTTAATTTTTTTATATAATTATAATTTATTTAAAATCTCACGTTATGAAAAATTTAGTATTGATATATAAAAATTGATCCAAGGATATATTGATCGGTAAAAAATAAGGAAAAAAAAACTAAAATTGATTCTTCACGAGAGAGAGAGAGTGGATTATTATTAATTTATTATTTTGGTGACATCAGACAGATAGACAAAAACTGGCATCTTTTAACTACATTAATACGGGACCGGTTCTCGTTTGACTTTTGTTTAAAAATTCTTTAAATAATATGTTGTCGGAATATATATTTAAGCGATTTAAATAGGAATTAAGATTTAAAAATAGAAAAAAGTTATTCAATAAGGTTATTCTTTTTTATATATTTATGATAAAAAAATATTGATATTACGATCGCAATTCGTGAATTGCTGCCTTTCTAGAAATAAGTTCAAGTGATATATCGGTGCCAAAAAGAAAGTTTTTGTGAATGAATGCATGAATCTTTTTTATAAAAAAAACCCTTACGTAAATAATTGTGTCTCTATATTTATTTTATTGTGATTTAAAATAATATAACAATGCTTTTTTATTTTCAAATAAAATTATTTATAAACTCACTATTGGCGATACTTTTACTTCATTATAAAGTTCATTTGCCATTATTATATTGAAAAGTAATAGATTAATCTTCTGACTTTTAGATACATAATAAAATAATTTAAGTATTCTTACAAATAAATTTTTAAAATTAGAATCTAGAAGGTTTTCGGTATTTTTACATCTTTGATAATACAGTAAAATGACTACATTATATTTAAAAGCAAAAAAAATCATAAATGATGTTCAAAGTTTTTTGTATTTTTTCATAATGGTTTTTAAATTATCACTAATGTGAATGAAGGGTAATTTAATCTTTTAAAAAATATAGATATATTTAAAAATAAAAAATAATTTGTTTTGTTTTGTTTTATACCAGATTTAATCTTCAACTTTTTAATTGCTATTTGCTTTATTTTTTAATTTTAAATGATTAAAAATTTGTTTTATGATTATTTTATGTTTATTTTCTATGAGGTAATTTTGATCTCATGTTTCAGGTTATTTGTTTTAAAAATTAGCCTAATTTAATTTTGATATTTTTTAGGTTTTTTTTTCTAAAATTAATTTTTTTCATGCTTCAATATTAAATTATTATGCCTTGAGTATTGTGATTTTATGTGCTTTTTTTTTTTTGTAATAAAGTTATCTCGATCTCATATCTTAGATTATGAATTAGTTAAGCTAACAATGAAAGTTGACTGTGCAACAAACTAAATAATAAAAGATTAGATTAAAAAAAACATAAAAAATCAAAATTAACTCGGAAAGCCAAGCCTATGCACTTTTGCCATTTTTGTTAAATATCCTTTACTGTTTGTAATCTATCAATCATTACTTGAAAAAAAATATTTTTTTTAGTTTTTTTAATTTTAGAATTATATTTTCTTTAAATGAATTTATTAAAATAAGAATTAAAAAATCATCCAATTATATCATTGTTTTTAATAAGATTAGAGTTTTTTATGATAACATCAACAATTATATTATTTTATGAATAATGATGTATTAACCTAGTGTGTATATATATTTTTTTTAAAATTCTTGTTAATATTGAATGATAATAAAATATACATTTCAATCTTTATATGATTTTGTCAAATTTATTATTATTATATTTTTTTTCATCCAAGTTGATTTTTTTTTGAAATTACTTTCACAATCTTATAATAAGTTTTTATTGAAGAAAAATAATTCTTATAAAAAAATATGTTTTTTAAAAAGAAATACAGGAGTATGAAAATGAATTTTTATAAACCTTGAACAAGATTAAGATTTGTGCGATGGAAGCCTCTATCCATCTCAAGTTGAGTACATGCACTATCCAATTCTCCATTGACAATGATGAAGACCTTGAATTAAAAGCTTGAAATGATCCAGCTGAGCCCTAAATTATGAGGGAGAAAAGGACCCGACATTGATAAGAAAGTGAATAAGAGGGCCACATCCTCCTTGTTTGCGTATATAGGAGTTGATGGGCGGTCACAAATTTGCCAGAAAAAGCAAACACATTTTCGTACCCTACCGAATAAGTGAAAAAAACAAACCATCATTCCACTCTCTTAACCCACGCACCCCAATCTCCTCCCTTGCTTTCCCACCTAGATTCTTCTCCATTGGCCCGTGTAAGTCACGGGATACCCTTGCATCTGGGATTTAGTTCTCGACCGTCAGGAAGCACGGACAGTGATCAAATCTGGAAAACGATGGCGTTGCAGCTCTTCAAGCTTTCTGAAATCTACAATTCACGTGTAACACCTCCCTACTTAACGACCCTTCATCTGATCTTGAGGAAAAAGTATTCTCATCAAGGGTTACAAGAGTAAGACACACATGGATACACCTACACGAGCGGTGTATAGAGTCAATAAGCAAAAATAAAAAACAGACGAGAGCTATAAATCTAGTTCCATGCTCTCTTTATTACCGCAAAAGTGAAGTCCTAAAAAGAGGAAATATTGCTCTTCTTTTCTTTTTCTTTCACTTTCTATATCAAAACCCAGCAAAAGAGTAAAAAAACATTAAAGCTTCTAATACCCGAGTGAAGAAGCAGATGCAACCAACACCTGCCGGAAGCAGCAACACTAGTGCTGGTGGCGGTAGCGCTGGCGGCGTTGGAGGTGGAGGTGGAGGGATTGCTAGGTTTCGTTCAGCACCAGCCACATGGATAGAAGCACTTCTTGGAGAAGAAGAAGAGGACCCATTAAAGCAAAGTCAGAACTTGACTCAGTTACTTACTTCAAACACACCTTCAAGTAGAGATTCAGTGCCTTTTAATGCTTCTAGTGCTGCTGTTGAACCGGGTTTGTTTGAACCGGTTGGTGGTTTTCAAAGGCAAAATAGCTCTCCAACTGATATTCTTCGGAGTTCTGGGATTGGAAGTGATCAAGGGTATTTTTCTAGTTACGGAAATGCTTCAAATTTTGAGTATATGACGCCAAATATGGATGTTTCGCCTTCTGATAAAAGAGCTAGAGAGGTTGAGTTGCACAACCCTTCTGCAAGATACCCACCTCCTCCGTCGGTATGTTCACTCTAATTTGTACCTGATGTTGGTTATTAATTAACTGTTTCTTGGTAGTGAATTTATTATATCTTCTGTGGCAGTATTTGGGTTCTTTTTTATTTGTGGCGTGGCTCTTTAATTGATTACTTGTTTATTTAAAATAGAGCAAAAGAATTTTACTTTTGATGTTATGTGAAATTCAAGCTAATTTTGTTATGTATGTTAGGGTTTTTTTGTGTGCAATTTTATAGTCTTCTTAGTATTTGGTTTGGCAGAAAAGAGAGCAAACTGGGCCTTTAAGGGCATCTAGTTTGATAGAAATGGAGATGGACAAGCTTTTGGAGGATTCAGTGCCTTGCAGGGTTCGTGCGAAGCGTGGCTGTGCTACGCATCCTCGAAGTATTGCGGAGAGGGTAAGATGAATCGATTGCTAGCAATCTGGTGCATTCTAGAGATAGGCAGCGGATGTGTTTGTTGTTGTTCCTAAATGAACTTCATTTTTTTCTGAATTAGGTTCGGAGAACTCGAATCAGTGACCGCATAAGGAAACTTCAGGAACTTGTTCCAAATATGGATAAGGTACCTTCTTTGTGAACTCTTATTGAAAATGCAAATTTTGTTGGGATAGGATTTTCTTTGTAATCACCGATTTCACCATGGAAAAATTAGCATTACAATTTTATCGTCATAATGCTTGCCTCAGTAGAGAATCTTAACAACCTTTTTGAATAACTAGTAGAGATTTTGAAGTCTATCTAGTGCTGCTAAGCTTCAGGAGCACTGTATATATTTCAGCATCCTTTAAATCCGTTGATTTGCTAGATGTATCGTCTAATGTGAGAGTTCAAAATTGAAGTTTAAATCCGTTGATTTGCTAGATGTATCATTTCATGTGAGAGTTCAAAATTGAAGTCCGTTCTTGGAGAGTTTGCCTCTTGTATAATATGGATATAATGAAAAAGGAGGGAAGAAAAGTCACAGGGTGCTCGTTTTGCCCCCCCGCTGTAAGGACTAATAACAAATTAGGAATGTTAATTGCTAATGTCATCGTGTTACATGTTCGAGACCAAAAATAGTATTGTTTTGTTTCTATTTTTATTATCCTATTACATAAAATGGGACTATGCCAAATTTATATACATGAATTTGTAACTCTCTAAGGACAAACTATAAATCTAGAAACTATCATATAAGTTTCGTCTCCTAAAGAATTACTGAAATATTTTATAATCAGTGCCATGACAATAAACTGATATAGCTGTGATGTCAATCAAGTCCCTCGGAAGACAATGACGTGAGTTCACTATAAGTTGTGGGGTTGTTGATGACATTAATGTTGCACTTGATTCTACAATGAAGGCAAAAACATATTGTCTGCAAGAGTGATTTTGATGGAATGGTCCTGGCAATGAGGTTTCTTGGTACATGATGGCTGTCTGTGTTTAGGGGTTCAAATGATGCCTGGATTATGTTTGATCAAACGCTAAGGAGAAATTTGGTTTTGAGGTACGATATGATTATTGGGTTTGTGAAAGCAAGGGATTTGAACTATTCTTGCAAGGTGTTCACTGCCAGTTTTGGTTGAAGGCCGATAGATGTGCAAAGGCTTGAAAAATGGCATCTACAAGCTCTTTGCTGGATGAAGCCTTAGAGAGCTAATGTTATCATTGTGTTGAAATGAATTATGCTTGATTGTCAAAATGGATAGCCAAAAGCAGCTGTGAAGATACTTTAAAAAAAATGGCTGATGGATGTTAACCCATGAAGCTGGCTCCATGGTGAAGGGGTGAGCTAAAGATGTGTGACAGGCACATTGTCGAGATCTGAATCATAGCATTTTTTTAGAGCAAATGACCTTTGGTTTTGGCTGCCTATCCAGGTTTTAACCCATGATTCATGGTACTAATTCAAAATAATCCAGCTAGTTAGCTTAAAACAGGTACTTGATTGTTTCCTTATTTTGCTCATGTTTGTTTCCATATTATACTCTTGACATTTCGATTGTACAACTATAAATATAATGAAAAACTACATGGCTCAAGCATGTTAGCCAAGCCAAAAGATATCTCTTGTATTTTTTTTAATTAAGTTTTAACACATCCATCAAGAGTTAACAATGTTTTGTGGATCTGTTCTTGCCATTGGTGGAAAGAAAAATGAGTGTATAAATGTTAAGTTAGATGACTCAAGAATCTAAATTTGGCTTCCTAGCAAAGCATGAATGCTTACCTCGGCTTAATAGTTAAACTATTGAATAATTGATCATAGTCAATCCCAATGCCAAATAAGCCCCTTTTAATGGTGAGCTTGATGCCGGCTTAATCTCAAGTGGACGGTTTTGGATGTGGGCTCTTCTCTTTTACTGCCATTAATACCGGTCATGCTTATTTCCTTTTCATTATCGACATAAATGCAAACAGTGTTATCATTCATTACATAAAACAGTTGCTTGATAGCCTGCTCTTACATAATTTCATTTTGTTCCTTGGTTAATTCTTGGTGAAGTGTCATTTTGTTATGTTCATGACACGTGATTGGGTGTTTATATTTTTTCAAAATCCTGAAGTATTCATAGATGATCCTCTGAAAGACCACTCAAGAAAGTAATATAATGTATTACCATGAGCTGACCTAATTGCTAGTTTGAGTTATTAGTATTTTGAAACCTTAAGAACAAGCTTGCTTAGTTGCTCCTGCAAAGGCCTGTATGAATGCACTATAGTGCAACACAATGCTCATCACTCGACATTGTAATTGGAGTTAATTATTGGGCTTGTTTTGTTGAGTTTTAAAACAAGACAAATCAAATTGCAAACTATCTCGACGCTCAAGGATTTCTTTTTTTCCTTTTCTTGTCTTTCTGTTGTCTTCCTTTTCATGTATGCTACAATAAGAGACATAAATAACAAAAAATACCTCTAAGATTCATAGGGTTTCTGAACAAGAGGCAAAAGCCTTGATGCATGGAGGAAGTGCCACCTTGGTTAATGGAGCTTGTATGGGAAGAGAGATAAATATATAGAGTATTTGATGAAGCAGAGGTTTGATATATTGGAACTTTGTCCAAAATCTTAGCGGTCTTCTCTGTTGATTTTCTGATCCCCTCACATATGTGTGGATTTTATCAATGATCTTGGTATCATGCACTTGTTTGT
Source organism: Populus ilicifolia (assembly GCA_015708895.1). Taxonomy (NCBI): domain Eukaryota; kingdom Viridiplantae; phylum Streptophyta; class Magnoliopsida; order Malpighiales; family Salicaceae; genus Populus; species Populus ilicifolia. The sequence goes on from SRLM01000057.1 coordinate 17,983, forward strand.
TACTCACTTCAGGTTCTCTCGCGTATTTAGTTTCCTCTCAGCCTCTAAAACTTAATATTTGTAAAACCGGAATGAAATTTCATGCCTTTGATGAAACCCCCCATTTGCACAAGTTGTGTTATCAGGCGAGAATTATGGATCTTGATGCATAAAATGTAGAAAACAAAATCAACATTCGAGTCAAGCTTTTTCACTACAATACTTCTTGGCTTAAATAACCTTATTTCATTATGTCATGCGTAACTGACATATTGGATCAGTGGGTCTTTGATGTAAAATCCCTCATTGAAATTCTATTTTTCATTTCAATGAATTAGATTGAGTGAATATTGCTACTCTTTTGGTTATCATTAGTTTCCATTTATATGATTTGGTGTTTTCATGGTTGATTGTTGCAGCAAACAAACACTGCTGATATGTTAGATGAGGCATTAGAGTATGTTAAGTTTCTTCAAAGGCAGATTCAGGTACTCTTTACACAGGTCTTATTTTGAGTTCATTTGGTTTTAAAGCCATCGGTAAAGAAACAAGATTTTGCAGTCTTTACCTTTGTGAGCACCTAGTAACCAACAGATTCCAAATTGTTCCCTCACTTACATGGATAGATAGTGATACAAATTGAAATGCAAAAGCAGGGAAATATTAGTATTTGACTGGCTGAAACATGGCAGGAACTCACGGAACAGCAAAGAAAATGCAAATGCATAGCTAAAGAATAACATGGAGGTAATATGCCTGCCCACTACTGTTTTGTGTAATAATCAGATTAATGAGATTTCATTTAAGGTCCATCATAGTATTTTCTGATGATCCTCTCTGGAAGCTCCATCATGTAATTAAAAGATTACCATCTTTTATGTCACTCTTATTCTACATGTAGATGAAAGCCTGCCATGTGGGTAGCAAATATATTAGAGTTCATGTCAAGGTTTAGCCGCTTCATCTTGGAAAGTTCTAGTCTCTTTAAGGTCGTGCTTGGTATGTTAATAGTTGTAGAATCCTGTACACAACAATATACTTTCCAGGGTGCTGCTGAACGGGCTTTAGATATTCTTGATATTGCTTTCCATAGTCTGTGGTATATTTACAGCTATGTATTCTATTAAACTTTCCTGAAGAAGCTGTTGTATCCACGAAAATCTTTGGTCAAATATGTGTCTAATATTATACATAGTATCTTAGAAATTGCGTTGCATGGAATTCACTGTTAATAGCAGCAGCATCTGTTTCGTTTTCTAACGGAAACAGACAAGATTTCAGGTGAAAAGAAAATCTTATGATGGCCTACTTTTTCTGCTTTGTAAACTGAGAAGTCCTTGGTTTAAACAAGCAAGAGACTTAGATCTGGGTTTTGAACCCCCCTTTCTTTCTCCTATAATTCCAGTGAGAGGCTGTGGTATTAATTGCCTTGAGCGCACAGGCACTTGTGCCCACATCATTGATGGATGATGATCTTTATCCTTTGGTTGCATTGAAAATCTTACATGTGAAGTTATGCTGTGGTTGTCGCAATGTGGATAATGGTATTGTCTATCATATGTCCATCCGGTTGAAATCTTGACCTAAAAATTTCTGCCTGGTGTTTTATGGATTTTTCTTTTCAATAATTTGGATGATGAGAAGTGGAGAGAGAGGAAATTGATGGGCAGGTGCCCCTTGCCATATGTTGCAGGTTAATATTATTTTTTTTAATAAAATATTTAGATGTTGCAAGCATATTTTATATATTTTTTTTAAATTCGATAATTTGACTTATAATTTTAACTAACTAAATAAACTGGTTTTATTTAAATCACAAAAAAAATAATAACAAATAAAAAAGTGTATATAAAACAAAATGTGATTAGAGAAAAAAATAATATTGTTTAATTATTAGCTAATTAAACATAAAAGGATAAAATAAAATTAAAAAAATTAGTGTAGGCTAATTTGAGTTATCATGTAATTTGAACATTAAATAGCGGTATGGTTTAGATTAAGTTAATATATTTATGTTTTTAATTATGAGATTAAGATAATTTAATAAAAAATTAAAAAAAAACTATGTTTTTTTTTAAATACAATGCATAAAATCAAGTTAAAAACAAGTTCTGTGAAATTTTTATATTTGTAATGTGGGTTATCAGATCTAATTTCAAAGTACTACATATGAAAAAAAATTATGAATCTCAATCTCTAGAAAATAAAAAGTTGAAAGATGGAATTGAAAAAAAAATATATAAAAAATTCAAAATAAAAATAGCAATTAAAAGAATGAGAATTATAATTAAAAATAAATAAATTAAAGGGCAACAATTTTTTTAATTTGAGAGTTAATTAAAAAGAATACAAATATTAAAAAAAAAATCAAAAGAATGATGATGAAAATAAAAAAACAATACATCATCAACTTAGATTACAAGCTAAAATTAAAAACAATAAAAATTTTATAAAATAATTAAAAAAATAGTATAAGAATAAAGATCAAATTGAAAATGCCAATACATGATGAAAAAAATTAAATATATATAATTCTTTAACGTGTGTTTTTACTTCAAAAAATTATAAATATAGATTGAGAATGTATACACACATCTAATTAAATAAATTATGAATTATTGTGTAAATAAATAAAAAAAAGTGTTATTAATAATAAATAAAAATATATTTAAAAAATTAAAAAATAAATATAGATCATTATATTTGATGTCGCAATATAGATCATTTAACTTGTTGTGTTCATGAATTTAGTTATTAAATTTAATTTATAATATAAATCAATACACACATAAAATTTATTAAAAAAAATACAATTCAAGACTACACATATCAAAAACGTTATAAAAAATATTTTTTATTTTTTAAAATAAATTTAATTTATATATAAAAAAAATTAAAAATGAATCATACTTATATTTTGAAAACCGTATAAAAACTGTTAAAAACAATGCTCATGTGATGTTCGTTTACAGCATTCGATAAAGGAATAACTTATTACAATCACTGAATTGTCATATACATTACGAGGATCTGAATTTGCATTCATAGGAAGGAAGCCAAAGATTCTAAAGCTCCCATTCGCAATTGAGTAAAGCTCAGTGTTTCCTTCTATAGAACAAACTTTAAAGACCCTCAAATCATTCTTATAATCAATTGGGATTCTGGCTCCTCCAAGGTTGCAAAAATGGGTGTCCTTACTTCAGATCAGTGGAGGACCAACCTCTTTTTTTTGCTCCCAACTATTGCATACTCTTGTCATCTATTTCACCTTTTCTTCAAGGGAATGAATTGACAGGGACAATGCCAGAAGCTTTCGCGCAGCTACCAGATCTTACTATCTTGTAAGTAGACATACTCTGGTGTTTACCACAAGAAGTTCTTCCAAAAATTACCATGGTTAATGGCGACATTGTTTTTCCTATATGCAGATATTTGAGCGGGAACAAACTCACAGGTGCAGTTCCCCAAAGTCTCAAGGAAAAGTCTAACAGTGGATGGTTGCAGCTGAGGTTTGGTTATCATCTTCAACAATTACAGCTTATCTGCATGTTAATCAAACAATCATTCTACTCCTTTGGTTCTTCTCTAACTTCTTTTCTTACATATGAGGTGAACTCCGTTTTTTTCATGGATTGAAACTAAACGTTAAGGAACAAAGAGGGGTCAGAAAATAGATTGTACAAATCCTTTTTATCTGCATGTTAGCACGAGTTTAAGGAATTAAGCTTTGGTATACTTCACGGTGGTCTTGCTAACTTTCAAAAGTTAAGCATGATCACTCTGATTGGGTTATTTTTTACTGGTATATAACCATTGATTCTCTGTTACATCTGACAATATTTTACTTAATGCCAGTTTGGATGGAAATCTGGATTTATGCAAGATGGATGCATGTGAAAAGAAGCAGCGAAGTCTTCCTGTTCCAATTATTGCATCTGTCATTTCAGTTTCGGTGCTCCTCCTTCTAAGCATTATAGCTATCTTCTGGAGGTTGAAAAGACGTTAATTCTTTCTCAATACGAGATATCATATGATTCTATGAGTCTATCTTACATCTAAGCACTTCAGTTTCTTCATTCCTTTTCAATATAAGATACAGATTTATCGTTTATATGTGCGCCCAACAGCTTTAATATCGCTACCATATGATAATTATAATCTGGATAGCACCCCCAATACCTCATTTCCTTCCTGCAACTTAGTAGATGAGAATACGATTCAACATCTGATCAGTAAGCAATAACTTGGCAGATGACATATATCGTTTCATACTTTAGTATCTCTGTTAAAATACCTGGAATATTTATCGCTTTATATATAAAAAAATAACCAACAAAAAAAACAAAAATCTCTTTTGTAGGGAGATTAAATGAGTCATTATTTTCCTTGGTGATGCTGGCGGATGCTAAACATAATAATTAAACAAAGAACACATGGTGTTTTAAATGGGTGAAAGAAGCGCTGGAATTCACAAGTATAATTATTTTCTAAATAAAAAAGTAATGACAATAAAATTTGCCTCCCTGTAAAGTTTATATAAAGCTTTCAACAAGTCAGGAATACTACCCCAACTAAAAATAAAAAATCTAAAAATAAAAACACAGAACACAGAAACTATCAAAATCAAGGGTATTAGAAAGATTTTTGATATTTAAAATTTAAATGGTTTCATATAATAATGCAATGATTATAAAACAAATAGTTTCTGAAAATTCATATAAAAAATTTAAATATTATTTAATAATCAAATAAAAAATTATAATTTTTTTTAAATATCATTCTATACAGTAAGATTTTTATTGAGTCTTGGCATGTTTTAGTGATTTATAAATATATATTTTGAATTATTTATATAATTTATAAAATAAATTATAACATACTACCCACTGCATCACTATGTATCCCTACCAGCTTCTTTTGGATTGATTAATTTTCGAACAATTAGGTTTTGAGAAAGAGTTGGTGAGGCATTTTAGAAAGGTTAGGATCAGAGTATCTTTTTGGGTTTTTTTGGTGGGAAATTCGAGGATAAGCCCATGTGACGGTTGACTTGCTGTTAAATGTGATACTGCATGACACGTGGTCAACGGCGTGTCTCCTTCTCACAGTTCAGTGTTTCTTGAGACTTGAATGCCTCACAGTTCTTAACAGCACTGGCAGCGCATCAGTCTCCTTTATTTTTTTTTCACTGTTAGATTACCTGCACACAGGTGCATTCACTTGGAAAAGATTTATTTTTTTTAGTTTTATATTTTAAATATTTTCTCATAGTTTCTAATTTACTAATGACAAATTCTATATATATTGAACCTAATCAATTAGCGAATCCCATGTATGAAAGATAGAAACAATTTCTTGACTGTAATATTTCTCCAGCAATGCAGCATGGAGTTCCCAAAGGAATTCAAGAATATACAAGAGTAAGGATGGAGGCAAGAGATATGTGTAGTGGAAAATTGATTATAAAAATGATTTTTATCTCTAAATTAAGTTTTTTTAGTATTTTTATTGTTTATCAAGACAATTTAAATTATCTTTTACTGTAAGCGATATTTAAGCTGTCTTGAGATGCATTTAAAAAATATTAAGAAATTTATTTATTTACATAATATGTTGAAAAAGTTGATCATGTTCAAGTTATAACTATCAAATAATTGAAGGTAAGAAAGAGATGGACACAGTTGAAAAGAAAAATCATGGTTGGTCCTCCAGAAAAGAGTGATAAGAATCCTCTTTTTTGTTTGTCTTTCTTATACCGTATGTATAGCATTATCACCATGAAATGTTCTTGAGGCAATTGTTGGTGGGAGGAGGGTTATAATTGGCATCATGAGTTCTGTAAATGCCTGTCGTATAGTTCCTCATCGTTGCCATCCAGCAAGAAGCAGGCCGTAGGATGGATTGACTTTTGTAGTTAGACATGACGGAGGATGAATGATCAATGGCCATAGTCATCTGGTATTTGTGCTAGAAAACAGAAACTATCCTATACCCTATCCAGATACTGTGTTCTCTTCCCGCATTAGCAAACTTTGTGAAAAGGTTTGGGGACCCTCTGGACACACCTTCAAAAGATGCCTTCAAAATAATGCAGATCAAAAAGAAACAACGGAGCAAAAGTGAAAATAATGAGTGTGGGGAGGGAGATGGAGAGGTTTCCCTCTGTTAGGGTCCAGGAATCTAGAGCAAGAAAAGAAAATAAGACAATGTGGGGGCGGGGAGGGAGATGGAGAAGTGAGCTTGCAACTTCTTGAGAAAGAATTCAGGTAGATTAAACCTACAGAAGAACCCTCAAGATTAAAACTCAGCAATATTTAAAGAAGAAATATAAGATGCTGTGTGGATTTAGTATTACGCAAAAAGCATGCTCACTGATGCGTAAAGGGAGAATCAATCTGCTTTACCTGGGAAAAGGAGAATTTATCAAATTGCTTGCCTTTTAGGCTGAATGACCAGACAGACCAGACAATCTCCATTGTTGTAGTGGACCTGCCTGATACCTTGAAAAAAGGAGAGATCCTACTGGAAGGAAGGAAGGAAGGAAGGAAGGAAGGATTTACTCTAGAAAAACCTTCAATGAGTTTCAAGAATGAAGTGATCACTTAGAACACAGAATTCATTAGCCCTTCTTCCCCTCGTCTAGGCTTTTTGTCATTATCAACCCTACACTATAATTGCCAAAGAAAACCAACACCCAGGAATTCATCCCCCATCGAAGAAAATCATCACAACCACACACATAAACTTACAAATGTTCAACGTGCCCACCAGAATCTGCCTCTATCAAAGATACATGAACGTATATGACATAGGGGGGCCACCTCATTACCACCAAAACAACATTTAGCTCTCTTTCCTTCATATGTTTCTGTCTTCATACTCCAAAATGAGCACCGCATCTCCACCCACCGCCCCACCCTTCTCTCCACCTATCTTCCATTCCCTCTCCTACCATTCATTTCTTTCTTCTCCTTTAATCCAGCTCTTTCACCACCCACTACCTCTATTCCTTTAATTTTAGCTATCGAATTATTGTCCAAGTAGATTTCACAAACCCCCTCAAACTACCATCACGCCATGGCCAAACTAGTAGTAGAAGTTCATGATGCATGTGATCTTATGCCCAAAGACGGCCAAGGTTCAGCCAGTCCTTTTGTGGAAGTACACTTCGATGAACAAAGCCAAAGGACTCCAACCAAGCCTAGAGAACTTAACCCTGTTTGGAATGAAAAGTTTTCTTTCAATGTAAACAATCCAAGAGATCTTCCCGGCAAGACCATTGAAGTTGTTGTGTACAATGATCGAAAAGGCGGTCACCACAAGAACTTTCTTGGCCATGTTAGAATCTCTGGAAATTCTGTGCCTTTATTATCTGACTCCGAGGCCATTGATCTTCAGAGATACCCTCTTGAGAAACGTGGCCTTTTCTCGCATATAAAAGGTGATATAGCACTCAAGATTTATGCAGTCCATGATGGTAGCCACTATCCTCCTCCTCCAACAAATGCTGGCAATTTTGGAACTGAAGCAACTCCAGTATTCCAAGAAATCAACACCAACAAGCTTCGAGCAGAAGATGCCATTGATGATCATGAGAAGAAGAATAAGAAGAAAAGGAAGGATAAAGAAGTTAGGACTTTTCATTCTATAGGGACTGCAACTGGAGGTCCTGCCGCTGCCGCTCCACCTCTTGTATCTTCCGGGTTCGGGTTTGAGACTCATGTTATGAAAGAAAAGGCTCCTACAGTTGAGACAAGAACTGATTTTGCTCGAGCTGGGCCACCTACTGCAATGCATATGCATATGCCAAAGCAGAATCCGGAATTCTTGTTGGTAGAGACCAGTCCACCGGTTGCTGCCCGTATGCGATACAGAGGAGGGGACAAGATGGCATGTGCTTATGATTTGGTGGAGCAAATGCGTTACTTGTATGTGAGTGTGGTTAAGGCCAAAGATCTTCCTGCTATGGATGTTTCTGGGAGTCTTGATCCATATGTTGAAGTCAAGCTTGGGAACTATAAAGGCAAGACTAAATACTTGGAGAAGAACCAAAGCCCGGTTTGGAAGCAAATTTTTGCATTCTCAAAGGATAGATTGCAGTCCAATTTACTTGAAGTTACGGTGAAGGATAGGGATTTTGTCACCAAGGATGATTTTGTGGGCAGAGTGTTTTTTGATTTATCTGAAGTCCCTCTTCGCGTGCCCCCAGATAGTCCACTGGCTCCTCAGTGGTACAGATTGGAGGACAAGAGGGGGATAAAGACAAAAGGAGAGATTATGCTTGCAGTTTGGATGGGAACACAGGCTGATGAGTCATTTCCTGAAGCGTGGCATAGTGATGCTCATGACATTAGTCATACAAACCTCGCCAACACACGATCGAAGGTATACTTTTCGCCGAAGCTGTATTACCTTAGAGTTCAAATCATTGAAGCTCAAGATCTTATCCCCTCCGATAAGGGTCGCATGCTGGAAGTGTTCGTAAAAGTTCAACTTGGTAATCAGGGAAGGGTCACTAGGTCTTTGCAGACGCGAAGCATCAATCCAATTTGGAATGATGAGCTAATGTTTGTTGCATCTGAGCCTTTTGAGGATTTCATAATTGTGTCTGTTGGGGACAGGATAGGACCAGGCAAGGATGAGATACTTGGAAGGGTGATTTTATCAGTTAGGGATATCCCAGCAAGACTCGAGACTCACAAGTTCCCGGATCCTCACTGGTTTAATCTCTTCAAGCCTTCGTTGGCACAAGAGGAAGGTGAGAAGAAGAAAGAGAAATTCTCAAGCAAGATCCTGCTCCGTCTCTGTTTAGATGCAGGGTATCATGTTCTTGACGAGTCTACACATTTTAGCAGTGATCTACAACCATCATCCAAGCACCTCAGGAAGCCAAGTATTGGTATCCTTGAACTTGGGATTCTCGGTGCACGAAATTTGCTACCAATGAAGGGGAAGGATGGTAGGACCACTGATGCATATTGTGCGGCGAAGTATGGCAACAAATGGGTTCGAACCAGGACAATTCTCGATACTCTGAATCCTCGTTGGAATGAACAGTATACTTGGGAAGTTTATGATCCTTGCACTGTGATCACCCTTGGTGTCTTTGACAATTGCCATATTAATGGAAACAAAGATGATTCAAGAGATCAGAGAATTGGGAAGATAAGGATTCGGCTATCAACATTGGAAACTGATCGAATATATACACATTACTATCCGTTGCTAGTTCTTACCCCCTCTGGATTAAGGAAGCATGGGGAACTTCACCTGGCATTGAGGTTCACATGCACAGCTTGGGTTAATATGGTGACTCAATATGGCAAGCCATTGCTTCCTAAAATGCATTATGTCCAACCAATTTCGGTTATGCACATTGATTTGCTTCGCCACCATGCTGTGCAGATAGTGGTGGCAAGGCTATCAAGAGCTGAGCCACCTCTTAGACGTGAGGTTGTGGAGTACATGTTGGATGTGGATTACCATATGTGGAGCTTGAGGAGAAGCAAAGCTAATTTTCTTCGCATGATGTCGCTGCTTTCAGGGATCACTGCTGCCTGTAAATGGTACAATGACATTTGCAACTGGAGAAATCCAATAACAACATGTCTCGTGCACCTTCTGTTATTTATACTGGTTTGTTATCCAGAGTCGATACTATCCACAATTTTCCTCTATCTGTTTGCGATTGGGTTATGGAATTATCGGTTCAGGCCAAGGCACCCACCACACATGGATACTAGGCTTTCACAGGCACACAATGCGCATCCAGATGAACTTGATGAGGAATTTGATTCATTCCCAGCATCCCGGTCACCATCAGATATTGTGAGGATGAGATATGATAGGCTGAGAAGTGTTGCAGGTAGGGTGCAGACAGTGGTCGGAGATGTGGCAAGCCAGGGGGAAAGAGCTCAGGCACTACTAAGTTGGAGGGACCCAAGGGCGACGGCAATCTTTATCCTCTTTTCATTAATCTGGGCTGTGTTTATTTATGTCACCCCATTCCAGATAGTGGCAGTGCTGGTTGGACTCTACTTGCTTCGACATCCCAGGTTCAGGAGCAAGATGCCCGCTGTGCCCGTCAACTTCTTCAAGAGATTGCCGTCCAAAACAGATATGTTACTCTGATGAATTGGAAGCTATTATAACTTAAAACTCCTTATTTGCTTGATTCTGGTCGAGGAAAGATGATCCAGTAAATAATTCCATCAATGTCATGACAGCAGGAAAGCACCTAGGTTCATTCTCCCCTGACAACCCGCTCCGCAAAAGAATCTTACTTTTGCTGAATATGCATGCCCCACGTTTCTTCAGTCCCATGCATGGAATCCCACTATTCTTTTTTCTCTTTATTCCATATTCTGTACTAGTAATAAGCAATCATATTTTGTATTTCATGAATCATATGCAACGCCCCCAAAAAGTTAGCGAAACAAAAATGATGGCTACACACTGAAGCAGCTTCAAAGATCAAGCAGTGGATCCGTATGAACAAGCGGAACTGCTTTAGCATGTAAATCATTCCAAGAGAAAGGAGTGCATTCCACAATTCCCAAAGAATTGGCAATCCGAAGTAGAATTGTAATATCCCCTCGATAACATTGGAACAGAACTCTTGCCATTTACAACACAAGAATTTCCGTACGTGTCGAATCTTCTATGAAGATCACCCCCCCCCCCNCCCCAAAAAAAAAAAGGACAAGTAAAACACAAATATATAGTTGACTAGGATGACACTGTCCTAAACCCAACATGTATTAGTGATGCTATAACAGTAAAAAAGCTGACAATTAATCCTCCTAGAAGTGTCCTATCCACAACACCCAATCACCCGCTCCTTTGGCCCACTCTTGCTTCTTCTTTTTTGAATCCCGAGGCAGTACGATTCACCACCATTTTTTGTGACTAATTTTTCCACTTTCTTTTAGGAACCATCCAATGAGATTTCTTTTGTTTCGGTCTTCTGGCAGCATGCCATTCTGAGCAAAGTTACTTTGCTCTAAAGTAGTCGGTCCTACACAGCTCTCTGATCCCCACAAGCACAAGCTTCTGTCTCTCTTGAATATTCACAACACTCACATGGGTCAGAACAGGGAGAACATTTGTACTCGAGTGTTTTCTCCACCGACTTTGTTTTCTGATTTATTTGGTTGAGAGTCTCAATTAGTGACCACCTTCCAACAGAGGTTATCTTAACAATAGCTGAAGCACCAAGCATGCTTTCTGGAGCAACTATGAGGACCTGCTTGTATGCTTTTGTGGGGCCAACCTAGGGAAATGAAAAAAACTAATCAGAAAAGTGAAATAAGAGGTCGCATCATAAACTAAGAAAGCTCGCCATTCAGTTCCAGGAAAAAGAGAGAGAGAAGAGAAGAAGAAGAAGAAGAAGAAGCAAGTGTCCTGTTTGAACTGAGCCAAAAAAGAGAGGGGCTCTCATTTTTAAGTCGGTGCAAGCAAGTTGGTTTCAAAAGAAATGAGAAACAAATAAGAACATTCAAAACATATCAGAGAAGGATTAACATGCAATCCTAGTAGCCTTTTCATGACCACCTAGATCCAATTTATTAGACAATAAAATAAAAACAGCAACTTGACCTTAGGAACGAGAGTGTTTCATTTAGATATTTCCATGTCAACAAGTGAACTCCATCTGTTGCGATCTGTTATCCATATTCTTTCCACTCTGCCCTCCATTCCATTGTAAGGAGTGAAAACTTCAAAGATAGAAGTCAATTCACGGCTTTGTTGCTTTACTACATTCCTTGGGACCTTCTTCATCCTTGCAGCAGGTGTCCCTGGATTTGGAAAGCAGATTAAAAATAGAAAATAGCATGAAGTAGATGCCAGCTTCGTCCATTACGGTGTGGGTACCACAGCTATAAATTTTCATAATACACTCAAGGTGAAAACTACATCCTAGATGTTAAAATGACCAAGGTGTGCACACGCAGTGCAGCAGTCCCTCAAACTACAAAAAGAAATAACTGATGTCTTTCCCCATATAATATGCATATGATATAGTCATGAGTTTTCATAATGGAGCAACTCAATGTACATTTGATGATCCAGAAAGAAATGGACAAGAAACACAGGAAAATAAACAATTACACTGAATAACACCATAATTATTGCCCCCGTCAATTCAAAAAGTCGACAGATTTTAACTTTGACCTACTCTTTTTAATTGATTTTAACAGAGTTAATATCTTCAGTGACCTTTTTGTTAAATATATACTAATTAACTTGAAAACAAAATACTAGTCGCAAGTATGTTATATTGGTTTTGAAAAATCACAAACGGTCAATTATTACCCGACCAAGGGTGTACCAAATATCTCTCGTGACATGTATGATTTCACAATCTAGAAATTACATGTCATATCACTATTTTAGATAGTTCACTCGAGCATTTCAACTTAAAAAGTTTACCAGTAACTTACTGTGAAAACTATTATAAAAATATGCAATTAACAATGATGCTGTTTATTTACACAACTGCGCGGTTATGTGTCAATTAAAATATAATTTGTAATTATTTGATAAAAAAAAATTAATTTATTATGCATACATCCCACATAATTTTTACAGTTAAAACACAGTTAATAAAAAGCAGACAAATACTATTTTTCATTCATTATATACATTAATTAGATTGTTCAATGAACAGTGCAATTAACATAAACCGTGAAAAAACATTAACTGTTAATTTTATTAATTATTAATTTAATAAAAAAATTTTAAGTGTTAATTTTATTAATATTTTTTAAGTGTTAATTTAATAAAAAAAATTAAGTCTTAATTTTATTAATATTTTTTTAGTGCTAATTTTATTAATATTTTTTTAAGTGTTAATTTTATTAATATTTTAAAAAAATTAATTTATAGTGAATTAAATTTATTTACACTGTGATGTGAACAATATTTTTTTCTTGAAAAACTAATATAGAGTAAATTAAATTTACTCACACTGTAATATCAATTTTATACTTGATAATATTTTATTTAATTTTATTACATGTTTAAAAAATTATAAAAACTGTAATTATTATCGAATAAATTTTATACATAATGTAATTATAAATAGTTTAATAAAATAAAAAAATATTTTATATAAAGTATTATTTATTTCATGATATAATAGGAGTAATTAATTCTATAATAGTTAAATTTAAAATCATCAATATTAATATATATTTTTTAAAATTATTTTATAACTTCAAATTCAAAAGTTTTTTTAACCAAGTATATTAATTTTTTTTTTACTTCAATTTCAATCATAGTTTTAATCAAATATCTATTTTTTCAAACTAACTTTAATTAAAAGTATTTTTTATAAAATAATTTTTTTCAAACTACAACCAAATTATCTGTCGCAATACCAAATACACTCATAGTAAATTACAGAAAATAAAGGAGCGCGAACTGGAAATCTGAGTCTGCAAACTAACCTGGGAATCTACATATTATATCGGTAGCAATCTGCATTTCTGGAACTAGCTCAGTCAAGGTGTTAACCACAGTCCTGAATACATTCAGTGTATTCTCAATTCTTTGCCTGACAACAAGACCCTGTATATCTACATAGGAGATCCCATACAATGATATTTTCTAGCAGCCACCCTAACATAAATTATACAACCACAGCTGGAATCGTTGTTAGGGTTGCAGGGGTAAGGAGAAGCCACTATCAGCACTAAAAAGAAAAGATCAACAATATTGGGACATACAGTCAAAATGGCATCACTTCCAGCCGGCATGGTACATGAAGAAAGGAGTACACACATGGATGGCGCAAAACTTCTGCTATCTCTTTCTAGTGTGCAGGAATGAAAGGTGGATTTGTCATCCCAATTCGAACCATTATGCTTGCATCAGAAGGAAGTTCAGCAACAATAGCATTCAATAATACTGGAAGATTAACCCCAATTTCACAACCTGTAAGGTTTCAGGAAATTCAATCTGTTCAACAATTTGTATTGTGAAGAGCCAGTATAATTAACATCTCAACTTATTTTGTTTCTAACCATTAAACTTTTTCACGAGTCATGGAACAAAACTCTTTCTGCTGAGCAGCAACATGCTATTTCACTGGATGATATGAACATGGTAAATTTTATAATTAATTTTTCACAATGCGAAGCATGTAGATAGGTAAGAAATGTTGATGATCAGCAGCACCTTCAAACAGTAACATTGCAAAAATAAGCATCTGTTGTTTATAGACCATGGAATGATGTGTGGCAAAATCATTTTAATAGAGAATTCGATAGAAACAAGATTTCTTGACAGAAAATAATCTCATATCTGCAGCAGATACCCAATGGTAGAAACATCAGAAAATTACCACATGATCCATTGTCTTCACTACTCAACCATATCTCCTTTACTCCATCAGCTACAACTGTTTTTACACGCTGTGTCTGGAGATGAAAGCTTAGATGTTCCTAAACAAATTTGTTCTCCCGCACCTGTTGTGAGAATCAGGTTAAATCCATGTAAATTATAACCATATGAAGAATAGATTGTGATTTTAATTAATTAAGAATCAGAGCTTTTCATTAAAAAACAAACAAGATCAACATTAAACAACCTCATTGAAGAAAATGTAGAAACATTACAATTCAAATCTAGACTTTGCACCTTGGGGAGGGAGGTCAAGTGCTGGCAACGTCTTGCGGTCAAAATCCGTACTTCATGACCTTTTAAAGCTCCGACTTCAACTATATGATCTGTTTACGGGACTCCAACTATACTGACTCCTGGTTCTTTCATGTTCCGACTTCCTTGAGGCACACACCCAGCCACCGCCAAGAACAGATAACCTACAACTATTAAGCAACATGACAACCCCGACACAGAATGGGCGTGAATCCTACCCTAGATCTCCGCAGCCATATCCAGACTGCTAACAACTTGACAATTTGAGATTTATTTAAAAATTCGATAATAAATGTGTTAAAAAGATGAAATGAGCACATCAGAGACACAATTTGAAGTTCTACAACTGCCATTGCATAGACATTTAAAATTGTTTCAATCAGTCGTTTTTGTCAAAATCAGACTTATAAAAGCTTATAATTTTATGAGTTAACATGTATTGAACGTTCAAATTCATATTAAAAACAAGAAAATTATTAAAAAAAAACTATTAAACATGTTATGTAAAAAACACCTTGTTTTATTGATTTGTTAAACGCAATTTTATTTTTTTGATTAAACAAGGCCGGTTCATTAGTAGAGATCATGAACCAAATCAAGTATATAAAAAACATTTTAATTTGCACGTAAATCATAAGACAAATTGACCTGCAGGCTAATCTAAGTTTTAAAACAATAGCCCAAGGAAGAACATATATACATACATATATACACACACACACACACAGTACATAAAGTGTTTGCAAGTCGAGATTGGGGTTTCTTTTTTAATCAGCTCTTAAGCTTTACCACATCCAAAGCAAACTGGTGCATTAAAAAGGTTTTTTACCTTTCCCACCTGTCCTAAAAATTGAACGTAAATGGCAAACCTTTCTAATTATATGAAATTTTCCAGAACACAATAAACGTACTCGTGTCCATAAATTGGTTTACAGGCTTCAAGTTTTCGACTTTGGCTTACAATTAATTTAGACAACAATAACTTTTCAAATTTTAGTCATAAATTATTTGAATTATCCTCTACATAGTGCTCGTAGAATTTTATCTCTCTTTTTTTTCCTCCAATTTTGAGAATTACTTTGTAGTTGAAGATAGAGAAGCATTGCAAAATTCTTTACCCGCTTCCGTATACAATATTGCAATGTTAACAGTCGATACACGAGTATTAAGTTGTTATTTCAAGACAGAGACGTGAAGTTTAATAATCAACACCCCAGAGTAATGAAAGCAGTCTCGACTATTTATTTTTTCACAAGCACATTCCATGAAGAATTGATTGCAGCTGTTGGAGCAACTCATGCCAAGGCAAAGGAAATGGAGGGCACCTTCAAGATGCAGCCCCCCTGTGGCAGTGCACCAGAAGTGACTCTGCCTAGCACTTGTAAAAACCATTTTGCAGAAGGGAAAGAACAATGCATTCTCTAAATACCGACTCACAAACACAAACAGACAAACTTATTGCTATGTAACTGTTGGGGGGGCATCCAAGGCATTTTTTATAGAACACAAGAAACAAACTTTGCAGCCGATTGAAATTTCCTTTTGAGAGAATGTGTATATCAAGTCTACATATAAGATGTAATTCATGCCTCAATTAAGAGGGCATTTTCACGCCTTTGCATATTTTACAAAGAAATATATACTTTCATTTTTCTATTTATTTATGTAAACAGTTATTTACTTTTTCTGAGAACTGGACACTCTTATGTGTGCTTACAACAGTCATATAGCGCATGCAGAAGCTAGCTTTCGATCTTTTCTACCTTCTCTTCCCCAATAATCCATCTCGTCAACCAACTTGGATCTGCAGCGAAGGATTTGCATGACATTGGTACAATCCCAAGATCAGCACCAATGCGATCATAATCCATGAGAGCATCTTCCATCTCTGCTTCAACCGCAGAATCATCTAAAACATCAATTGCGTTCATGCGTAGAACATCAGCATAGTGTTTCTCCCTATCCAGATCATGCTCAAAGGGCTCCATAGCTGGCCCCTGCTGGTCCAATTACCGTTTGTTAAAATAACAAATGTTCAATGAACTACAAATTAGACATTCATTTCAACGTTTTGCTCTCTCTCTCTCTCTCTCTCTCACACACACACACACACAAACACACAGTATGAAACACAGCACTGTGCCAAATATGGCATGCCAAGCAGGTTTCATCCGGTTGCAAATGTCTCCGTGCCTATTTGTCAAGTGTACTTGGAGCTTAAATCAATTTACCTGGCACAATTCAGCATAATGTTTATATATCTCACTGATTTCATCTTGATCACCTAATAGTGTGCCACCATACCAGCCGCTTTCATCAACTGCAGTCATTGCAAGGTACCTTGAAACCAAACCACAACCGGACAATTGTCATTGATTTGAGTTGCCACAAAAATTAATAGATAAATAAACAAAAAGAGTACAAATCATAGAAATTGCAACCACATGACTAGCATGAATTTTAAATTTAGTGAATATAGTTGCAGAATCAATTAAAATTCTTAATCAAAGAGCAGAATTCAAATTTTTGTCATCCAAACTTAGAAAACTAATAGGAATTTGCACATGCATGCCCACACGCTGACATGCATGAAGTTACATGTGAATGGTGATGGGTAATTTTGCCCAGGACTCAAGCTATAGCCAAATATGCCAGCTTGAGCAAGCAAAGTATGAGGTGTTTAGACCCTTTCTTGGTTCATAAACCATTAATAAAGCTCAATTTTGACTAATAGAAAGCCAATTTGGTCGGCATTGCATTCAGAAACAAAAGTCTATGAGTAATGTATTCTCTCTGGAAAATGGGAAGACAATATCTAAAAGTACCTCTGGAAGATATCCTCTTCGTTGATATCATCAACAGAAGAAAGCAAATTTAATTCTGAGTAACCATCAACATGAATCTCTTTCTGAGATGCTCCATTTTCAATTTCACTTTTAGCAGCCTTGGGGACATTGCCACTCTCTTCATACTTTTTCTGGCCAAAAAGCCAATTTGGGCTTTTGAGCTGTATTTCACTGCAAAAGAAAGCATATTCAGTGAGTATATAGCAAGCACTTGAAAAAAGTCACTAATACATCTTACAAACTTCATGCACCCAAGCAACCCATTTCAGAACTATGGACAAAATAATGAAAAAATTTTACAATCAATGGACCATTTTAAGAGATTTATCCAATGCAAATACACTGTGTCTAAAGGATAAGGACATAAATCAGCATAAACTACATCAAATTGTTACTTTTGCCAATTCCAAACTAGGCAAAATACTGAAAAAATCTCAATTTGCTTAACTTTTTTAATGTGTTTTTGAAATTATCAGTATCCTTGAAGAAATCCTAATATTCCTTTAGCTACACATTTACATATCATTTTATGTCTCAATACCAAACCTGCTAAGGGCTATGAAGGAAGAAAACAAACCAATAAACTTTGTACTAAGTGCAAAGAGCTATCTTTCACTACACTAAAAGGGCCAAATAATAAGGCCAAAAGTTTCCTATGATCCTTTCAACGAATGCGGTATAGTCAGCGCTGAAATAAATAAACACAAAATTTGTATAGTAATGTGAGGCACAGCACATCCTGGATAACAGTTTGAAGACATCAGAAACTCATGCAAGTGATGATTTAAGAAAACTGAACCACGCATAAAAGATGTCTGCACTTCAGAGGTAAAAACAGATGTGTGCACCCAAACACATCCAACAGAGAAAAAATGATAAAATCAGGCAGCAAGTTAACAGCTCTAGTCAAGGGAAAAATTACGCTGCATCTGGAGCCACACCAGAATTTCCTGCACTGCCACCTGGTCTATGATCAGGTTCACTATAAAGTCTTACATTCTTTACAGTACTACATGTCCGGTCAATCAATTTATCAAATGATGTCAACTTCATTCTTGAAAAATCCTCCCTGCAAGCTGGAATAGGGGCAAGAGTTATTCCAACTCTTACAGGCTTAGCATTGGTTTCCAAATTGCTGTTGAAGTAAGATACAATAAAATAATCAGAAGATGAGATGTATTGAATTTGAACCAGCTGACTCTAATTTTTTTTTTTTTAATTTACCACTTATCTGGACAGGGGTCTTCTTCTTCTATTGCATTCCCATAGACATGAAGATAGTAGTCTGAATCTAACTCCCAAAGAGGAGATTTCCCTTCCTGTGGTTGAAAGTAACCAAGAAACCTGGAAAGCATCAAAGAGATAATCTCAGAATACACTTACAGAAAATGCATGCCAAAACTAGTATTAGATGGCATTTGGTATTGTGGAGCAAGGTGCTTTTCACTTGAAAATGCATCAAAATATTTATTTATTTATTTTCAATTTTTACACTAGTACATCAAAACCATTAGAAAGCACTAAAAAAGAACGTTAATTTGATGTTTTTTCATGTCAAACGCACTTTTAAAACGCAATGCCAAACAGTCTCTTAATCATAAAAAATAAGTTAAGAAAATAAAAAAAATTAATATTGCATACAAATATAATCAAATACTGAAGTACACTCACTAATAAAACATGGAATATAGTTCTAGCTTTTTGTGTTTGGTTTTGGTTATATGTAACAAAACCTACACTTTGGTCTTGGAATTCCAAGAATTCAGTCAAAAGTTTCTGATTTAGTTTGTTAGATATATCTCTTATCCACATATGAAATATGAAACTTATTGAAACTGGAGTCCATGGTTGGAAAATCATAGATATTAAGAGTAGAAGCCTCTCCAAAGAGGATACATTTCAAATAGAATATGATTCATATTTTACTAATCAATAATAATAATAATAAAAAAAGTGTTTCAGGCAAAAATAATAATGAAGTGCACTTTCGTATCTTTACAAAAGTTGACATGTACACTTATCTATATAGTCTCCATAATCAAGAACTAGTGACGATAAAATCTGGAAATCAAAAACTCCCCTGAATTTACAAAAAGCATCTGTTTGGGCATTGAAAATTCACCTCATTTGCTTAGCCAGAGAATGTTACAATAAATCAAGTAGAAAGTGCGATGGAAAGAACAGTTACAAATTTATTGCATCTTGCTTTTCACCATCAGTGTATGCATTACTGTAGTATCGCTTGATAGACTTGATAAACTCCCTAGATTGTGTTGTAGCTTTCCACTTTCCCTGCCTCTCAAGGAACACCTGAAAAAGTTCAGGCCTTGATATGATGACCACAGTTATGAGCAAATTAGATCATAGAAACCGAAGTTATTCGAGAGGAAGCATACAGTGTTATGAGCAGCAGAACCACCATATTGCTGGGCAAGAGCATCCCCCATACTTTGATACATATCCATAAGAGCAGCAGCAATGGAACTATCAGGATCGACTTTGGGCATGTCTGTTAGGCCCATTGCAAGGAGCTGGCGTCCTAAAGCCGCTAGACCATAAGCATACTGAGCAACATTTGTACGATCCAAACAGTCAATGCAGTTGGTGCGTAGAACTCCACTTTGAAAACGTGGCCCATCAGCACCAACCTTATCTTGTTTTTTCAGTTGACTAGAATCACCCTCTCTATCCCAATTAATCAAAGAATTCTCATTATTACTTCCAATCCTTGCAAGATCCCCTGAATTGACTCTTAGGTCTCTAAGAGAAGTGTCCCTGTAAAGAATAAAGTCAACTATTTATGAAACCCACAGTCTACATAATCTTGTTTTGAAAGGAACCTCCCATTTCCTGCTCCATAATTTTCTCTGAAATTGGAGGTTTCCATTTCAAAAACAAAAGCGATGAAATGATAAAGCAAACAGCCTTGACAGAAAGACATGGTCAAGTTTATGCTTTTCAGCAACAGAGACTCTAAATTGCCAAAAGAAAAGAAGACACCCTGGGTTACAGAATTTCCAAGTACAAAAGAAAGCTTTCTACTTTCAGGTTTCTTAAGGTCCAAGGTCACCATGCTTGTAATTGATTATAATACCTTTTTACAAATGTAAGGGATAGATCACACACTTAACAGTCATTTTTTTTTTCCAAATTGCAATGATTATTAAAAAAAAATAAAAAAATCTGACCATCCACCACAGCACCTGTTCTTGAAGTTATAATGGTAAAAGCTGCTTCAAAATCTTCATATCGTGCATGCATTAATTGTGAATATTCGATGACCTTGAATTACATAACTGTAATATAACTTATCGCTCTCTCTCACACATTGGCAGCTTAATGGTGTTTTTTTTACAATGAATTCCTACTAACACTTCAACACCCATGGTTTAAAAACAAAATTCAAAGACCAAAATAAACAAAATAAAATGGGATGATGGATGACCCAAAATCTCAGAAACTGAATATTAGGCATTGAAAAACTTTATATCCAAGAGACCTGAGTTGAAGGTTACATGAAAAGTTCCAGTCATGAAGTAACATAAATGCTATAAGTTTGTTTAAATAAATAATACAACTAAAGAAACTGGAATACCTTGCGGTGCTTGTTCGACTAATTTGGTTTGCTCTCCTCTTAACAATGCTAGGTTTACCACTATAGTAAAAACCAGTCAAATCAAGTGCTTGACTTGCCACAGCACCCAAAACAGCCAAAACATTGGCAGACTTGCTTTGGAAACAGAAAAAAGAAGAGTAGTCAGTTCAAGATGGTTGTTAGTTATAAATTGGAGTTGAGGAGAAAAGAAATGCATATGTACCTCTTTGCAAACTTGTGATAGTCCCAATGGATAAACTGAAGTTGTTTTTCTTCTGGAAAAATCGTGTTCAGATACCCAACCGCGTTTGTAAACTCACGCCTTAGCATCATTTCTCTAGGTCTTTTTTCAACAGTCTGCATTAGAGCATTTAAATGACATCCAGGATGACATAAAGCAATAGAAAAGGCATTCCAATTTGTGGTAAGCATGTTGATAAGTGAAAACTACGGCAATTAGATAAACCACTGAAGTTAAACAAGAGAATGTCACAAAAGAAAAAAATTGTCAGTGTGTGAAAGCTGAATTGTTATTTTGATGAGGCTGACCATAATTCATAATTATCACAGAAACTAAAACAGATTCAGAAATGGTTTCTTTAAATTCCAGATCCTCAATAAACAGAGAGTTAAAAAGGAAATGCCAAATCATGTACTTCGTCCAAGAGTGAAGAAAGTATAATGGAAAGATGGTATACTTTAAGAGGACCATTTAAACAGACACATCACCACATTCTCCAGAGATATATTAAAGCTGATTGATAAGCTTTTGTTAATTATGATAATATAATCAAGTGTGGAACAAAGCACTCATCATTTTAATATGTTTTTCCAGTTTAGGAATGAGAAAAACAAATTCAGGTAACCATTTATTAATGCCCAGGGAGGTATTGAAAATAAATGAAAACAATGCAACAACAGCCATTTAATGACAATCTAGTTGAAAGGCTGCATACTTGAAAGTCCTGCAAGGAACAATCAGCAGGCATACACAGAAGAAACTGTAAGGAGCAAGTAATTTGGGTTTGCTGGTATAGTATAACATGCAAGAAAGCCAACTCTAATCTGGTGATTTCCTTTGTAAATTAAATCAAATGCAAGAATTATTCAATTGCATCAAGTACGATAATGCAAGATCTATACAGCAAACAGAATCAGTATTTTAGGAAGGCAACAATCAAAGGAATCTAACAAGAGTCTTGAATACATTATGCACAAAAAATAAATCTGAAAATAACCTTAATCAAATTAAGCACAATTATGGGACTGCCATATCTCTTCACCAAGTCTTCAAAATGCAATTTGGTCGCCTGATAGGTAGGATCATACCTTTGCACTAATATAGATTGAAAAATAATATCAGAAGACTTCTTTGTAAGAAGATAGGTGCTATGTGATCTACATCACTGCGAGACTCAACAATGAACTAATCAAATAGGTCAAATCAATGGCCTTACAGATTATATCAGGTTTAGGACTAAATCGTGAAGCTTCTTGTGACCAGAAAAGAGGAATTGAACCACGCATCTGAACAACAGAACTCATTTTCCCCTTGCATGATCCAGCATCTTCATCAAGGACAATTTGCTCTGTTTCAACATCATTTGCAACTCTTCCCATATCATTAACTCCCCTTTTCAAGTAACTGCACTCAATCAACACAAAGTTATTACAAAAGGTTGTTATGCTTGGTTGGAACACTTCTCTGAAATAAGCAGATATAACTTCAATGATAACAAGGACACGAAACAAATGAAAATTGATGGTTTCCAACAGGCCACCACAATCATTCATATAATACCCATAACCATAATGAAGCATACTGTCGCTTGAGCAATCAAGAGTACAGACATTCATCCAAGGACAATGTAATGATGTAATGGCAGATGACTGCACAAACAAACACAGACCATAACGTGTAGATTATATCACATATAATGTCATTAGGAACATGAATCTCATTATTAGATCTCTAAACTTAAAACATAAGAAGTCAAATGAATCGAGGTTGTCAAATAGAATTAGTTCAACCAGGGTTCTTAGTTCAACCAGGGTTCCTGTGAGCAGACCTTAATTCCAGCTCAGCTATAAGAGAAACTTATAGTCAAACCTGGTCAAATACCGGCTGTGTCAGGCATTTGGACTGCCGACCTGAGTAACCCAAACCAATTTTAATTGATTGACCTAGAACTAATAATGGTGACCAATCGTAACAGGTTCACCAGGAACTAATAATGCTGATTCAGCCAACTACAATTACCAAGACAATTAAACTTACTGGTTTTTTAAGTCCTCAGGCTCTTGTGTCTATTGAGGCTGAAGGCTTGTGCTAAGCCATTTTATTGAGGTAACTTTTTTAGCTTTGGTTTTAAATGACATGAGACTTAAAACAAGTATATATCTTAGCATTGCAATTTGCTGGAGCATATACATTCTCAAAAATAAATTAAAAGATAAATTACAGAGCATGTAACTAGTGATTGTTGTCAACCTAAGCAACCCTTTACCATTCCCTAGTGTCATGTGGTCCATCAATTATGTTAGTGTGAAGAAAGGTTCAGACTCAAATTAAGATTAGAAAAAAGAAAAGAGATCTAACTATCTAGGATTTTCAAAGATAGAGTGGTTCACATGCACAAAATAAACATTAAACATATTAGAAACTACTCCAGCTATTTATATTAGACTATTAGTGTGAAAGGATGTGTTAATGTTTGCCTTAAGTTGCACATAGGATCGTGTATCCTATTGCTTGCCTCACTATATTTTTTACTCGCCCTTCTACAATGTTTCATTTATTAATGAATATCGACTTATACAAAAAATAAAATTCAAGAAGAAGAAGAAAAACTTCTAGTTGTAACAAACTTTCATGGAAAAATATTTTTTTCTCGATACTTTGTTAGCTGAAACTTTTCCAATTTGACTAAGAAAGAATGCTAAAATAGATTTAAGATACAAATGAGCACATAGACACTGAGACGATTAACAAAGATTAAATTAAGCAATTTTTTATCCTTTGTTTAACATTCAATGTATATTATTTGACAGCTGTTCAAGCCAGACAATTCAGGTTAAACCTCTGACCTTATTCCTTTTCCACATCAATTTTGAAAACTTCGGAATGAAGATCGCTACCATCACGATTCTAAAAGAAGATGCACTTGAGACCCCAAAATCCACCACCCAAAAATTCAAAATGACCAAACCTACTACAGAAACTTGTGTAAGAAAAGCATAACCTAAATATATCTTGCTGCAATACAGAAATTCCAGGATAGCAAGGGATTTTACAATAATAAAAACAAAACCTGCATAAGAGAGTGTGAGTGTGGGTGTGTGTGGATGGGTGCTGGGGCACCCCAAAATGTACAGCTCAACTAGTCACACTTGTTAGCTAGAGTTCTTATCTGTCTTGCGAAGGATTTTGCTATTTATTTATTTGAAAGGTGGAGGCATGACTAAAGAAACAGGGAAAAAGGGATCTTCCCTGAAAGTCTCAGAAAGTTGGTTTAGAAACAAAATCCTCTACCAAAGGATTATTTTAATGAAAAAGAGAAGCGCTTACCCACCAATAATTTTTTAGTTAAAGAACCAGAATATCAAAGGGGTAAAAAAAACATTAGCCACCATTACACAGTCCAACCTAAAGTGAAGGGTACAAAGAAACACCTACATCAAGTTTGGTGGAAGACTTCATAACTTCACCCTGTCACATCTGATCTCCTAAACTGACCATATAAAAATCAACTTCAACACAATCCAAAGGCAGCAATTTTGTAAGTAATTACACACTTTCCCACCACAGCTCAGCTGTAAACTTATGAACCAGTAAATCATCACCATACATGCAGTCATCCCTCTCTACAAGTACAACACCTGAAATAGCAACTAAGCCTTAATTCCCAACTAGTCAGGATCTCTCTCTGTTCATGCACTCATTAAATTACAAAAAGATCCTCTAATTTTGGGACCACTGTCAGTTTGGTCACTGGCTTTTAAATAACACACAGTCTACTCTGTGTATATGAAAGAGAGAGAGAACCACAGTATAAAAAGCTTGGAAGCCTCTGTGCAGAATCCAGTGACATAAACCCGTTTGTTTTGTTTCTAAAATATAAAACATGAAGATGCAACTGAGCTTTACACATGGATGAACTTATTCAAACCAGAACATACCGTGTACCAGCAAAATGCCGAGAGCGTCTAGAAACCAGTGAAACACTAAAGTCTCTCCCAAAGATCGACAGCCTGATCTGTCATGATTAAGTACAGTAGAATTAGTTGAAATGCTAAATACATATTAAACTCAAGTATAATAAATTTAAAGGATATTATCAAGAAATCACATTGAAGGAATTTATTTGTATAAGATAACAATGTAGTTAGAAACAAATTCCAAATCATTAAAATGCATATCGTACTTCCATAAATCAAAATCACTTGACATAAAGCAGCAAAACATATTACAGACCAATAACTCAGATTCGAAATGAAGTTTTTATTTTAGCTTAAGAGAAACAAATTATATATTTGTCATTTGTGCTAGAGTTATTCACAGATTATGTCCCAAGCATCTCCAAATCTTCCATTTTTTTCCAAATTTCATACTCCATTAGCATTAAGTACTAGTAAAGCTTCCAAATTTTGCCTAGCACAAACTACATTACATCTGAAATTATAACTACGGCCACTTATTTTTCTTAACATAGAGAATATCAATCTAATAATCAGCAAGAATATGGTAAAGCTGCGTGCATATTTGTAGTTTGTGAAACAGTTCTTCACTAATTATGTTCCAAGCATCTCCAAATCTTCAAAATTTATTCAAATACATTCTCCATTTCCATTAAGTATTGTAATGCTTCCAATTTTAGCCAGCGTAAATTATATTGCATATGAATCTATAGCCAGCATAAATTTTATTACATATGAATCTATATTTGAGCCATGGTTAAATTTTTTCTTGAAATACAGAATATCAAACCAAACAATCAACAAGCATATGGTAATGCTACGAACATAGTTGAAAATAAGTACAACTTAAAAGAAAACACAAAAATAGAGCAAAAGCATGTTGAAAAATAAATTATCTCAAAAAAGTAACTGCAGGATTACAATGATGAAGATATATTCAATGTGTAAAAACCGTGTACAACATTTGGCATGACAAATGATCATTGACAGATTATTTAGAGACACAAGAAGCAAAAAGAATTGCAAACCTGCTTAAAATTTCCATGCACTAATGCTATTGTCCAAATAGTATTACCACATCTAGACCGAACAGCTCGTGTTAGATATGCATTCCAGACAAATATGTTATCATATGGCATCCCATCTTCACCCATTGAGGTCGCATTTTTTTGCAAGCTTTGCATTATAGGATATGTGTAGCTAAAGAAAAAATCCTTGGTCAAATCTACACTAGATAATAGCTTTTTGTACCTGCATTTGAGGAAACAGATAAAATAAATATTCAGAAACTAAAAGTTAGACTCGTGTTAGACAACAGGTGAAAAGAATCTAGCACTACTAAGGAAAAGAGTGCAAGGAAATACTAAAAAGCTTCAAAAAAAAAAAGGCAAATGAAACTAAGGCGAGAAAATAAAAATTGCCACATCAACCATTCCAATTTGTCTCCTCATGTTTGACCTTTTTTTAATAACAAATTATAGATGACGTTGGATAAATCATTCCTAACATTCGCTTCGTACATAATGAATTGCAAGTTTTATGCTCTTGAAGAACATTTACACTTTCTCCTTCCCTTTTTCTTTCAACTATATTCCTATCTCTAAGAGCATTCATATTTTATGTTGTTTGAAATATATATATATATATATATGAGAGAGAGAGAGAGAGAGGCAAGACATGGAAAAGAAAGCCACAATAATATGTCCTCTCAATAAAAAAATAATATTAAAATGATATGTATGCCAATATTCTCTCATCCATAGATTTTTTTCCTTTTGATAAAAGAAGAAATTTATTAAAATGAAACATACATACAAGGGTTGCACCTCATCTGTGCTCTATAATCAATAGATAGCAAAAAATAAGAATATGGAATGCATGTTTGTGATTTCTTTTTGAAGATTTCTTGTCCTCCCATTTGCCTCTTTTCCTTCTTGAATTTTATCAAGTGCTTAAAAAAATGCAAATTGATTATTCTAGATTGGGGATCCTCTATGTATTTCCAACTTACAAGGTTAGCAATCTCTTTAGCAATTTCAAGGCTATTTTATTCATCTAAACAAGAATTTTCCTACATGACCTCTTACTTTTGTGACCGTAAAAACCATGGATGCTATGTAAGGATAAAGAGAACAGGAATCATTTTTCATTCATAAGAAATATGAAAGATTGATGATATGGGGAAGAAAGTGAGTATATGTGCTATGCAATTGAATATAAAATCAGCACTTTACCCAATTGAATCTGAAAAATAGTCCTAATAAGATTCTGTAAGATTTGAAATTAAAACTGATGCTATGAGAGGGAAAGGGAGTATAATAACTCAATTGTAGTAACATAAATTAGCACTTTACCAAATTGAATTGGACATAGAATCCTAAAAAGGTTATATAAGATTTTTCTTTTTTCTAATTTAAAATACATGTCTAATAATAAGTTTTTCATCTCAAGCTAGAAACGGAATTGTTTGAGTCATGCCAGAAAACATCTTTTCCTAATAATTAGGCAAAGCTATGGTAATGATAGTGGCAACAATGGCCAAGAAAATTCCCACATAATGGTGTCTATGAGCTTGAAAATTCCGCAATCATATAAAATATAGGAAAGAAGAAGCTGCAAATAAGAAGTGATAGAGACCACATGAAACACACACAGAGACATAAAATGGGAGGATAGAGTAAAGTGAAAAGGCATATTTGTCATTGTATTGCATTGATAACAGAATGAGAAAGAAAAATCATGAACAGAATGCATTTGTGCCTGTGTTTCTTATGTGCATTTCCATAAACCATGAAACCAAAAATTCTGGATGAAGAGAAGAAAAGGCAAAACCTTAGCCCAGCAAAGGGAAGGTTCACAAAGCAATCAATCAACAGCATGCAAAGGGAAGGAAATACCTTAGCTCAGCTTTAGAATGCGCCACATCAGTTTGAACTGATACGTGAGGAATGGTAATCAATTGGCTCTCATCAATGCCATATATCGCATGACCACAAATAAATCCTATTTGCCGACGCTTTGTCACTAGAATCAAATAATATGACTCTAGAAACTTAATGCAGCCTAAAAACACCAAAAGGACAAACACCAGTAACACATCCAAGCATGAAAAACACAAAAATACACATAAAACAGTAGGACCCAACACTAACCTGCAATACCATAAGCCTTCACTACAAAGTTTAGCCCCCCAGTGGCACGATTCCCTTCAGCAATTCGCTGAAGCAAGTTTTTTATTTCTTGCGGTGAATAAACAACTGGGTCTTCACTGATATTGAGATCAGACGGCTCTGATCGATCAATCTTCAATACTCGAAACAATTGCTTGTTCCTATCACTCCCAACTAGATAAAATCTCTGATAAAGAAAACCCAAAAATATCATATTAGTTTTATTATTCATGTTCTAATTTCTTCTGGATACAATGAATTTCTTAATTAAACTAAAGATTCAAGAGATTTAAAAATTGACCATCAACCAATTCAAACTATTGGAACCGCAATTACACGAAACACTAAATACCGAAGATCCCCAAAATTCTACAGTTTTCAAATTTAATCTTCAAATTCCAAAACAACCTAGCTATATTCAAGTACGAATTTTAAATCAAAAGCGGTAAGAGAATGATTGAATATTGTTACCTGTCTAGTCTCGTAAAGTCTAAATTTCTCGAGCGTGTAAGAGTTGTGATCGGTTTCGGGGTCGTTGGAAGGATGGATTTTGGCGGAGACGTAAGGAGGGAGCTTGGATTTCGAATTATCCGATTTCGCCATGGAAATGGAGGTGGGTAGTTTGGGAATTTAAGAAATGGAGAAGAGGGAGAGCTAAATCGCCATGAATGTGTCTCTATTTGCAGGTGGAGTGGGGAGAGGGAGAGAATGGGAATTGGAAATGATGAGAGGGTGTTTTGGAGAAGCCATGGAGTTACATCCGTTTGTTTTTAATGTTTCATATTTTCTAAAAAATAATTTTCTTACAATTAATATTTTTTTATATTTTAATATATTAATATAAAAGATAATTTTTTAATATATTTTCAAATAAAAAATATTTTAAAAATAATTACTGTTAAATTATCAAATATCCCTTAATCTTAATCGTAAACCTTAGAAAAAACATAATTTTTTAAGGGCATTTATTTAATGCATTTATTCACGTGAAAAGAAAAGATTATAATTGTCAAGATCCAATTTAATTTATTAAAATTATAGTTATTAAATTTTATTTGAAGTTTTAACTCAATTAAAAGATAAGTCTAGAATTATATGCGTTAATTTGAATAAATTTAAAAAATTAAAAAATAAATAGTTCATGTTACATGTTATAAATAATAAATTTTTAAAAATTATTTTAAATTTTTTTATCTCACATTAAAAAATACTAATTTTTAAGTTGGAGAATTTAAATTTTTTATTATATATTGAAAAAATGTAATTTTTTCATGTAAATATAAAATATATATATTTATATGTTTCTTATTTCACATTAATTTTTTTTAATATTTATATAATAAAATTCAACATGGTTTAGTAACTAACAAGAAAAACTATAAAAATAAAAATATAAAATAAAATTATATTTAAAATAAATTTTTATATACATGAAGCATGTTTTCACTCTCTCTCTTTCTCTCTCTTATTTTGAAACATTAAAAAAACACTACCAAGAATTCAAATTATTAAATTATCAGAACAACTTTATTTTTTAATTGAAGTACTAAAATAATAATGTTTTTAAGAAAAATTGCACACAATAAAAGATATGGGCATTGTTAATTTTTTTATTTTAATTGCAAACTAAAATATTTATTTTATAATTGTTAAATAAAAAATATCCAATATAAAATACTCAAGGTGGTGCCTCCAATTGGTATTGATAATTGATAATGATATATAAAACATCTTAGACATAATACACATAATGTATATTTTATGCAACAAAAATCAATAATAACAGAATATATATATTTCAATTTAATGTTGCTAAAAAGGCAGAGAGGGATTTACGATAAAATGATTAACATATAAATTCTACATATAATCTACAATGTATTGTGTGTGATTTAATGATTAGATGAAAATTGTAATTATAATACAATTTGAATTAATGAAAGATACTAAAATAACATAATCAAGATATTTTAAAAGAAATGTACATTCTAATATTCATTAATAATTGCTACGGTATTTTAACAACATTCAAAATTTGTCTTTTATCTATTTTTGTGGAAATTTAATATGGTTCAGATGCTTTGACTGCCAAGAATTGGGGTTGAAGAGCTGTCCTTGTTCTGGGGAAGGAGGGCTGACACCAGAACAAAGAGGCGAAAGATAACACTAACAAAAGTCAAGTTACTCTCTCGTTTATGGAAAGGAAAATCAATCATAATTTTCATTGATCTAGCTTGTAGCAGCCTCTACTCTCATGCAAAAGTGCTTTTCTTATTCAAGAATCAGAATCCTGTTGTTTTTCAGAAAAAGGAAAGGATATATCAACATTCCTACTCGTAAAACCAGATATCTGTCGTTAACAATTCAACTCTGGCTACAAATCCAACAAAACCTATGAAATTTTTTGAGGAAAGCACTGTAAATCTGAAATGTTTCTTACATATGGCCATTATGGAAATTCCAAAATGTTCTATATTTTAGCTTTTAATGGGTTTGGAAATTAGGGATGGAGATGTGCTTTGTGCTTGCAGGAGAAATTATGCACAAGGGAAACATGATTCATTTGGAACAAATTGTTCTGTAGAATTTGTTTTTTATTAAAATGTCTTTTTTTATGAAGCTAAAAAATGTCTTTGCAAACATCGAAGTGAGATAGGAGCAGCTTCTTGGTAAAGAGTGAGCCATCGGCCACCAATGGTGAACACCTAACACAAGATCCTGGAAAGAGACAGTCCTCTGATGCCATCTCCAGGAAAAAGGGAGATTTGGTAATTGCAGCAAAGTTTGAAGCCAAGATTTTGGCTACAAGACTCTGGAAATCGTCTGCAATGTCCATTGATAGCATCTCTCCGCTCTACGTAATCACCATCTGCTTGATCATCACTACAGTAGTATTCTTTCTGTGGGGTTTGAATGTATCCAATGCTATTTCGCGTAGCTAACAGATTGTATGAAGCAAGCATGTAACGGAAGCGGAAGCACAGCAGCCGGATCGATAAGGAAATCAGAACGCATTGAAATCACCTTAGCATCAATAACAAGCTCTCACCGTCCAAAAACTCTTGAACTTGGAGCACCAAAAACTGTACGAAACTTCATAAGAATGTGAAGGAAGAAGAACAAGTCTGCTGTGAACCTAAAATATGTGATTAACACTGCAAGTTTTCTGTCGCTGGAGGAGCAAACATAAATAACGTCTGAATAACTCTGTCTCTGTGCTTGGGACCGACATAGGGCAGGAAAAAGTAGAGAGGGTCGATGAAGAGTGCAACGATTAAAGTGATAAGGAAGACATGTTTCCCATACGTGCCAATGTCTCTGTCAGGATCCAGGATGTGATTTCGCCATAGGATTTGGAGAGGTTTAGGATCTGTTAAGCTGATAGCATGTTGGTGGTGACGCCTGAAGCGGCGGAACTTGGCTGTTGGCCGAGAAGCGAGGAAGGGACGGGGATTGGCTGGCCTTCTCCATTTATTGATTTCCTGTTCCATTTCTTTCATTTCTAGCTCGCTGAGACCCGAAAAATCATGTATAACAATTTTATCAAGAGCTTGACTTTCTCTACGTTTCTACACCAATTTTGTTACTCTTTAGATTCTGCAACTTTCACTTGCTCTTATTAATTGAACCCATCAAGATTTATTTATCAAAAGTTAAAATAAAGAGTTGCAGAATTCATCTGAAGAAAGGAATTGTGACAGGGCACACAAAAAAGAAAAACAATTTGCATGTTCATCAACTGCCGATTATAGGTGTCGGCAAAAGGATGCAACCATGACACACTTGAGCCACACGAATATTAACTCAGTTCTTGTGAGGATGGAGAGTAATCGGAAGGCTACAAGCTGGCATCGGAATAGACATGTATATGATCTTTTCGTCTTGAATCACTCTCTCCCATTTGAATTGTGTTACCACATTGTGCATAAAGACAAGAATCGCCAGCCGAGCATATTCTTTTCCAGGGCACATTCGAGGTCCTCCCCCGAAAGGTACAAAACTGTATGGATCAATGTCCCTCCCCTCAAATCTTGAAGGATCAAATTTCTCTGGATCTGGGAAATATTTGGGATTTCTGTGTGTTGAATGTACACTCCAATGCACCTGCAAAGTACATATGATATCCATGATAAGATACATTATTTCTAACAATCCAAACGTCCAGCTTCATTAATCACAATGAATATTGAAACTGTATGTTGTGGATATGACATGCTTGAAATCATTTGCGGAATGTTTTGGAAGCTAACAGCTGCTCTGTAAAGCGCGAAGGCTATCCTGGAGATGAGGAAAGGGGTGCTGTAAAATATTAGTTGTTGTCAACCATGACATACCTTCCATCCCTTGGGAATGATAAAACCTGCATAAGAGAAGTCAGTTATGGCCTCTCTAAATCCTCCTTGACCAGGCGGAGATAGTCTCATGACCTCGCAAACCACACACCAGGTATATTTCATCTTTTGAATATCATTCCAAGTCAACGACTCTCCTGGAGCTTTCAACTTTTGAATCTCCATTTGTTCTGTGAAGCAGATAGCATGATTTATACGATGAGTTCATAAAAACCACCAGATGAAATAAAGCGTTTCAGCTAACATAATATACACCTCCATTGCCTTTTAATCTTATTTGGTGTAAACCAAATTATCGAATCAGAACAGATTGGTTCAATATGTTGGCTTCGCATTCTCATTTCAATTCAATTTCGGTAAGGAAAAAAATCATAAAACCATTACAGTTTAGTTTCGTTCGGTTCGGTTTAGTTTGGATTCGAGAAGAAATCCAACTAAATAAACTCTAATTCATGCGGGACAAGGCGAAAGATTTGAAAG
Source organism: Populus ilicifolia (assembly GCA_015708895.1). Lineage (NCBI taxonomy): Eukaryota > Viridiplantae > Streptophyta > Magnoliopsida > Malpighiales > Salicaceae > Populus > Populus ilicifolia. The sequence goes on from SRLM01000057.1 coordinate 51,263, forward strand.
ATGAAGCAAAGAGAAAAGGAAATCTAAGAAGAGAGGAAAAGGAGTCGAAGAAGAGAAGAAAAATTAGTGAAGGAAAATAAAAAGTCTAACTTTATCAATTCATCATTTACCGACTCAAATAGTAAAACCCTAAACAAGAAACGATTAGGCCAAGACCTACCAAAAATAAATTAGAATTCAAACCAGAGCATCATCAAATTTAATAATAAAACTTAAATAAAAATCTAAATAAATTAAAATCATAGTCTAAACCCCAATCTCACAGTCAAAGAACAACGGGTGTTTGGCCAACTCTATAACCTATAATCATATGCATATGTTAACCATGATAATTTAATATATTATATAGTCAATCGATTAGTTATATGTTGTATTATTATATTTATGTAAATATATATTTATTATCGATATAAATTTAATTTATTTTTAATATTTTTATAATTTTATATTAATAAATATTTATAAATCTAGAGTAAAAATAAATCTACGAGATAAAAATATTTTGTAAAAAAATTATAAAATTATTTTAATTATTGATTTTTTATTACATCAAAATATTATTGCTGGAACATTCTTAGTCAATGTTTTTTTAATACTAGATATTTATTAGAGTCATAGAGATTGTTATATATTATGTTTTTTTTCATTTATGAAAGAGAGCAATTGTTTTTAAGTGTCATAAAACATGTATATTGAACTAACCCACATTAAAATTTTATATGGAGAAATTATTTATATTTATAAAAAGTTTCATATGATGATTGTATAAATAATGCTTAGACTTGATATCACAAAATTATCTTATATAGAGAATGTTATACTTTGATTTTATTACATATTATCTTAATTAAAGTAATGAAAGGGCATACATTGAATATAATATGAACTATATGAAAGTACTTGAGTTATCAAGAGAGGATTCATCACTATAGGTGAATTAAAAAACCTCAATCTAAATACATGACATAATAAAACGACTTGAGTTTACTTTGGTTAACGCACATAACACGTGACTCAAATCATAATATCAAGATAATTTTATATAAAAAAACCTAAAATAAATCATGAAGCTTAATTTATATAAAAAACAAATGTTAAAGAATAAAATAGTAAAAAAATATAAAAAAAAAATAAAAAAAACTCGAGTAAACTGGTTTAACGTACTACTTAAGTTATAAGATCGAGATAACCTCATATAAAGCAAATAAAAAAAATTATGAAGCCTAATTCCTAATCAATTCAATATTGAATGATAAAATTAAAAAAATAATTTATTAATTATAAAAAACAAAAAAAATTAAGTCTACTCATTAAATTTGTAACATGAGTTATAAGACCAAGCTCACCATGTATAAAAAAAATCATAATAAATTATGAATCTTAATATCCAATAAACTAAATATTGATGTGTAGAATTAGGAAAAGAAATATAGATTTAGAAGAAAAAAAGAATATGATTGAAATGAATAATATTTTAGGAGGTGGGGCATAATAAAAGCACCACCTCTTTCAATTCATGCTATAATAATAAAATAACTTTGGTATGCATGAGTTAACCCGCAAAATACATAACCTTAATCATAAAATTAAAATAACTTCGTAGAAAGTAAACCAAAATAAATTATAAAATCTAATTTATTATCAATTCAATATTGAAGAATGAAATTAAAAAATATTAATAAAAATATAAAAAGAAAACTCGAGTCAACTGGGTTAACCCGCTAAACCTACGAATCAAGTTATGAAACTAACATAACCTCATAGAAAACAAATCAAAATAAAATATGAAGTGTAATTCCCAATCAACCCAATATCAAAGGATAAAATTAAAAAAATATAAAAAAAACAAAAAAAAGAGAGATCAAGTTAACCCACTAAATCTATGACACAAGTTACAAGACCAAGCTAACAACTTATAAAATAAATCACAATAAATTATAAAATTTAATTTTTAATAAATTAAATATTAAAGTATTAAATAAGAGAAAGAAATATAAATTTAGAAAGAAAAAAAACCCAAATAAACAACAACAAAAACTATTGAAATGAATAGTATTTTGTGAGGTGATAAAAAGTAAAATCATCATTTTTTTTTTAATTTATACTGCTGGGTTATAATATCATGATAACTTTATAAAAAGTAAATAAAAAAATTATAAATAAATTTATTTTTCAACCAACCTAATATTAAATGATATAATAAAAAAATAATTTGAAGAAAAAAACCTTAAAAAAACAATCAAAGTCAATTATTATTAACTTGTTAAACATGTGACTTGTATCATAATATCAAGATAAATTCTTAAAAAATAAATAAAAAAATTATAAAACCCACTTCAAATAGATTTAATTTTAAATATTGAAATCAATAAAGAACAAAATTAAATCTATGTGACTGATATATAAATCAATTAAAAAATATTAAAGAATCATGAAATTTAATTCTAAAAATAATTTAGCATTAAAGAATAAAATAAAAAATAAATTATTGAAAAGAAAATATATATATATATATATATATAAGACGCGGAACATTATTCGACTGAATTTATTTTACAAGAGTCGGTATAGTGATTTAAGCAAAAGTGTTTTGTTAATAATAATAATAACCGGTTGGGGAATTTTCGCAAAAAAGAGAAAACAAAACAGAACTTTCAAGCAAAATTGTGGACAGAACAAGGCTAATTCAAGGAGGCGAACCTTTCAAGACCTTCGTATAGACATGGGGATTGTTAGCAAGATAGTGTATGGCCATTGAGATTGAAGCACTGGTTGTATCATGGCTTCCAAACAGTAAACCAACAACCCTGTCAGCAATCTCCATATCATCCATAGCATTCTCATCTGTCACAAGAAGCATTCGAGTCAGTAAATCAATAAATTCCGGCTCTTTCCTCTCTGATATTAGCTTTCTCTCCTTCATAATCCCAAGAATCTCCTCTCGAATCATATTTCCTCCTTTGATAGCACGGTTGTAGGCTGTACCAGGAAAATTTAAAGGTAATGACAATATTCCCTTAGTAACAAGATTGAAGTGATTTTGAAGCCTGGATACATGCTTGGGATCCTTGATGTTCATAAACAATCTACAAGCTAGTGAAAATGTGTATGTTTTGGACAATGGAAACACCTTCACTTGTTCATATGGAAACCAATCTGCCTTCAAGTGATCTTTTGCCATGGAATCCATCACAGGAATGTAATGTTGAAGAGGTTCCGGCTTGAGAAGTTCTGGCAGAAATTTTCGCAGTTTAGCAGACTCTTCTTTGTAAGAGTTACTGGCATGCTCAGGGGAGAACAAAACTTTCATAATTGGGTGTGGCAACCAGCCAGTGACACACTTGTTTTCACTCGAGTATAAGAACTTGTTCCCCCTGGAACCACAGAACACGGCCATATTGTGCCCAAGAAGGGACGTTTGGAAAACTTCTGGTGAGAATTTACCCACCCTGTCATTTATAAACTTCTCCGGGGTTCCGCATCTGGCAGCCATCATAAAATCCCATGTTTCTCCGATGATCGGCCATCCGGTTTTCCCCGGCGGAAACTTTGTATTCCAGTATTTTCTTTTGTGTAGCAACACGATGAGTGAAAGAGATATGCAGAGGATGGAAAGGTGAAGGAAGCATGGAAAGAGGAGATCCATGTATGAAACACTTAGCTATAACAAGGGTAAGAAGCAAAGGATCGAGAGATGGACTGGTAATACAAATTGAGATGGGCAAGTAAGAGAATGGCTTAATTTAGCCGTCTTGACGTCCTGGAAGTGGAAGAATTCTGTCCTAGTATAATTGGGTTGCTTGAAACCGTGAACAAAATCATTCATGATCAATTATAAAGTCAAACTTCAATAACCAAAATATTCTATTTTATATGAATATAGCAAGAATTTGTAGGCATGATATATNGATTAGCGTAACCAAAACTTCGTCTTTTTTTTAATGAAACTAACATGATTATAAAAGTCCATGAACCATAGGTGTTGTTTGGTAATAATGAATGAATATGTGCGAGTAAAAATGAAAGTTTCATTTTTGTTTTATGCGTGTTTGAGTGGAAAGAATGAAATGAGAGTGAGAGTGAAATTTCATTAGATGAAAGTGGCGGGAATAGAAACAAAAAAATGAAAATGAATTTTCTAAAATGATATATTGTTTATATTTATTATATATTAATTATTTTATTATCCCCATCACCTCATTCATTTTTGCCTATTGATGATGGTGATGACATTTTTTTTTTCTAAAAAATATATTATTATTATTATTATTATGGCCTCACTGCTACTCCTCCTTGGAGCACAAAACGGAATTGACACAAAACACGCAACTGAAGCACTCGAGACCTCCGATGCAATAAAAAACAAAACATTTTCAAACTTGTTTGTTAAGATTATTTGTCAGATAGTGAGTCGCTTCAGTGTCAGCATGCCACTCTGGATCATACGCTTACTGATTTGGGCTATGAAGAGATTAGCTTGGGCATTTTGACGTCGTGGTGGTGGTGGTGGTGGTGGTGGTGAATGAGGATCATAATTTTTGTAGCAGCGAGAGGCAGTGTACCACAGGTAGAATTACATCGGCTTGATCCACGAACACGCCTACTTCTTCGAACAATAGGGAAACCACGTTCACGAAAGCTGGCGTAGGTTGGATTTTTAGTAGCTATATGGACCGAGACAGCTGGTAAAGGAACTGTCTAAGAGTGGTGTTGAATATATGTGATAATATCATCATATGATATGGGCTAACCAGCAAGAGCAAGATCATCAACCGAGCGTTTAATCTGCATGAAATAGTCAATAGTTGTCTAGGTGCTTTACGAGCATTAAAAAGCTGTGAGCGAACGTTAATGACTTGAGTTCGTGATTGGGAAGCGAAGACCGAGGTAAGGCCGGCAATCTAAACAACATATGACGAAGAACAATGGGCAGCTTGTGCAAGGACGTCATCGGTAAGAGAGGCGTTGATGCAGCTTAGAATCAGACTGTCTAGAATTTCCCATGTTTCAAGAGCGCGAGTGGGAGGGATCGTACTTAGCAACATGCAATCCCTGTATGCCTGGTGGCTGTTTGAGAGTGTCATCCATACAACCAAATATCTTATGGCCTTTCAAGTCAGGGAGCATAGTAGCTTCCCAAATGAGATGGTTATTTTAATGACTAATTGAAGCTCTAAATAAGAATCCGATTTGGATTTTACCATAGTATTTATACACTCAAATCTTGGAGTTCTTTCACGGAGAAGAAGTGTTATTGATAGAGAAATTGGTGTGCCACCACTGGATAATCATGATTTCTATTTTAGTTATTGTGTCTTGTTTATAAATTTGGGATTTTCAAACGTTGCTAGCTGTTCTTTTTATATATGATCATTCTTTTCTACGACACTAATCAAATGTAAACAAGGGAACTTTGAATTCTACCTATTTGGAGTTCATAAATATGATGCCTGAACAGAATTTTCTCTCATTCAAAATCAAGCTTATATATGTATTTCAGATAACATGACATTACGATTAGCTCTCTACATTAGGAGATGTATATGTATACTTCTGAATTAAGATGGTGCAAATATAATTGAACGCTTATACTAAAACTAACATAAGATCATCTGGATCATTCAACTTATTTATTTATTTTATTCAATACTATATGGTTACATAAGTACGTACTGAAGCCATTAATATGGCCTCGTGTGTATATATATAATCAACACTGAACCATCCTTCCATCTGCAAGGTGAAGGGTGCAGTTCTCCGGAGCCAAGCAGCAGTTGCAAGCAGAACTAAGCTTCTTATCACCGGAGGACTCGCAAGTCATGAAATCTACATCCAAGCAATAAAGAGGACAGGCCTTGGCAATCAAGTTACCACCACCGGCTCCTAGTAAAACTACACCTGCTCATAATCAACAGACAAACATCACTTATTTACCATAATTTCGATGTTAATTTGCCCTTATAATAGTTTTACAGAAACAATTTTCATAGACTTTTCATCAGGAAAAAAAAAATTACTTTACTCACTGAAGAACAAGAATTTGCTAGTTGCGGAGGGGGGAAAACAAAAAAAAATGTTTTGAGATGAGAGCATACCGAGCACAAGAAGAACCACTGCAGTGGCGGCAAGTTTTGCACCACCCATATTTCTGCTGGATCTGAACCATGAAGTGTTAGCCCTTAAGAATTTGTAGTGTAAGAAAGTCAAGAATCAACACTACAATGCTCATTTAGCAAAAGTTGATTACACTTTAAGAGCCAGTGGTAGAAGAGAGTCAAAGTCAACTACATTGCACAACTGCTGAACGTTGAATTCAATGTTGATGTCTACAAGATGTGACGTCTGAACAAAAAAATATATATTTTTTTTATTAACATGGGTGTCCGGGCCAGTTTTCGCGCACCACGACTAATTCCACGGGCCCTGAAGTTAAGGACCATGTAAGCCTCCAGTAGCCATCATATGAGCAACCAAGGACTCGAACCTGAGACCACAGAGAGAGCAAACCCCTTGATTTCAAGTGCTTATCACTTAGCCACCACCTAGATGGTTAATATATATATATATATATATATATATATATATATGTTATTTTTATTATAGCTTGAAGAGAGATTGGAAATGGGATCAGGCGTGTTGAATGAGTCATGTTTATAAATATTTTAAAAGGAAATTACAGTTTGATACATGATTTTAACTTTATCATCGTTAATCAGGTCTGTAAAATTAATTAAAATATATACAAGCTCACCACACTTAATTAAAAAAAGAAAAACATGTGATTAAGGTCTGTCGCCGCCGTAGTTCCCTAATTCTCCTCTTGTCATCCACAGATAGTTCAATAACTGGGCAATCCTCCTCGCCACGATCATCCTCAGATATGAATCATGTGACATAATCTGTAATGTCTCTTTCAAAAATCTACAACTATACGAATTTAAAAAGGATATGCATTGAATTTAAAATAAGCCTTACATTTATGCATATTTTTATAATTTATTTCAGTCAATAGCAATTTTAAAAGTATTTAATTTCATAGAAATTCTGAAGAGGTCTTTAAATGTGAATGTGTTCTTGAAATTAATTCCTAATCCGTTTTAATATTAAATTAAATTGATGACATGAAGAATTATTATTTATTCATAAAGTGAAATCAAACTTGAGCTTTATATAGCGTCGCTTGATGACAAAGAACGAGATGGTGTAAATATTGAAAATGAAAGTTTAATCTTCACTTTGTGGAGGATTGGTCAGAAGAAATAATGATAAAATTAATCATAACTCCATTCACAAAATAAAAATAAGAAATGAGAGCGAAATTTTAAAGAATAATTTATTATTTTTATTTAGTATATATTAACTATTTTTTTCCATTATCTACATCTCTAATTATTGCTGTCACCCATCATAGTGGTGATAACATTTTGAAATATATATATATATATATATCAAGATCTCTAAATTAATAATGGTGTCATTTTATTAATTTAGAGATGTCATTTTATTTTATTTTTTAAATAAATAAATAAAGTTAACTCAATTATGTCTCAAATGTAATTGATCTAACAATTTAAATTTTTAATTGGCAGATTATTATATCCCTCACCAGCGTAACTTAAGTTTAATAACTATTAAAAAAACGATTAAAAAAATAAACTAAAGGTTAGGGAGATATTATTATATCTCAACTGACAAATTACTATTGATTTAATGAAATTGCTTCTAATTCAAAAAACATTTCTTCTAGGTATTGGGGTAAGATTGCTTTTTCAACATGTCACAATTGTCTTTAACAATTTATGCAAGGTAATGTTGATAATTTTATTTTTTTAATACAATAAAAATACTTATTCAGCCCCTACAATAAAAAAAAATATATTTTGTCTTGCAATTAGGAACATTATTATCTTTTTATTTTTTAAAAATAGTTAAATTACTTTTATATATGCCGTTAATACATAATCAACACAACTCTCTCAGAGGGATTTTTTCATCTTTTTACCATGATTTGTTTTATAATATCGTATTAGTTTGGGGTATTGTTGTATTTTAATAAATATTAAATATTTTAAAATAAAAAATAATAATAATAATACATGTGAGGCACACATCAATAAGCGGCGGGCGGCGCGTGGACACTCTCCCAACCACCGAACACTACCTTCACTGGTAGCGGAGAAATCCTCACAACACCCCCTGCAAAATGAGACGATACATATTTCAATATTCCTGGTGGTTTGGTATCTATGATTATTTACCCCCTTCTTCTCTCTCTCAATCAAGATTTTCTCGTCAACTTCTTAAAAGTTTCATATCATCATTTTAATTTGTTAATTCTTCATATTTAAACATTGTTTTTTATTATAATTTTTTTTAAATTTGAATAAATTATAAAATTAGTGTGCTTTTTTAATTTTATCCATCTTAAATTTTTTTTATCTTTAAAATTTGACTCTCACTTTTTTATTGCAATTTTTTTTGTTTGAAATTATTTTTTAAATTAATTTTATTTTAGAGTTTTACTTTATTACTTTTTACGATTTGTATTCTATGAATTAGTTTTGGGTTCATCACTAAGGTCATGGACTCACAGATTTTAAAATTTAATATGAGTTGATTTTTATTTTTATTTTAAAAAATTAATTAATTTTAATTTTAATTTAATTTGTTAACATTTAACTTATTAGAAATTGATTTTCTTACTTTTTTTTTTGTTATTCTAATCACTTATCTACGGTCATTGGATTTATAATTTAACTTGAGCTGACTTATCATTTTTCTAGTTGATTTTTAAAATTATTTTTTCTTTAATATTAATTATTCAATAATTAAGTTTTATGATTTTATTTAATTTACTTAAACTTGATCAATCTGGTATTAGAACTTGGTAGAGAATTTGCATCTTGACTCAGATTAATTTTTTTATTTTTTTATTAATTATATTTTTTTAAATTTTTGTCCTTTATATTTTATTTACTAAAGATTGAACTTCTTTTTTATTTTTATTTTCACTTTTCTTTCTATGAATTTATTGTATTCTTATTTAATTTATTAAAAATTAATCTTCATAGTTTTTTTTTATGTATTTCTTTCTTTGAAATTGTCTTAATTTTATATTAATAATAATTGTAAGACTTATGAATTAATTTTTTTTTCACCTTTCAACATTAAAGTTGTTTGATAATCCAAGTAAACTCAGCTTGTTGGGTTTTTTTATGTTATTTTTGTTGTTATTTTTTATATATTTATTTATTATTGTTATATTTTTTAATTATATTATTAAAATTACTAAAGTGACCCGTAAAACAAATTTTCTCTTATCATTCTTTTTTTTACAAAAGAAAAAAGAAAAGAAACAGAATCCTGGCAGAGCACGCCACAAATCTAGTATTGACTAAGGAAAAGGACTAATTAACTGATACCTTTAATTGTGGAGAAAATCTCTCTCTCACCCTCAAAAATTTCCAAGAAACCAAGTGCCATTTTTTCCCTATTCTGGAAGAGGGCTCGTGGAAAGAATTCTTCTGCAATTTCTTTCTTTCTTCAGGTATTTATGTTATTGAGTTTTTTATATGCACGTATTTCCATGATTTCTTCAGGTATTTATGTTATTCAGTTTCTTCTACGTGCGTATTTCCATGATTTCTTTACCCTTGTTGCATTTGAGAGTATATGTGCATGCACATGTAACAAAGGTGCTTTTTTTTGTGAACTTATGAATATTTATGAGCCACACATTGATTTCTTCAAAAATATTTTCACCGTGTTCTGAAAAGTTAATTGTATCAGCTCATGCTTGTTCATCCATATTTGGAATTCCTCAAAAGTTTACAAGCTTACAGGTTCAAATCAAAACAAACACAAATTTCACTGCATTTGACATCTTTATCCGGCTTTGTAATTTTTATATTCATCATGTAGGATCTGTCTTCTTCTGTGCAGTCACCTCGCTGTGTTTTTTCATTCTTTTTTTACCCTTAAGTTACAGAATTGCTCATTTTAGGTCCAATTATTGTTGATTTCTTTGACAGCTCTTGGTGGCTGATATTGCGTAATGGCATTGGAGTCTTCCTAAGCAGATCTTCTAACGCTATGTATATAGTTAGATCAGCTTTCTATAAGGAAACTGTTTGAATAACATCAAATGGGAAAAATCAAATAAGAAAGCACTTGGTTCCATTAATCTTAATGAAAAGGAAGGTAGGCAAAGCTATCTGAATTTTAGAGTTTAGCATCACTCACAAAGTCTTTTGAACCTGTCGTGATTATAATGTCCCTTAAATTCCCTGAACATTTTGCTCCCAGCATTGTTATTATGTCTTCAGAAATCTTGTTTAGCTATTCTAGCTTGCAGAGTGTTTTAAGGAATGTACTATCATCAGATTTGATGGTTCTCTCAATCAGCTTGAAGATCTGCTCTGGTTTACTTCTGTCCTTTTCTTCTAATAGGGTACCTGCTATTAGTGCTTGAAAACTTGTTTCCTCATGGAGTTGTTCTTTCTAGTTGAGGTTGCATTGCTGCCATGGATTCCATGAGAGGTCATGAAGGGATTCAGATACTACTAACTGCAGAACAGGAGGCTCAACAAATTGTTACTGCTGCTAGAAACTGTAAGAACTGAACACTCCCCTTGTTTTTTGTTTTATTACATTATATTTTGTATATCTTTAACAACTCCAAATCGTTTGTAACCAACAAAAATCTCAAATTGCTGTCCAGTGAGGACAACAAGGTTAAGGCAAGCTAAAGAAGAAGCCGAGAAAGATGCAGGCCATTATCGCTCCAACATGGAATCTGAGTACCAAAAGAGAGTTGGTGGGGTATGGTTAGCTATCTCCTCAGCTACATCTATTTTCAGTCTCGCAAACTATAAAGAATCCAAATAACAGCATTTTCATCAACATAGCTTTAATTATCTAGCTTGAATTACAATTTCTTTATTAACTTCATTTGGTTTTTTCAAATCCATTTAGACAAGTGGGGACTCTGGCTTCACCGCAGAACGGCTTGAAGAGGAAACTGATGTAAAGATTCGAAACCTGAAGAAGTCAGCCTCTGAGGTCCAGTCAGATATTGTTGACATGCTCATCAAGCACACCACAGCCGCAAAGTATTGATGCTTGAAGGTGATTTGTGAGGGCTATATCCTTTCTGTTCAAGTTTTTCCTTCTCTTTAGTAAATCTAGCATCCATATCCATGAAGTTGAATTCGTTTTTATTCACTTCGAGTTTGAGTAGTTAAGATTGTGGCAACTGGGTGTCTTTTAATCACACCAGCGGTGTCAAACGAGATTTACCATGAAAAAAACTGTTCTTTTTGGACAAATGATATGTTTTGAGCCATCCGGGCCATTGCTAGGACAGCACCATGCAAGTAAATCCAACGTTAAACAGCCACTGACTGTTCTATATTGTCTCTTGTTATTCAGTCACAGGTTAAGAGACAATTAGAAGAGTAGCCTGCAGCAAAGAAGAAGCATAGCTGGCCAACTATATCTACTAAGAGTTGCTCTTCTTTCATTTTCAGTTTTCCATTTAAGCATGTTTTTGGTCATCACCAGTGTCGTTCGAGGAATATTTATTCTGAATGTTTTGATGTTCTTTCTAAATCAATCTGGATGCGGAAATCAGTTTGTAAGAGTTTTGAATGCCGCGGATATGACATTTCGGAATTTGAAGTGGGAAAATTGAGAGAAATTAGGAGGAAGTTGCTTATGCCTAAAGCTGATGAAAAATGGAATCCTGGGAATGCATAAGACAATCGTTTTGCAGACTACATTCATCGTCAACATTTTATAGCATTTAAACGAGTAGCCTTGCAGATAGGAACTAGACTAGCTATCTGCAAGCTTTCACGTTTATTTTTTCAACCAACCTTGGTGAAATATTTTGTTCTCCATACAGAGAGTGCCTTGGAAAACTGAAACGAACATTTAAAATCGCAAGGGAGCTGGCTTCTAATGCGATTATTTAAGCTGCTCTTGAAACCTGAAAAACAGATTTGAAGTTTAGGAGACTCTTTTCCACACTCATTTAACATAGGGTGAAGGTTGTAAAAAATATTTTTTTTAATATGACATTAAAAATATAATATGAACTTGATCGTAAAATTATAAATATTTTTTTAATTAATTATTTATTGATAATTCTGGTTAAGAAATTAAATTATATTAAAATCTGATAAAATAAATCAACAATATTATAATTAATAAATTATCTAAATAAAATAAAAGAGATAGATAATATGAATTAATAAATTAATGATAGAAAGAAATAAAAAGTTTTATAATAAAATTTTGTAATATGAGAAAAATACTGAAAGTTAGAAAGCACACATAAACATAATAACAATTTGGGTTGTTCCAATAATAATAAATCTTGATAGATTCGTTTTGGATTTTAAACTAATGAATTTAAATTAGTAATTAACTAATATAAATTCAATAATAAAATAAATTTCTAAGCAATGTCTAATGTGCTAGAAAAAATTTAAATTTAAAATAATTATTTAAAATTAAATAAATAAAATAGAATAGAATAATAAAAAAATCTCATGTTAAAATTCTTCCATGTAGCCTAGATATTCATTTTTTGTATATTCTTAGTATATTTGAGTCATAATTTCAAACATGTCATTTTTTTTTGTTTAGATGAATTATTGGACTTACAATATATAGTTTGAAAGTTTCAGATATCTAATTTCTATCCTAATTTTAATCGATACAAAATTTCACTATTCTAACTTTAATCAAAACAAAATTCCACCAATAGCTTTAGATATATCTCAAATTTTGATATACTTGACAACATTAGTTTACTAAATTTAACCCTTTGAATTATTATGTTCCCTAATTCCATTTAACTTAAAAATTTGCTACAATGCATTTTTATATATATAATATTTCTCTATCAAATATTTAATATTTATTCAATATACAATTTAAAAAATATATTTAATTTTACAAAACTAATCAGCAGCAGATATTTTAAAGTTAAATTTAAACCAACTTAACTTATATTATAAATTTAATAAATTTATAAAATCTTGCAAAGCTAGTCTGTAAAGCCAAATTTAAACTAACTTAACTTATATTATAAATTTAATAAATTCATGAAATCAGATCTAATTAATCAATTTTGCACAAATTTAATTTAATTTTAGTGGTTTCAAGTTTTTAATCCAATATAACATAGTACATACATGAATTTAACACATTACATGCATATTAACTTATAAAATTTTACAAATTAACTCATAATTTTAATAACTTGCAGGGCAGATTCTCATTTCTTTGAACTGATTTCGTAGACAGGTTTCAGAATTAAGATCGGCTGAAGCATTAATGCGTCGCTTCCGCTTAAAAGTACATGCTTAAAAAAAAACATAAATTATGTTAAAAAACCCCTGAAACTCGTGTGTGTGTGTATATATATATGTGTATATATATATGTATGTATGTATAAGCCTTAAGTAATTATCATATGCTAGCATCACTTTACCTTACCCATGAAAAAGACCATCAGTGTCTTCTTTAGAATCAAATGAAAAATATTGAACAAATTGTGCATTTGTATGTCAAATTATTTACAGTAAAGCCCGATAGCAACATCTGGGTGAAATCTGACTGCAGGCATTGAGACAACAGTTCATAGCGTGATTAAAGTTATGCATCCCAGGTTAAATTTGCGAGTAGAGAATCCCCACAGCATCTGATTATTGCATAAGTCAAGCGTCCAGAGGCCATCTAGCAGGTATACTGACACTTTGACCAATCAGATCATCTGCATCGCAGGGAGGGAAAGCCAACTACCCATACAAATGGTGCGCCAAAATGAAGAAATATATGAGTTGGCACCTGGCCCTCTCCCCACTTTTAAAGCACTCTATGCAGGTGGAAAACTTCACCCTGATCCCCATTAAAGGATCTTCTCTCCAAGCAGCAAACTGTAAGCTGTCTGAGCAACCTCTCCAGATGTGATCGCAAGCAGCTTTGTGAATCCTTCACATTGGGATCTGTTAACAAAATCATGGCGTTTACAGCATCAGCCACAATCTCACGCTGTGAATCCTCAAGAAGATACCCAGCTGAGCACTTTTGTGGCTGTTCATATGCCAGTAAGGCTACACAATCCTGCAAAAGCATGGGAATATCAGACAGATTTAGCAACTGACCCGGTGCCATGAGACAGAAGACATCATTAGACAATAGGGAGAAGGGCACAATTTTCTTTCCTCTCTCATTATGTGAGAAGAAGTAAAATATTCCCAGACAAAAATAAAACAAAAAAAAGAGACAGTGCATGAAAGAAAGTTTGAGTACCCGAACTAGATAATCAAATGGGGGCAGCTTAAAGAACTTTGCTAATTCAATCCTTCCATACGTGACAGCATCCCCTAGTGCCCCAACCTACATGCATTAAATAAATTTTCATGACTAGATATTCAGTTAAGTACTCAACAGTCATGACTTCCTGATCATGCAGTAGAACAGTTGACAATTACCATGGAGAAACTAATCGTGAGCTATACACGGAACACTAACTGACAACAGCATGCATGCACAGACTGCCATGCATATAAGCAATTCATTATTATTTAATAATAAATAAAAAAAAGCCAGAACCAAGTTTCTAGATATGCTGAAGCAACTTTCAGAAAATAACTTGCAGCAAGTCCATATTCATAACCACGAATTAAAGATTTCCTTTATTGGAGGAAAAAAAGTGACTAAAGCAAACTAAACAGGGGAAAAAACATATACCCGGACTAATTCAATAAATTTTTGACTGTGAAGCAAAAAGCAAGCGGCTGATTTTTCATCCTGCACAAGAAAAACCCTGTCACAGCTCCACATTATTTAAGATATTGATCACATCAAGCATTAAGAGTGGAAAGGCTGATCATCATCAATTTTGTTAAATTCTAGGTGAAAGAAAACAAACTTTGAACTCACAATTAAATTTATTGCTTGATGACGATTGAACATCCTAATTTTAAACATGTGTTGACAAAAATGAGAACAAATGCAGGTTCATATACATGGACTCCTATTAATGATGTCACTTTCATCAGGTATCTAGCACCAACAATCCAATTTAACAATTTTGTTAAAGAAAAGAAATAAAGGTAGCTTTAAAGTTCATGATGTGACTTTTATTCTCAAGAACTACCAATTTAATTGGAAGCACTTTTAATCCTCAAGAAACAAACCAGATGAGGAGACCTTGCTGCTATTTTGGCAACAGTTGTGTGAAATTTCCTCAGCGATCTACAGATGGTCACACAAGATACGAAAACAACCAATAGAGGACAAAAAATAGTACAGTCTGCCAATCACGAATGAAATATCAATCCATTCAGGAAGAAAGTCATACAATGCTTCTATGTAACTGCCAAACAGGCAGCAATAACACACGAAGTTGTGATATGGGAGGAAAGGGGAGGGTGGGTAGACTAGTGAAGAGAGGGTCCTAAACAGTTCTGAAAACAAATTTGACTCAAGGTTGATAGGCCCCATCCTTCCCTACTGGGGACAGTGCTCTTCTGATCTAACTCCAAACCCAACAGGAGGTGATGAACCATGCAAAAATTAAGACACAGTTGCAAGCCAAGCTGTCAAAAAGGTATCGTGGGCCACTATTTAACAGGATAGTAACAATTATGACACAGCTGCGAGCCAAGCTGTCACAAAGGTATTGTGACTGTCCCTATTTAACAGGATAATACAATCTAAATGTACCAAATCATGGTGGTGGTGGTGGTAATAAAAATAAAAATAAAAAATGGGCCATCTAGATGATTATTTGAAGCAGGAATTAGATTAAGAGGTGTGTACACACTTAATGGTTGTCGGTAGGTACATATATTGATTACAGAAAAATCACAATGAAACTTGAACGTCAAAGTCCTCTACATATTATGTACCAAGTAAATAAAAACATGAGACTAAAAACAGCAACTGCACTGTAGATGGTGTTCACCTCCATTATCTGGGGATACCAATCACGAAGATTACTGAGTGCGGCATCAATCTCACCATTTCTGATTAGCTTCAATCGAGAAAAAAGTCAACAAAAACAAATCTCGTATTCAAAATGAAGAAAATAAACAATAAATAAAAATAATTCAAATAGCATAGATATATTACAAGCATCAATACAGATTGAAGAATGTGAATACTAATAGCCAGAAGAATGATGATCATGACAGTTCAACTAATTCACAAAAGACACCATATGGGATGAAATCTAACATATCAGATCTTCTCAGACTTAATTATGACCACCGTAGCAGAGTATATGACTACCAACTTAATCCTTCAACATTTTTGTACAAGTGGCTGATCTCAAGACTCAAACCTACAATGTTGCGGGTGCAAGCCCAATACTTTTAGATTTGCACCAAGCAATCATCCCTAAGTTTTCCAACTGTACACCCATGAAATATATTATCCAAATAAGTACAAATTCTGTACTATAAAAGCCTGATTAAGTTATTAATTAGCTGTTACAAGCATCCATCACTACACATCTCTCTTGGTCATTACATTACCTGCACATGAAACACACACAAATCCACTCCTGAATAACAAGGCTAAATTAACACATAGGCATTGCATTCACTGAAGCACTGCAGATCCTAACCCAACTAAGCTTAGCACCATCATGCAATGCTTGTGCATTTCAGAAACACTTCTTTAGCCAATATATTCCTAGAAGAATTTAAAAGGGTGGAGCAACAAAGATGGGATGCACATTAGAGAATCATTGAGAAAACGAGTGGCGGCCAGTGAACTCATAAAATGATATGGGAATGAATGCATCATTCAGGGGCTCATAAGCCCTATCACCACTAGTTATCAATACATCGAATCCAAGGGAAGCTCTAAAGACGCTGATGAGCTTTTAACCAAAAATGACAGGAAACTCCAAGTATTACACACAGAAACACATGTTCTGTACAACAAAGGATTTACCAGCATCTTACTCATACTTAACACCACTTACATTTATCATATACACCATGCCTAAAACTCAATGTCCGCCAATGTGAACTATTAATTGAATATAAACACCCATCATCAACAATTTCATACCTGTCGAAGAGTTTTTCTATGTGTTAAAGCATATGCAATGTCCTGTTCACCAGAACCATTTTCTTGAGCTATACATATAGGAGGGATAGTAGTTTTACTGGCCACATCAAAAGCATTGAGTGTCTCTTCATAGCCATAGTGTAATAAGTAGGAGCGAACAAGTCTGCCCATGCAATACAAACTAATATTAACTGAAGTATACAGAAGTAACGATGATTAATGATAGCTGACTTGCAAGATCAAGTACTGTTATTTAAATTAGCAAGTTCGCTATTATTTCTAAATACACCAAAGGGCTTTTCCATCCTTCTAAAACCTCTTTTTTGTTGTTTTATAAGATTTTAAACCAAGACCTACTGCAACCCTGCCCCATCACAAAACCCAAAGTGAAAAATTTCAGATGAACAAGATTAAATATTGGAAGAAGAGAAAGAGAAGCTGAAGAAAACAAGAGATAAAATAGTGGAACAGCTTGCCTTGATCCATTCTTTATTTTTACTATAAATTTCCACCCAACTCTTCCATTGTTGAGGTGCAGACATCATATTATAGGTAAATGTAGTTTCAATTATGAGGATATTGCAAGTTACACTGACTCAAAGCAGAAACTAATTTATATAAAAGAGACTCAAATGTAACATAGACTTACCCATAACTAATATTCGGCGGTAAAGATATTTTGTCAACTGTCGATTTTTGCTTCATAGCTTCTTGTCTTTCATATTCCTAAGCAAGGATACAAAGAAAAACATAAGGAAGCATCAATAATAAAAAGAACTTGTGTAAATTTGTTAAATCTGTAGATGCTGTTTCAGAAAAAGAAAAAGTTTTAGACAACTAAACCAGGTGATAAGGAAACCATTCACCAAGAGAATTATATAAGCAAACACAAAATGAAAAAAATCTATGACTATCGAATCATATCACTCCTTGGAAAGTGAAGGTTGTCCATTAAACTTTATTTCCTTCCATACAAAACAACTTGACCTCCCAAAGCTCAAGCAATGACCTTGCACAGAGAAGAAGATTTTTGCAAACCCACTTAACCGAAAAAAGAAGAAGGTCCATAAGAAAGAATCAAAAGAATGGATATCTTGCCTTGAGATCAAAGGCAAATTCTCTCTGTCCAAAGTTGACTTCAATCCTGCCAGGTCAAGAAGCAACTTAAGGTATCAGATCCTCTAGCATCATGATAATACTAGCAAAATTAGCAAAAGAAAAGGAAAAATATTAAAATATAGTTTGAATTCGTTTTTCTGTATTCTAAATAATTAATCACAGGTCATTTGCTGTAAAACATGCGACCAAAATGGATTATATGAGTGATCAGAACCTTGGATAAGCTAAAACCTTAATCACCGTAGAGACAAAATTTTCTAGATGGCAATACAATTTATCTCTATGATCTTGGTAGCAAAACTTCAACTAAAAGCCATAGTAGCCACAGGCTAGTCTACCACATCTGCATATTTTAAATCTAGCACAAGAATTGACAAGCAAACTGTCTCAGAATAATAGTTAAATACTGCAACTAGTTGAGGGAGGTGCCACATACTCCTCATTCTGGCTGTGAACAGCAACAGTAGGAAACAACGGGCCCTTTATGTCCTTGTACCGTACACCAACTACCACTCCATTTTTACTGATATCAGCACAAAGAGAACATGTGATAATGAGTAGCATAGTAGCAGCAGAAGAGTTCAGAAAATAGACTTATTAATCACTCAGTGTCCACATGCAACAGGAATTTGATATCAACAACACAAACCAACGAAAGTGAGCAACTTCCTTACGTGAAAAAGAATTCCTGTGAGGCATAGTTGATACCAGCACCAACGGTATCATTGGTCGTGAACGTTGGGCCAAATTCCTCTCCCTTCCCATGCCCACTATACAGATGCCCATCATCCCCGTGATATCCACAGCTGTTTGTTTCCCATCTGCTCAACCAAATAAAAAATTGAAAGAAACAACTTGTGAATCGCAGCATTATTATAGTTAACAGCTCATTGCAATTCAAACTTGCATACAGTGCACCAGAACAAAAACCCACATTTCCAATCAAGAACTTCTGCCCATTATACCTTCAAAAGAGCATTTAAAGTATAAACCACCCTCTCTTTTTTACCTTCTTTTAAATTTTATCATGAACCAAAAGTATTTATTTTTTACCTTCTTTTACATTTTCTCATGAACCAAAAGTGTTTAATAAATAAATACTTAATATCCAGCTTTTTAATCGCTCCAAAATGTTAAATCTTATAAACCTAATCCATTACCTCCCGTGATTAGCAACTAAACTCTCTCAAGAGCCAGAAAAAAAAACCCTAATTGCATTTCTCGCTAACTATACATTACAAATAACGAAACAAATTACTTAAAAAGAGAAAGAAAGAAAGAAAAGCCTTGCCCAGGTTGTCTCCTCATCTTGAAACCCTGACTAGTAAAACCAATAGCAGTCTGTCCTTTAGCACCAGCATTCTTTACAAAAATCTCAAAATAATAAACAAGTCGTTTATCCGGCACCGGTTTATCAGCTTGAATAACACCAACGTCATGACCATGAAGATTCACACTTGGGTATTTAACACTCAATTTATCGGTCGATACAACAAGAAACCCTCCAGAGCTGTTCACCGTGTTTAACTCCTTTGGTTCAAGCTCTGTTTCTCCGCCAATTGGTGATGAGTATTGCCGTGCTACGTCTATGAAGTAGGAGCCTGGATCTTGATTTCTGCCGTTCTTGGAATTCGAATTGATGGCGGTGCTGTTGATGGTTGGGGAAGTGGTGGTGGTGGAGCTCATATTTTAGGGTTTGGTTAATGGAACATCGAAGATTTGGAAGTGAGTTGGGATCCTGTTTGAGGAATTTGGAGATGGAGTTTGTTAAAAGAAATGAAGTGGGGTCCTCTTACAGTGAAGAGAGAGAGAGACCGCCTTGGCTCGATGGTTCGAGGAATCGGGTGGGGGACTCATAATATCTACGTCATCTTCTAAACGATCTCGTCTTTTTTTTTAATATTTTTAATATCAAAACATTAAAATAATTTAAAATTATAAAATAAAATAAATTTAAATTTAAATTTAAATTTTTACAAAAATATTTTAAACAAACAATTTTAATCTTATATTTCAAATTCAAATTTCAAATACTGACCCTAAACCTAGCTAAATCTTAAATCTTTAATGTAAATTCTAAACCTAATTAAACTCTAAATTTCAAATATCAAATGCAAACTCTCAATTCAAAATATTTTATTTTTAAATTTAATATTTTTTATTTTTTAAATTAACATATTAAAATGATTTAAAATATAAAAATTAATTTTTAATAAAAAATTTAATTTTTAAAAAAATACATGTTGGTCTGTATTTTCAAATGCTAATATTAAAAATAACATAAATAAATAAATATTATTTTATATATTTTTAAATAAAAAGTATTTTTAACAACCACCATTGTCTCCAACATCTTTAACATCTACGTGTACCTCTTTAAGTGTTTGAGAGGGACTGTGTGCATTCTTCCTTCGTATTATCTTTTAATAAATATAGGAAAGTCATGGGTTGTCGGGTATAGAAACCTTAATAAGAAATCATATTATATCTCCGAGCCATTCAAGAGATGAAAAAAATTCGAGCAGTGCATGTTTGTTATTCCTGCGTGTCTTATATGTTTATTGGGTTTGCAGGGTATTTAGTGGGCTGTGAGGATTAGTCGTGGTGTGCAGGGTATTTAGTGGGCTGTGAGGATTAGTCGTGTTGCGCGTAAGCTGACCCGGACACCTCACATAAATAAAAAAAAAGATGAAAAAAATGAAGAAAAGGATGAGAAGAGAAAGAGGTGTGGATGGCGGCTAGGGTTTTTTTAATTTGATGATAAAATTATAATATTTAATATAATAGCTTTTTATTTATTAATTAAAATATAACTGTAATCTTTTAAATAATTTGATCTTCTTCGTTGATTTTTTTGGCATGAGAGAGTAAAGATGGGTGCTACGAGCTCCAGGATGTCAAACAGCTTGATTTGAAACGTAAACTATGGAGCCTAAGTGAAAAAATAATGATTAAAGAGCATGATTTGACGTGTGATTTTCCCTTCAATTTATAATTAAAATCGATTCTATTATATAATTTTTCTAATTGTTCGAAAAATCGGCATGAAGTGGAATTCCAGACACTGTGAGTGAATCTCATTCCACTGAGAATCTTAAACTATAAAGCAAATATCAGGATCTTAAGACTGTCAAAAGAATGATTATTGATGAAAAGTAACATTACGAATGACCACATGCAGCTTTAACGTAGTAATATTTATGAATCAGCACCTGGGATTTCTAAATGCGAATCAAATATGATATTTTTCCATGATTTTGAGATTTCGAGATTCCATGACAAACAAAACATGAAGTCCCGCCTTATTATTTTAAAGTTGAAGGTGCTGAGATAAAACCCTGGGCATGTTCATTTACCTAACTTCTTGTGGCAGCCCCAATGAGAAAGAAGGATTTTTACTGTCTTCAGCGTGCTGTTCTCAACAAATGTTCCAGATTGCATCTGTGAATGGTGATGAAGCCAATATCCGGAACGATGTAAAAAAAAAATCAACACACAAAGATCTGGGAAGAGAACATAGATTGAAGAATTCAGAGTGAAGAATGTAATTGAATACATGGAAATTCTATTCAAGTACAGTTTCAAACACATCATTTAGAGCAGTTTCCGAAAATTTCAGTTACAATGAGACAGTGAACATCAAAAAATCAAAACTATAGACCTATCATCTCAATTCTAATGAAAGAAATAATTATAATTATACGAGTTTTTTTTTTTTGTGGTTGTTAATTTTGATGATACAAAGAAAATTACATGCATATAGAATCTGTAACTCTAGGAGTAATCTACTATTCCAGTCTTATAATCAACTGTCACTGTCTTGTTGTCTGGCTTCAGTTTGTTTACACATGCAATCTGGCATGGGAAATGTGTAAAGTGATGCACTGGGCTTTCTTAATTCAGAGCCCTTCACATCACTGTGGCGAAGCATATTTTGCATCTGTCGCCTGAAGACCTCCCACCTGCAAAAAAATAAGACAAATAGATAATAATCCCTTTCTACATAATGCTCAAAACATGGAGGGCTGTTGAAAGATGTGTGCGAGAATCCATCACAGAATTTTGTATTTGACTCGCAAAACAATTAGAAAAGTCATCAGGAATCTTTAAATGCACGCCAAATTTTATGTCTGTGTTATGAAAGGTAGATCCAGCAAGGGTTTCTGTCGGAATGGGGACAGAATAAAAGTCCAGAATGTATGGAATTGTGGTCCACTACTCACTCTTCCTATTACATCATGATTTGAATCTGTCTTTACTCAAGTTTTGCTATCTTTTTCTCACCAACAACAGCAGCTTTAAGCCCCCACATAAGTGCTAAATATGAAACAAATATCAGACTAACTAGCACAGTTACGCCATTGTCGTTAGTGTACCCAGAATTCACCAGGGGATATGAGTTGCACAGATTAAGAGCTACACATAAGGTTCAGAAATGAAATAGAAACTGAATTGCATACCTGATAGTGGGTTTATCAAATAAGAGAGCTAACTTTCTCTTGTCGGGATTGATTGTCTTGGCATGCCCTCCATACAAATAGCGCCTGTGACCCATTAAAAAGTGTGGAAAGTTCCCACCTTGTGTTGTGACAAAGACTTCACTATGCAGGCAAACCGTGTAGTCAAGAGCAGCCAACCTAGATGAGTGGCCCTACATCACATACTTCAGTATTACCAAGATTGATTTATTCACGTCTTTTACCAATTTCTATTTGACTCTTCACAGTAGGTGTTGACTCAATGATAGTAGGGAAAGTTACAGCCTACAAGTGCATGTAGAACTAGTTTGATACCTTAAATGGCACAAGTTCTTCAGCGGTAGCTAATGTGTCCTTTGTTTCTAAACGTGGAAACATCTGTTTAAGTGGAGCCATATACTTCTCTGCTTTATAAATATTACCTGCTGCGACATATACCGAGGTGGTATTATCAAAACCCATTCCCCTAAGCATCATCCCTACCTTCAATAGCATGCAAGGTGATCCATGTTAATTGGTAAGTCTTTTAAGAACTTAAATCACAAATTACAGCTTTGTTTGAACTAGATGGATATGTAAGAGAATAAATTTCAAAATACACGATTAATAGAAAACAACAGCAAAGGAATTTATATTTCAAAGTTAACAAATAAGCATATAAGATAAACTTCCAAAATTCATTTCAAGGAAAAAAATGATTGCTAATGCATGAATCTGAACAAAATGACTGCCCTTTATAGCATCAGGAATCCTCCCTGACCCTGTTCATTAAAGAGCCGTGCTAGTGACAGCCTCCCAATTTCCCCCCTTTTCTTGTGTCATAGAAAAGTTTTAGCTTGCAATGTTAAGAGAAAGGGCAAACGCTTTCAGGTCTGTTCATGCTCATTAAATTAACAAATCAGATGGAAACCAATAAAATTGATTTCTATAACATCACGTAAACAGCACCATCAGACAATTTTTACAAATTCAGACAGGAAAGAGGAATCCTACATGTTCACTGCATAGGCACTAGTCACAGCCCCCAATGGCCACTCCTTGTTCTTGTGTGCTTGGAGAGTTAAAACTTTCAGTGTCAGTGTAAGGGCATAGATTTTCAGGCAAGAAGGCAGAATCTATATGTGCTAACTTGATTTGCTAATCAGATGGACATTCTGTAAAACAGTATATTTCTAGAATATCACGCAAAATGCATCATTATATATTTTCACAAATTTGAAATTTGCTTTAAAAAAATAGTGACTAAAGTATATTGGATGGGTCTTACAGCAATAAAGGGATTAAGTTAGTCGAATACCTCCAATGGAGTTAAAGGGCATTTTCCATCCACACGATTTGCTCCTGGCCTTATTACTCTACCCCTTCTCCTAAACTTTCCTCTCCAAGCACTTTCTCGTGCAATATCCATCTCTCGTTTCTCTTCTTCCCCACCATCATACTCACAGCATGAAAATGCAACCATATCCTTTCATAAAAATATTGACACTTAGAAAAACATAGGATACAGCTAGAAAACCAACAACAATACATCCTTAAACATAAGGAAATGAGAATGGCACCGTTTCAAACCGCAGATGCACCGAGACATATTTTCCCCCACTTTGAGAACTATTCTTGATCATCCGATCAACCATCTGCTCTGCAAGCATTCTTATGGATTCTGAAAACCTCAGGGCTTCAAAATTGGCTAAGCATCTAAGACCCTGGATATTTGGAGGAACTGCATGTGCCAACCTGTTGGAGAAAGGTGCAATACGTACTGCCCTGCATCATAGAATGAGAAAACTACTATCATACTACTGCCCACGAATATATCTTATGTTCATGAAATTGACTGCGCACATTATAAAGAATAGCATCAAACTGCAAAAACTTGAAAGCTATCTGGTCTGACTGGGAGTCAGCTTTGATTAGTGCATACGGGCAATGCTTGTGCCTTATTTGTTTTCTCTCTTTTAAAACAAGTGTGTTTACTAGTGTTCAATTGTGTGTACATGTAAATACCATGTTGGATTGGCACACGTGGTCCAAAACAACATCCTCTTTTATGTCTAAGAGGTTTCTTTAGCACAAATCATCTGCAATTTCATTTAAAGCACCTATTACTTTTCTTTTACACGTTAGAAGGAAAGTTTTTCTGTTAGGGTGTTTGCCATGTGTTCTACATCACATTTATGTATCAAGAAGCGGGTGATCAGAAGTGTCCATTTGCAATACAGAACAAGTATAACTGATTATGTCAACATTAACTTTGAATGTGTTCTCCACATGTTCAAATGTGTTAATTGTCACAGCAAAGATGCTTTTGCAAAGTAGTTTGGGCTGAAAACACCTATTTGATCGTTTTTGATGTGCTTTCCAATGTTTGCTGAGACAATCAGAGCACACCATGTAAAACTCACCCAAAAAACATCAAGCTGGTGCCTTTTCAGCCTAAGAGAACTTGCAATTGCATAGACAAAGGCACACAAGTCATGGACAGTTATATCTTGTAATATACTGTGAGCATGTATAGTTGTTTAAATTTCCTATTTAACATTATTCTAATCAAAAGAGTCTTAACATGAATAAAATATGTCCTTGGTTTCCCCAAAAGCTTTAAGAGTGACTTTTAGGTACTAGTGGAGGTTAGATTCCCTTAAAACAAATCACCGGTTAACCACAAAACCCTTTTTTTTATCTTCTCATCTATCAACATTAGGAATGGCAAGAATAAGAAAAACAAGTCATGGGATCCCAATCTACTCAAGATGCACCAAATGGGATTGAATGAACCATGGTCTTTACCTTCATCTATATACCATGTTCTTAATCATCTGTCCAGCTACCCTCTTCCCATGATAAAAATAGCTTTCAACACTTCTGACTTGCTTCAAACTCGTCCTTGAAGTTGAAACAAAAATAAAGGTATCATCCCTTCATTCCTTCAATTCTATAATAATAGCTTTCCTAGCAAATAAAAATTACCTTGATTCTATCCTTCACCAGTTATGGAACCTTCTTGCCTGTGATAGTGTGATAGAAGTAGTACATCATGGTGGGACACCAAACTTGAGATGCGTTTCACATGTGTATCGTCAAAGACAACAGAGGATAGCTAAGCCCGTCACTCTTTGATTGGGAGATTGGGCTTAAGCTTGTGTTATTAAATTTCATTTGGTTTTATTATTGGGCTTGATTTATGTTATTGTTGGACATTTTATTTGGTGAGCTATAAGCTCAATTTCTAGTTGTGTAAGGTTTTACTATTTATATGTACTCTTTTTACATTACAGATAGTTGATAATGAATTAAGAAAAATCTGTGGATTTCCTCCTCCTTTTCTTTTCCCTCTCTTCTCCTGCTCCCTCTCTTCTTCCCAGCTCCCTCTTCCTCTTCTTCCTTCCTTTCTCTCCCCTTTGTTTATTCCTCTCTCTCCTTTCCTTTCTCCAAATCTTCATGTCCCACATCACACCATGATGTTACTCTCAAGATCATATCATCTTGAAACCTTTATCTATTGAGAGATCTGAAAGTCCACAAGCACAATTGTATGAATACTTTCCTTCAGCCCAATCACAAAACACCCAACTTGAAGTGCCTGACCTTGTGACTCTTTTCAGTGGTGGCACTCGATTTGTATTTATCTTATCAAGCTAAAAGTCATATAGGATTTCTTTTATTCTTACCTTCTCTATATTGACATATGAGAACTGAGAAGGTATAGGAAAATGGATGTTCTGTTCCCAATCATCGTTAGTAACTAAGGATTATTCATGAAGGTTTTGGAGAAACAAGTTATATTTATTTAAATGAATGTTGTCCCACTTATCAACATATGCATGTGCTGTAGAATAAACAAGGCAAGCACTCTTCATATTTTTTTTCTTTCATTATTCCCATTTTTCACAAAAATATAAAACACTACTGTTGGTGCACTTTTAAGACAAACAAGGACCAGCTATAAAAGAAACAAACAGGTGGGACACATGGAGAACTCATAAACTACAGAATCACACCATCCCCAGCCATGTCCTCTACCTAAATGTCAGAGGTGATTGTGTATAAGAATGATAAGCAAACACAGCTATTCAGTTGAGGTCCACATATCATTTAAAATCAAACTAGTAATTTCCTTGTTTCCTTGGAGCTCTGGGAAACAGTTCCCAGTGACAATGTCAACAACAATAATTAAGAAAAAGTAAAACTGCATACCTCATCCGCCTCAGCTTTGGAAGAACCTTCTGAAGATAGTAGGTCGGGCTGGACCAAGCTTTTACCCTTAAGTTTACTATGCTGCTTATGTTATTATCAAACTGCTCAAGTACATCACTTGGGAGCTCTCGAACTACTTTCACATTATTCTTAAGTGCATGCATGAAGAAATCTTCATCAAATATTTCTCCAAATTTACTGTCGTTGAAAATAAAAAAGGAGAAAAAAAATCATGATAACAAGAACTGTATTGGCATGAATTCTCACAAATCTGATTATAGAAAATAGTAAAATATTTGCAAGGAAAAATAATAACTTCACCAAGAAAAGAAATTGGACAAATTCCTATTATTTAATAAAACAAGAAACGAGTTACACAAATGTTGTTTGGTGATGTGTTGTGACATATTTATGTAACAGAACCATAATGTATCAAGTTTTATTTTGTTTATGTTCTAGTATAAAAGATATATCATTGTATTACCATTATACTAACTGATACACAACAAACATGCAGAAAATCCTCAATTGTGTGTTCAAAAAGAAGAGCTGGCATTTGGTGACAGCAAACGTCACATTAGTCGAGCGTGAAGAAAAGTCAAGATGATCAGAAAGAGGGTGGAGGAAAAAAGATAAAGCCACCATTTCTCAGAATGCTTGGAAGCTGTGTTTTCTTATATTGTTGAACATAATCATGCACCATGCAAGGATTGCTTTAAACAAGCAGAAAGGTGTCATTTGATCCAAAGGTTCTTGACAGCTGTCAGGAAACTGGGAGAAAAGGAAGTGAAAGTTGTGGTCTTTGCCTTGGCTCCAGCATATTTTTTTCCATTGCAAAACTGAACAAACAATTGGTTGTAAGAGAAAGCTTTTACAACTTAAAATTCCTAAGATAGAACTTTATTATATTCTAAATGCACTCGTTGTTGGCCAAGGTAGAGACATATTTGAAACCAACAAGGAAAACTTATGACCTATCATAAAGCAAACTGTTCAGTAAGATGGGATGGTCATGCATAATAACATTAATAACATGGAATAACAATAATTACCTGGAATCCCTCCAAACACTATTTAGATGAAAAAATGGAATGACCAAAGTAGCATTCAGCAATCCTGCCACAGCAACTGCATCGCATATCTGTATGCATTAAAAAGATTTTTTTATAAAAGAAATAAAGTGAATGACATGAATTACAAGACATGATTTGACAATAAATAGACCAAGAGCCCATTCAGATGCAGCCTTTTAATGATTAAAAGCAAAGGACGAAGTCAGCTTCATTTTGAAAGACAAAACATACCGATAAGCGTTGTTGATTCAAACCACCATTCGCTTCAATTATAAGGAAACCATTAGACTCTGGCAATTCTAAAAACCATTAAAGCACAAAAAAGCAGTTAGTTTCTCTTGATGCTTTAGCAAGCAAAAAAGAATGGTTAACACGATAAGAGATACTAATATCTAAAAGGAGAGCTACATCAATAATGACAAATAAACATGTTTTCCCAGCATCAAGCAAGTGAACCCTATGTTACCACCATATGTAATGAGTAAGTTATCACTCCATTAGTGCATTAATGTTGCTTGTCCGAAAAATAACAAAACCATACAAATTGTCTGGATTATAAGACACATAACCAACATGAGACCACATAGCTATCCACAACGTAACTCCAAAAAGATAGCTCAAGCACCAAATTTAGGCACTACATACGAGCAAACATAGCTATTTGCAGATCTCGATGGGCTATAAAACCCACCAGCTTAGTTTCGATATTTTTGCTCACCATATTGAGATATCTTTTCCTAGCAATCAAATAAAAAAAATTCATTGTAAGGTTGGCAGATAAATGTCATATGGGAATCCTACCTGCATCAGAGTAATTGCTGATGCCACTGGGCTTCCAAGCTTGATGCAGTTTTGGATCCCATGCTGTCATCAACTGCATGATCTATTATTTGTCAGTTGAACACAGCGTGGAGAATCATCTCAAGGGGAAGAAAAGATGAAAAGCAAAAGAAAAGGAACAACAAAATGTTATGTTTCAACAAAAATTACACACTGCATGGAGATGAAGTCGAAAAGGCAGAAAAAATGCAGCTCTTATAAATATCTATCTGCAAAACATCGCAGTAGACGCTATAATTGGAACGGCGGTTGTTGTTAAATATATCAAACATATGTCAAACTGTTTATTTCTTCTTATCACTAAGACCAAACTTTATGAAGACAGGTGCCAAAGGAGTGTGGCCCCTTTTCATTATTTGTATCCAAGGCAACCTTCATACCATTTTTATTTCAAGTTGCCGCTCTGTAGAAAAACTCACCTCCTAGAGTAGCAAGGTAAGGAGTAGTGTTGCACCTGTAATGGCACTTAACAAAAAAAAAAATGTTCACATGTTCCCACACAACCCAATCCCATCCAACGATGGCTTAGCTGGAAAATCTTTCTATGAGTTGCTAATACAAAATCATCTCTTACCATTTCATCTCACGTCCCTTGTCTGCCTCTCCTTTAACTCTTCTTTACTCCTACTATTTGGATCCGAGTACCCCTTCGTTTCATCTCACGTCCCTTTTATGCCTCTCCTTTAACTCTTCTTTGCTCCTACGATTTGGATCCAAGCACCTCTTCACACTGGTGCGCCCCCACAGAGCCATATTGCAATGGGGGCAAAGCCATCTCCAAGTACCTCTCGTCTTATCCAATCAGTAGTCACCTCCACCTCTTCTTCATGCGCTCTCTTTTCATCATGTCCTTTCTTATCTTAAAAATCCTATCTTCTGGACATGTTTCTTCACAGACCAGCACTCACTGTCACATTGCATACCTGGCCTAATTATAGCTTTAAGAAATTTACCTTGCTGCTTAGCAAGTATTGTATGATCACAACGCCCTCAAGTCACATTCCTTGATTTCAAAAACCCTACTTTGATTTTAAGGTAGCATCTCCCTACATGCCTCCTTCCTTTCGTATGGCAAAACATAGCAATTAAACTCAACAGATAAGACACATCACTCCATCATCTACACTCTGTGTAAAGACTGCTTAACCTTAAACCAAAACTCAAACCTAAGAACACACTTCCATTCATCGCCGCTAAACAGCAAGAGCTATAAATATCAGAAAATAAGTGAAAGAAAAGGGAAGAAACGCTACCGCATTGTGAGTGCCATTGCTCTCAGCCTCCATATACGGCCAAAGCTTGTCAAAAACCTTAGGACTCCGGTACACCGTACCAGGAGGCGCACGTTTCCGTACAACAACACCGCCATTTTTCAAATTAACATCAAAATTCAAAGAACCCATATACAAAACCATCCCTGCAACATATAGCAATGGCGCAAACAGCAACAATCCTCTTCGCCTCAAAACCACCGTTACCACCATAAACATCAACCTCTCCACCACATGCTGCTTTCCCCCTCCTCCCCGACAGACACCGCCACCGCCACCGCCCCCCGAAAAACCACCGCCAGGAGACGAATTGCTCTTTCCGCTGCTGCGGCTGTGACGGAGGCGAGGTGAAGAAGGAGGAGACGGCGTGGGGGTGGCTGTGACAGCGCGGCCGGTGGCCCCGGCGTTTCCGAGGCGACTGTAGCCGTGCATGCTGACCGAATAAAATTGAATGAAATCAGGGTTTTAGAGAGAAAAATAAAAACAAAAGCAGAAATTCTAATTCTATAGAATTGAAAAATAAAAGAATTAAAAAACAAAGAGAGAGAGAGAGAGGGAGAGAAGAAAAGGAGGAAGATCTGGATATGATCTTGGAGGATCTTATAGAGAAAACGATTGCATTAGGGAGTGACAGTTAGCGGAATTCTATTATTATTAGTTTAATGTTCTACTTTTTCAATAGAATTTTGTCCTTTTTTTATAAATCAAAGTGAAAAAAAGTCATTTTAAAAAACGAATTAATTACAAGGGGTGTGGGTGTGCTTCAAGTGGGCACTGTTAAAAAGATGCTTCTTGTTTGCTTTCATATGCAAGAAGAAAAGAGAGGGTGTCGTCTCCTCCGAAGGACGATTTGTATATGGAAGTACGAATTTGAGATGTCAGTTTCCTTATTTTAAAGAGAGAAGATCAAAATAATTAATTTCATTGACCAAATTGAGATCCAGTTTTTAATGTTAATCATGAGAGCGCGCGTTTGGCATTCTTTTTGTTCAGTTCTTGAGCTTCTCTTCTGTTACAGCAGATGCCAGCAATAATAATCTCCATGGCCTTCTCTTCTCTCAAATACCTTCCACTGATGATAAATTTCATGGTGGTCAAGTACACCAGGAAGAACCATCCTGTTACGTACTCATTGATCTTGCATTAAAGGAAAAAAATAAAAAGAGAAAAAAAATCATAAATCATAAAAAATAATAAGAACATCTTTTCTTGAGATTTTTCTTTCCTGGCTATATAGATTTAGAATATGGACATATTTGATTTATTTATTTTGTTTTGATTTCTTGTATCTTTTTATTAATCTTGCTTTGATTTATCTGGGATGTGTGTATGATTTCTGTGTTGGATTATATTTGTGAACGATATTCCTTCAAGTATGGGCATACTTCTGGGACAAGGTCGAGAAAATTATTCTTGTCATTTAAAAAGTTGATTTTGTTTTCCCTAAAGATATGTGTAAATAAAATTTCATTCCCGCCAAGGAATCAACACATGAACAGTATAATCCTTAAAAGATTTTGTCTCTGAAGAGTTGAGTTTAGAACATGACCATGTTTTAACTAAAAAATGTGTAAATGAGTTTTTGTGTTCTTTTTAATTAAAGGGTTAACGCATTAGCGGTGTAATGATTAAAAGGGTTATGTCAATGAGAATTTGAAATCTTGCAGGGTTTTTATTTATTTTACATGTAGCTTATTAAGATGTCTCCATGGAATGTTGACTTCGCTAGAAACTTCGTAGCTAAGCTTTGTAATGCTTGTTTTGAATGTCTTATGTCATGGTATTTGCCTAAATTAATTAATATATGATCGTTTTATGTGCTTGCTTGTTTTATATATTTTATTTGCATACATCTCATTCATCATTTTTATTGATTAAATATTAAATAATACCTGGACGTATTACATGACAATGTATTTTGCACACACTGTGCTTTAAGCTAGCACAAGGAATTAATTTTGTTCTCGCCAAAGAATCAACCTCCATACAATATAATCCTTGAAGGGTTCTATTTCCTAATAAACACAATAATGAATATGTAACCATGTTTTCTCTTAAAGATATATAAATAAATTTCTGTGTTCATTTCAATCAAAGAATGAACCCTTGAGTGATATAATCTTAAAAGGTTTTTGTTCCTTAAAAATTGAAACTTTATGATTTTTCAAAAAAATACAAGTTTTTGTTTTTATATCCTTGAAAAAGGATTATTTCCTCATGAAGTTTCCTTAAAAGAATGATAGAATCCCTATAAGGATTATTTCAAATTTATTTTTAAAAAATAAAATATAAATCGTGTAGCTAAAAGAATAAAGCCAAATTCTAAATATATTATTTATCACTCTTCCAAGTCTCGCCCCTGTATTTTAAGATTTTAATGCGAGAATTAGATATTTTTATTGAACTTAAATCTTGAATTATTATCTCAGTTCATAAAAAATATTTTATATCCAACCACAAACATTAACATTTAGTTTAGATATAAATTTAAGTATAATTAACCCCTAACTAAAAAATAAGCACTTTTATGAATAAAATTCAGCACAAAACAATTTATTTTAAAATGTTTTAGAATAGTTTTTATCTTTTATTTAGTGTAATTAGCCCCCAACTTAAAAATATCTAAAATAAAAAATTAAAATTTTTAATTATCATAAATCTTCAAACGCAACTCGTTTTCTTTATTTTATTCGTTTTATTTATAGCATGTCAAGATGTCTTAGGCGATAAAAATATTAATAAAAAACCTTAAAAGTTGACGAAAATAATTAATTGAGAATTTTGAGAATATAACTGATATACAAATAATTAAAATTGATATAAAAAACTGTTTGATGTAAAATTAAGAATACATACACTTGAATGATATTTTTAAAGGTCGTTAAGAAATAATATCGCACCGACAAAACTACAGTAGCTATGGTGCGTAGCGGGCCGTTTGGTTTCGTACATAGCATAATGTGTGGACAACAGCAACTGGCCCAGCAGCATTTTCAGCCTTCTTAGTTTTTGTTCCGACTTTTTTTCTTTTTTAAAAAAAAAACTTAAACCATGCCTGGAATATAATTAAATTAGGGCAATTTCTTAACGTCATTATTGGTTTCAAGTCACAAACTATTATCCGATAAAGAATTTATAAACTATTACATATTTTTCATTTATTATATTGTAATTTTAAATAATTTAAATAATTATCATTAATTATTCTTGTCACTAATATTATTTTACAATTACAATTCAAGATATACATTGTTAGTTAAGAAAATATAATATTTACCTTGTAACATAAAAAATAAATTACTATAAACTATTAAAAAAAATCACTTGTTTAACATAAAAAGATTATATTTTTCTCTGATAATTATGAATAATAAAAAATTCACTTAGAAAAGTGCTATAACTTTTTATTATAACTTTTTATTATGGTTGTAAAAAAATTATAATTATAATAATTATAAATTATTAAAGAATTGTTTAGAAAAGTTATTGTTATTATTTTTTTAATTATGAATATCTAGATTAATTTATATGCAATTCAATTAATTTTTTAAAATTAATAATATATAAATTTTTAATAACTTTAAAATTTATAATATTTGAGCGTAATATCTTTTTAAAAGCAAAAAAATTTATTTTTTATATCGAAGTAAATATTTGAGTATCTTAATTAATTTTATAAGTTTTAAAATTAATAATTATATAATTTTTTAATAATTATAAAATTTATAAGATTTAAATTAATAATTTTTAAAATTAAAATTAAAATTCTTATCGATTTAAATTTTAAACCTTTTACGTGTGAGGGGTGACCATGAAAAGTCTAGTTGGCATGTCCCTGCTCCTGTAAGTTTTGTGTGCAG
>SRLM01000057.1:85703-337444 GCA_015708895.1 Populus ilicifolia
GGGGGGGGGGGGTGGAGGGAGAGGGGGATTTGAGAGACGGAGAATCTTAAGGTAATGAAAATAGAAGCCATGGCAGGAGTAAAATTAGAAATGCAAGAGAGGAGGAGAAGGATGCTGTGGTTTTTTAGAAAGGATTTATGTAAAATTAACAAAGTGGATTATAATTTATTATCTTTTATGTTTATTATTTAACAAGAAAGGATTTTATTGATGTTCTTGAAATATTAAAAAACAAAATGAATAAAATTGTTCTTGTGGAGATATTTGTATTTTGAATTTCAATTAATACATTTAAAATTCAGCTAATGAATGACTTTTCAAACATTTATCAAAAATAATTTAATATTTTTAATCAATTAATTATTTGATTTATGTACTTTAAGGTGTTGGATATTTATATTGTTTATTTTGTATTTTATTTTAATTATGTTATATTATTATTTTCTACTTAATTAAAATTATTAATACATAATTATTTAAAATATTTTATTTATAATTTTACAATATGAGATTATATTATATAATTTATATCATGTTAAAAAAATGATTTTAACAAGATCAATCGTAGAACAAGAAGCAAATCACTTGTGTGATTAGTTTGCAAATAAAAAATACATATCCATTGCCGCTAATTTCATGAATGTTTTTCCATAAAATTGAACAAGTAGATTTCTTCAACATGAAGGAAGAGTTAGCATTGCAGTTAAAATGCTGTTTATTTAAAATTTATTTTTTTAAAAAAATATTTTTAAATTGTTTTGATTTGTTGATATTAAAAATAAAATTATAAAAAATATTTTAAAAAATACTTTAAAATATAATTTCTGCTTACCCTTTCAAACAACATGCAGGTTTCTTTACTGTGCTAGAAAACCACACCAGAAAAGAAAACGAAAGCATTTTTAAAAAAAAAACTCTAAAAATTAAATAAAAAAATCTGATAAAACCAAGAATTACAGCATAGGTTTCTCTATTGCATGTTTTTGACTCAAACGAGGGAGCCACCAGTTAGTCCCACGAAGAAGATGGCCTGCATAATATCTTCTTGTGCAGCTCTTTCAACTCAATCACTTCTCTCCGCTGGCTCACTCCCAACTAGCTCAACTCGCTCAATCAAACCCAATTCCCTTTCATGGGGCTTTTCATTTCCCACCATAAACATCTCCATCTCCACCACCAACAACAATCCGTCTTCTCCCAACAAGGTTTGCACACACTCTTCTTTAATCTGTCTTTGCCCTGGAAACTACTTTGAAAAGGGAACAAATTTTAAATAATAAGCCGAGTCTCGTGTTTTTCTTCTGTTTTGATTTTTTATACTTGAATTTTTGCCTGCACAGCAAATGGGTTTGCTGAATTCCTGTTTCGCATCATTTGTTATCTTATTTTTGGTTATATATGCATTCCTCTTGGTTTAATAGGTTATGAATTTCATCATCTTTCTGTTTATTTCCAACTGATGATTTGTTATGCGTTATTAGAATCAAATGTTTTTGTACTGGAGCTTTTAACAGAGGGATATGGTTTATTTTTGCAATTATTGAGATGGGGTGTTATTATATTTTTCAATGAGTGGTAAAATGCGAAGAAGAAGAAGAAATGTTTAAATTATTTTGCACTAGGTCGATAATCAGACTGGAACTCCCACCTTCAACTTTTGCACAATGGATAATTCAAATTTATTTTATTTTTATGTAAAGAATCTGCTAAGGTTGATCAGTTTATGAAAAGTTGAGAATAAAAAAGCGAGAAGAAAAGGCGAACTTTTGGACAATTTCCAAGTATTGATAAAGTAATAGAAGCAGGTTAGCTAGATGAGAAATTATTTTATTTTATAGAAAAATAGGTTGCTCGTGTTCTAATCTTATAGAAGTTGTGGTAGTAGAATATGATAAAACATAGCTAAACTTTCTAATGTTGGTTTCAAAAGGAAAAGCTTTCACGCGCTAAGTTTCTCAACAATTCTTACTGCCGAAAAATTATTGAGAAACAGTTATTGCTATGATCTTCTTGCCATTAGTATGATCGCTGACCAAGAATGCTCTTGTTCTGAAGAGACATGCTTGTAACTTGTTCAAGTAATATATAATTTAGCTACCCATGACTGTGTAATTGCTTTGTTAAACTTTGGTTACTGCTTTATCTTCAAAGAAAAATAAATAAATAAATAAATTACCTGCTGCTTGCTTCTCCATGTTGAAGATAGTTTTTACACTTTACTTTATTTATCGGACATTGATGCATGTTCTTTATGGTAAAGGCATAAGAATATTTACCAGGCCTTGTTCCTAACGTGTAATCATTTATAGTTCTTTTGTTTCATAACCATCTGTGCGTGGCCTGGCAGTAATTTGCTGGCACCACAGAGCAAATGCTGCAGCTTCATATCCTATCAGTTGACATTAATGGTCTTCTTTTCTGTTTATATGTGATTGGAACTTTGATTCACCTCCAAATTTCACCACAGAGCATTAGAATATGCTTTTTGTAGAAATGAATCTGATTTGATTGCCATAAATAAGACACATCCTAAATACAATCTTCACAGAAACTGTGTTGTAGTCTCTGATAGTCAACTGGAACACTACAGGAATTTTTGGTTTGCTTGTTGTTGTGATAGACTTATTGTAGTTTTGCTATTGTTGGTTGTCAATTGCTTCATTTTCTGCAGTCCTATGAAATGGTTAGACAGAGAATCAAGCATTGCCTTGTACAGTTTTCAGTCATCTTTTCAGCAGAAACTATTGATGTTTAAGATGACCTTTCAAGGAAGAAACGAGTTCTAATATTTGTTTCTCATGTCTGCAGACTTCTTTCATTCAAGCTGCCTGGACAAGAAGATCTCGAGGTGAACTCGCCAAGAAACCTAACAAGAAATCATGGAAACAGAGGACAGATATGTATATGAGGCCATTCTTACTCAATGTTTTCTTTTCAAGGAGATTTATCCAGGCAAAAGTGATGCACCGGGGAACAAGTAAAGTGATATCAGTTGCCACCACAAATGCCAAGGATCTGAGACACAGTTTACCATCACTTACAGATCACAATGCCTGTAGAATTGTAGGGAAGCTCATTGCTGAGAGATCCAAGGAAGCTGATGTATATGCAATGTCTTATGAACCTAGAAAAGATGAGCGGATTGAAGGTAAACTTG
Organism: Populus ilicifolia; assembly: GCA_015708895.1. Classification (NCBI taxonomy): domain Eukaryota; kingdom Viridiplantae; phylum Streptophyta; class Magnoliopsida; order Malpighiales; family Salicaceae; genus Populus; species Populus ilicifolia. The sequence goes on from SRLM01000057.1 coordinate 88,861, forward strand.
GAATTGTTATTGACACCATTAAGGAGAATGGGATTATATTTGTTTGAGAAGACTACCATTACTCTTCTAGGTTTTGTTATTGTAAATTACAGTGGAGAAACACAATTGGTTTAACATTGTTAATTTATCTAACATGTCTAATAGAAAATTGCTCATTTAATTCTTGAGTCCTCTTTGCTTTCCTGTGTGCATCCTTGATTCTATCTTCCGTACCCTGTAGTTAAGGAATTTTAGCTTTATGGAATTGAATTTGAAGTTTTTACAATTATCAGTTCCTTGCGTTTTCAGTGCGTTCATCATTTAACAGAAAGACCTGATCTCAGCAATCACCTATCACTGGATTTTGGTGTTTGAACTTGTGATTTCAAGGTCGTGCTTTTCCATCCAAAGCCACTGTGTAAGGTTGCTTACTATTTTAGAAGTCTGCCAGCGAACCTTATTTAGAGTCTTCATCAGCTCTACTTGGATGTGCATTTATGTTAATGTCTCAAACTTTTTCTTCGCTTGCATTAATGTTTCCGCCAACCTTTCTCCTGATTTGTAGTATTGAATGCACAAGGGTATACGATGAAGCCTTTGGAACCAACTAAAAAACCTTAACAAAATCTAAGTTTTGATCATAAAATATAATAATTACTATGAGTATATCTGATGGATTAATTTGTGTGTACTTCATATTTAATTAATTTGTGTTTATTGAAAATAAAATTGTATAATTTATCTAGTTTTGATGCTAAAATATAATGATTATAATGAGTATATCTGATGGTTAACTTGTGTTTACTTTATATTTAATGGATTAATTTGTGTTTATGAAAATGAAATTGTATAATTTATCTTGTTTGTTTTTTTATTTATTTATCGTGATCTCAATAAATATCTCAATATTAAGTTGATGTTTGATTTTATAAACGTTAATTTTTTATTATATAATTAAAAAATTATTAAAAAATAAAGTTATTAAACATTGTGAAGTTTATGGATTAAAAAACATGTATTTAATTAATTAATTTAAATTATTATACTAAATAAAATTCTTAATTTGGGTTGATTTGAGTTAGGAGTATAAGATATTCACTTATCAAATCTAGATTAATTTAATATATTATTATTTTAATATTTTAAAAATATCATCTTGAATTTTTTAAAAAATTAAATTATATTTTTACTAATTATTTGGATTACTTTTTAACCTATCAAACCTATTAAATTATATTAAAATTAAATTATATTCACTTATCAAAAAAATGTATAATTTATCTTGTTTGTTATTTATTTATTTGTTGTGATCTCAAATAAATATCTTACTGTTAAGTTGATGTTGGATTTTATAAACGTAATTTTTCATTATATAATTAAAAAATCATTAAAAAAATAAAGTTACTAAACATTGTGAAGTTTATGGATTAAAAAACATATGTTTGATTAATTAATTTAAATTATTATGCTAAGTAAAGTTCTTGATTTGGGTTACGAGTATGAGATATTCATTAACCAAATCTAGATTAATTTAATATATTATTATTTTAATATTTTAAAATATTATCTTCAATTTTTTTAAAAAATATATTATATTTTTACTAATTATTTGGATTACTTTTTAACCTATCAAACCTATTAAATTATATTAAAATAATTTTTATATAATTTAATTTAAAATTTTAACATACAAAAAAGTTAATTCAGAAAATTTCGAGACTAACATGGCAAGTTTTCTCGCAGCGTGAGTCTTTTCTTTTTAGATCCAAAAGCATTTTTTGGTTTGAAACATAGGACAACGCAATCTTCTTCTTTAACCCAAAAAAATGCACACAAATATAATTTATGACGCATGAATATAGGCATTGAAGTCGTCGGCTCAATGAGTTAATCCGGAAAGCTAGATGTCCAAAACTCGAGCCGGGTCAAATTTTAGGTTAAACCAAAAAAATATTGATGGCACCGGTTGAGTTTTAAAAGAAACAAAACGTCGCGTTAACCCTAGGGTTCCTGCCAGAGTAGCTAGCTATAAGTAATCCCTTTGGCGCCTCTTTCCGCCATCTCTCCAACCAAAAACCCCTTTTGAGAAAGAGGGATGGTGATAATGGAAGAAGAAGCAGCGGAGATAGGAAGGGCAGTTATATTCAGAGATATAAGGCGATATTACTGTGATTACTGTGGTATTTGCAGATCCAAGAAGTCTCTTATCACTTCTCATGTACTCACCCATCACAAGGTCCGTCTTTTAATCGCTCTTTCTGTTTCTGTTTCTCATCTTCCTTGATAATAGTAGCAGCTTTCATAGGTAGAACCTTTTTCTATATATATAGGAATCAAGATTGTATTTTCTTATTCATCAAAGAAAAAAGATTGGGCTTTGATTTATTGTTAATTTTTTTGATTTTATTAATTGTTTTTATTGGGTTTTGATTTTTTTCATGATTCTGTGGGTTTTTTTTTTTATATTTGATTTTCCATTAATTTGCATGATCTTATTTCCTGAAGTGGTTTCTCTGGAATTTAATTCTTTTGTGGCTGTTGAAAGGCATAAACAATAAATCTTGTGTGTATTTTCTGCTCAAATCGATACAAACGACTCATATATATCAAATTGAAGATTGGTTAAGTTAAATTGCAGTCTTGTATTTCCTTTTGCTCAGGAGGAGATAGAAAAGGCACGAGTTGATGGGGATGAGGTAAAGGAGGGAGTAAAATCCAATACTTGCGAAAAATGCGGTGCTAGTTTCAAAAAGCCTGCTTATTTGGTTCAACACAAGCAAAGTCATTCTCTTGAGGTATTTGACCATGTTTCTACTTGCATAGGTTACTTGTACACAAGTTTTTGCTTTCTATTTGATTTCTTGTTCAAATGCATTTTTTAAAGAATGCAATGTGCCATGCAGCTCAAAGTGTGCAGTTAATGATATTAATAGTAGGATCTGTGCCGAATGAATACTAAGTATTTTGCAGGAATGCCATTTTAATATAGAAAAACACCTGGAAGTTAATTGCGTGAGCATTGGATCCCTCACAGAGAACTCCAAAATGCGAGAGGCTTCAATTTTGGCTTGAATGGACTAGTATCAGGTTGGGAGACCTCCTGAGAAGCTCCATCAAGTGAGCCTCAATCACGCACCTGTTGAATTTCAGGTTTGAAGGAAGGCTTTTGTTTGTCTCTTGATATTATTTTTAGTGATCTAAGAAATCATTTCTTCTAATGTTTTTGTCATTTATTAATTTATTTGCAGAGGCCATTTATGTGTTCAGTTGATGATTGTCACGCCAGCTATAGAAGGAAAGATCACTTAACTCGCCACCTTCTCCACCACGAAGGGAAACTTTTCAAGTGTGAAATTGAGAATTGCAATCATAAATTTGTTTACCCAAGCAATTTGAAAAGGCATGTCAAAGAGCTTCATGATGAGAGTTCTCCCTCTGATAGAGTTGGAGGTGAGAAGCAGTATGCATGCCAGGAACCGGGATGCGGAAAGGCATTCAGATACCTGTCAAAGCTGCGAAAGCATGAGGATTCTCATGGTAAGTTTCTTTCTTTTCACTCTTACACAAATTTCAGAGTTAATGTTTCTTAAAAACAAGGAAGAATATTTAATGATATAGAAATTTGGCAATTTATCCTACTTGCAATCTCTGATTATAATCCTCTCCTACACAGTTAACCTGGACTCAGTGGAGGCAATGTGTATAGAACCAGGCTGTATGAAACATTTTTCTAATAAAAAATGCCTCAAGGCCCACGTGCAGTCCTGCCACCAATACATTAACTGTGATATCTGTGGCACGAAACAGCTGAGAAAGAACATTAAGAGACATCTTCGCACCCATGAACCTGTCAGTGGTTCAACAGAGAGAATCAAATGCCATTTCAAGGGTTGTCAGCACGCATTCTCTACTGTAAGATTAACAAATGTTTTATCATCCACTGTTCTGTTTCTTATAGTATTTAATCCTGACCAGCGAACCATTTCATGCTCACCCAGCATCATTTTCGTTTTAATTATTTTTTTTTCCTATTTGTGTGCAGAAAACAAATCTTAATCAGCATGTAAAGGCAGCGCACCTTGAACAAAGGCCTTTTGTGTGTGGATTTCCAGGTTGTGACAAGAGATTCTCATACAAGCATGTGAGAGATAACCATGAAAAATCTGGTTTGCATGTCTATACTCCTGTAAGTTCTGTTCACGGTTTTTAACACATTTCCTTCATCAATGTGGATTTAGAAAATGAATTGGCATTCTGAACTGGATTGCCTTTGGATCAGGGTGATTTTGTGGAGTCTGATCAGCAGTTCAGGTCAAGGCCAAGAGGCGGGAGGAAGAGGAAATTCCCCACTGTGGAAATGTTGATACGCAAGAGAGTAACTCCACCAACTGAGTTCGATGAGTGCCGCACTTTGTTGTATGAAATGGAGACTTAGGACCAGTAGTGAGCCATGCCCTACCTACCTAGATGCGCGTGCATTCTCTCTTCCTCTTTTTCCACTTGTGTCCAAGTTAGCTCTTTATATGGAGGTTGTGGTGCCTTCGGCATACTCTGCTGTTAATTATCTTTTGGAGAATGGAGATCAATAGCATGTTAGCCATTCCAAATGGTAAACATTGTATAGGTACATCATTGGTGAAATATATGTATATTTAAATCCCAACTTTTTAGCCCATGTTAGCCATTGCAGTATGCAATAATCAGGTGTAAAAAGCAAGAAGAGCCCTTAAACTAGAGTGAAACGTGAGTGGCATGGAGCTTCTCATTGATTTTTTTTTGACTTGGGGCGTCTCCTTGCGTTAAATGGAGGAGGTTGCTCAGGATCTGGAAGGGTAGCAGTTTCAATAGCACGGTTGTTATAGCAATTTTCTAAAACGCATTACGAGGCAGTTGTGTTGTAGGGAAATTAAATAGAACATGTGAATGATTTGGAAGGGTCAACAAACTTACATAGCCTAGAAGGTGCAAAAATTGTTCAGGATGATAGCACCCTGTTTTTACCTTTCACACCAACAATCCCAAGTACAACAGCACGCAGCTGAACACATCCGGCTGAAAAGAAAAGAACCCTCTAATGCAAACTCAGGAGCCATAATGCCACTTCATAGGAGGCGTTGCAGAAATTTCAGTGCATATAGAAATTTGGTCTTCCACCCAGTCTGATTGTGTTCACGACAGTTTCATCAACTCTTGGAATCCTTACAGAAACGAAGCCAGAAATTTTGGATTCATATCCTTGTCCGACAGAAGAATCCAATGGTGAGATTATAAAACATATCTATGTCCAATGACACAAGTTTCGATCTTGCAACGTGTTTATTTCAATTGAAGAACAACTTTAGTGACCAAAGTGTTGATGTTTCAAAATTTAATATATTAAAAAATGAGGTATTTAGAGTGTTTGGATAGAAGATGATTGTGTGTTTACATTAATAGTTATTTTTTAAAGTTTATGAATGGCAATAAAACATCTAATGTGTCAAAAATAGTTTATTTTAGTGAAATTTAGGGATTTTTCAATGATAAAATTAGTAACCTTTTATAAGGTTCAAACTCAAGTCTAAATCAATCTAGATCCAACTTAAGTTAATCTAGTTATATATAAAAAAATTACAAGAGAATTGTTTTTTTCTCTTTTAATTTTTGTAGTTGTCACAACCTTTTTCTCATTAAATCAAGGATTTTAGTTTTTAATATTGAGTTTTTGACTTCAAAAAAGGTTGAAGCAAAAAGTGAATGCTACTTTTCTATATTATTTTAATTTATGGTTTGTTTATGGAATGATTAAAAAAGATATTAGAGTTTATAAAAAATTAAAATTTATGTTGATAAAATGGATTCATGATTGTTATGAGTTTAAGGTTAATTGATTGGTTTTGGGTGTGTTATTAGAAATAAGAATTTGTGAATTGATTTGTTATGGATTGATATATATGTTTTAACTTTACTGAAAAATATGGACAAAATGGTCTTGAGGTTGAAGATGATAAAATTTTATTTTAGTCTTTGATTTATAAAAATTATAGTTTAGTCCCTAATATGTGAAAAATTATAAGACCCCTTAAATGTATTTTGGGACTTTAGAAAGTATTCTTGTGATGTTAGGGATTATGAATCTTAATTTGATAATTGGTTTGTGTAATTTTAAGTTTAGTCCCTCCATTTTGGAGATTTACAATTTTATCCCTGAACTTTGAAAAAGTTATAATTTGGTCCTTGGAACATAAATTGAGATTATTGAAAAAATTGAGGATGAATTATGGGTGATATTTCAGCATGGTTATGTATTTATGATATTTACAGTTTAATGATCTAATTCTAGTAAAATTATGTTTTAGTCCTTCATTTCTAGAAATTATTGTTTTAGTCCCTAAACTTAAGAGACTACACCTAATTTTTTTCTATGCAATGGAGTCTTTTATTTATGTTGTTTTAAGTTTTTTTTAGTATATTTTGTATAATCGTTAGAAGTACTTCTAATGATCCTTAATATGATTTTAGGTTTTTCATATGATATTTCTTTTGATTTTATATTTTTCAATAATTTTATATTTTTTAAATGAGTGAGATAATTTTTAAGATACATGTAATATAAATAAATATGTATGTTGATTATATAATGAGTACGACTAGTTAATTTATTAAATATTTATATTTATTATTTTTATTTTCTGAATACTCATCTATTCTTAAATTTGAATTCGCATTTTATTGAACTAAATTATATTCTGTATAAAATACATTGTTTTAATAATTATGTAAATATCTATTAAACTTTGATATAAAGCTTGTTAATAATTCCACGATAATAAAGAGTATTAATTTATATGCTCATAGTATTCTATGTACTTAACTAGTAGGAGAAACACCAACTTGTGGCGATTGATCCTCTTACAATGATCACTTTTAGGTATTATCTTATTTTTGACATATATTTCACTATTTTATAATAATATATTTAGTATATATATGTGTATCAAGATAAATTGACTTGTAAACTATTAATATCTAAAATGTATGTTAAATATTTTTCTCTCATTAAAATAATTGAACTCACCTCTTAATATTATTTTAGATCCTTAGTTTTTATTAACAATTAAACTTTGTCAGGTGTTTGGCTTCTTCAGTTTTGAATGGTATGTCTTGCTTGTTTTTAAGGTTTTTTTTTTTTTAGTTTTAATTCAATGTCTTAAATATTTTATTATTATCCTGTTTTAATTAAATTTTAATTTTAATAATTTAATTAGTATTATAGATTAATTTTTTTTGTTTTAATTACTGATAAGAAGTCTTGAATTATTATTTGATTTTATTAGTTTTGAATAATATAATATTTTAATAGATTAAAAATGCTATAATTTTTAAATAACTTATTTTTTTAATATATATGTATAGAAGCTTAATGTAAATGAGATATCCTTGTAACACCACTTGCATTGTGTGCAGGTGATCATGAACTAGGATTCAAGTAATAACAAAGATGGTATTAGAATCTAATTTTGTTAAAACCCCGTAATTTAGTTTTGTTAAAAGCCCTCGTAATATTTGTAGCTTAGGACCTATCTTGTTTTAATAACATTCCTCTTATAATTCTTCGATCTCGTGTTTTATATGTCTTCTTTGAACTCCTTTATAGTTATGTTGATATACATGCGTTGCGTTCTTTTATGAAAAATACCAAGAGCTAGACATGCAGTTAATGCTGACCGTGTTGGTAATGATAAGGAGAAAATTCCTATTGTTTAGCTCATGAATGAAAGGTGAAGAAGCAAGGTTAGAACCCTTCGCCTCAACCAAAACGAGGCAAAAGTTCAAAATGAAGGAGACTATGGATTGGATGGTGGTCACTACTAGAAGCAGTAATAACAGAGTAGGTGCCTCATGCTAACAGTGCTTTTGATAAAATTGAATAGACTATGTAGACCCTAGCTAATCTTTTAGCTAAAAGAGAGAAGGAGAAGGATAACAATATATCTTCGACTTTCCATGCCGTGCATGGGGTGAAGGTGCTTTTGTCAGAGTTCCTTAAATTAGCACCTCCCACCTTTAAAGGAGTCAATAACTCTGAGGATCTATGACAATTTTTGGATGTGGTGTAGTGTAAGTGTGAGGCCATGGGATGCACGGCTCATCGTGCAGTGACTTTAGCATTTTTTTAGACTGGAAGGTAAGGTGGCTGTTAACTAGTATGTTTTGAAGATGAGAGAAAAAACAATTAGATTCTCCTCCTATAACATGGAAGGAATTCTCAGACATGTTCTTTGAGCGATTTCAGCCGGAGAGCGTGAGGGACGCCAAATCATATGCTTTCGAGAAGCTGGTTCTGGGTGACTTAGTTGTGACAAGGTATGATGTGTAGTTTTCAGGGTGACTTGGCTGTGACAAAACATGATATGCAGTTCACATGTTCGTCCAAATATTCTGGCTGTTGAAGCATAAGAGTTAGATGATGAAATAACAATTGGTTGGGCTAAGAGGTCCAAGGTGGCGGCGTGAGAGTTTAAGAAGGAAATGCTTAAGAGGTGTCCATACTTGTTCTATCATGATGATAAGACTTCTGTTTAAGAAAAATTATGCATAAGATATTTTTTTTGTTATTATATTGGAGATATCAGAATGTGCAATGTATGATATTTAGTTTTTTTTTTAATTAACTCTTCAATTATATCAATTTAGCCCATCAAAAGTTCAATTAGATTCATAAACTTAATTGTTTTACAAGTTTGTCCTAATTTTTAATATTTTTATCCCATCTGATCCCAACTTTCTCATTGTGTTACCAAGTCCTCCTTTGGCCTCCTTTTTTTACAACAATCTTCAAAACTAGCTATCCATTCATAGTTTTGACCTGTTGCAGCTCTTCTCTTTATTATCCAAAAATATTATTTGTATTTTAAATTTATGATTTTCTTCTTGAATTCTTGCATATTCTTTTATAAAAGGATGTTTTAAGGGACCCAGACACTAAGAATCAACTGAAGCCTTACAGAAATTTGAGGTTTACTGTTATGTGATTGTTATTGCTGGATGTGCATTAATTAATCTTCTGGAATCCTCTGTGAATTGCTTGGACAGAGACATTACCAGTCTGTTGTTTAGGTGAGCTTCAGAGAAACATCTAAGCTCTTATATTTGTTTCTCTCATCTACAGGTTTCTTTCATTGAAGCTTCTTGGACCAGAAGATCTCGAAGTTCACTTGCAAAGAAACCTAGCGAGAATCTTGAAAACATTGGACGAAATTTTTTTAACATAATATGTTGATGCACTCAAAGTCTACTTGCCTGCCTTTGTCACTCTGTAAAGAATATATGTTTTACCCGTAAATGATGTTCACCTTACTAGAATTTCTCTAAAACCAGTCAGAATTTCTAACTATCAAGATTTTATATATACATTTATGTTTTTTACATCCTCTGAAGCAATTTTCATCTTGTCCTGATCCTTGTTTCTTCTTTTCAATCCAAATGTTTCTCTAAAGCTTTCTGTTGATGGTTTTTTATTCGGTTTCCCATTTCATCCTGTGTGAATATTATTGATTTTATTAGCTTAATGGGTCGCTCAGGACATGCTTCATACCTCTCTATTGATTAAGGAGAAGAGAAGAAAACAGACCACAAATCACAAGAACAAATAGACAACATATTCTATTGATTAAATCATCATTTAAAACTTCAGAAGAAGCTTGAAAACAGACCCCAAATCACAAGAACAAAGAGACAACATATTCTATTGATTAACTCATCATTTAAAACTTCAGAAGAAGCTTGAAACAAACACTTGCATACACATTACCATACTAACAGTGATACAAGATTTTAAGCTACTAACATAATTAAGAACACAAACAGAGTCACAAACAGGCACCCAATTCTCACAATGGCAGTGTAATCTCACTCAACCAGAGATTTCAATAGCCTTGACATCAGGTTTCTTAACTTCCTCCTTCGGCACAGTCACTGTAAGCACCCCATTCTCCATAGAAGCCTTGACCTGATCCACCTTAGCATTCTCAGGCAGTCTGAACCTCCTCAAGAACTTACCGCTGCTACGCTCGACACGATGCCATGTGTCATTCTTGTCCTCCTTCTCCACGTTCCTCTCCCCGCTGATCTGAAGCACCCTGTCATCCTCAATCTCCACCTTCACCTCCTCCTTCTTAAGACCGGGAAGATCGGCCTTATAGACATGGGCTTCTGGGGTCTCTTTCCAATCGATGCGCGTGCTAACAAAGGCTGAATTGTCATGAGAGAGTAGCGAGGATGAAGGGAAAAGGAAGTCCTTGAAGGGTTCCCAAGTGAACGGATCAATGATGGTGCCTCGTCTGTTGTCGAAGAAGCTTGGGATCAATGCCATCCTTTAAAGGGTTGTATACGAGAAGCTGCGTCGCTCGTCGCTCGCTTTTTTTGATAGCTTATCAAGAAAATGTTTTGACTTGAACTTGCTTGTCGTTCTCTATGAAGAGCTGCGAGAGATAGGTTTGGTACTTATAGGAAGTGTAGGAGACAACTGGTACTTTCGCGGATTATCTGGCGCTTCCTCCTTGATCGATGAACTTTCTAGTGAATTATAAAACTTATGTAATTCACTAGAAAGTTCATCGATCAAGGAGGTAATTACATATATATGTAATTTACTAGAAAGTTCATCGATCAAGGAGGTAGGGTCTGGAATTCGCTCAAATTGGGTTTGAAAAGGGCCGGGCAAGCTATCCATGGGCCCTGGCATTGTTTCTATATCTTCTCTTCTTATTTTTCACTTCTTTCCCATCATTTTTCACTATCTATTTTGTTTTTCGTACTCTTGGTCTAAAAAGTAATAGTAGGAGTACTTATTCCATGAATATAAAATATCTCCTAAATCATATAAAATATTATAAATCAAGTGTTCGACTATTGTAAGAAAAAAACAAAAAAAAAAACCATTAGATTTAAACACTGAATTTTACGTGGCAAAAGCTTTACTTTACATTTGTTATTTAAAAAAAAAAAAATCCTCTTTAATAATTTTAATTTTTGCATGCAGCCTATATAAATATATATACTTTTAAACAAGTTTGAGATGCAATTAAAACTAATCAGACATCTTCATATCATTAGTATCCCCAAAGGATTAAGAGAATATGTAGGAATGCGGTTTTGTCAAAAAAAAAATATTTTTTTATAATTTTTTTAAATATTTATATCGTTGTAATATATTTTAATATTTTTTTAATACACTGATTTTAAAAATAATTTTTAAAAAATATTAAAATATATATTTTAACATATTTTAATATTTTTTTTTAAAAAAATAATGAATTGACCTGTATGTTATCTTCTGCTTCCATCGCTTCCTTCTTCGTGTGGGCCCCCAATTCAGCCCTTTAATCGGCCGCTGTAGCAAAATTTTGGATCGGTCTATGGAGAGTCAAGAAGAAAGGTTTTATGAATTCGTGTTATGGTAGTAAATTGTGTTGAAATCATCATAACTAAACATGTTAGTGATATTTTAGATGATTAATCCTAATTCTACTTGATAAATGTTAATTTTAATGTTCTAGAAATTTGAGAAATTAATGAAATTAGAATGAATTTTACTTCTGTGATGCTTGTAGAATGTATTGAAGGGTTGATTGTTTATATGATGATGAAATTATTGTTAATTTAAAAGAAAATATACCCTCATCTAAAAGAAAGTATTTAATTTATTAAAGAAATTAGAAAGGATGGATTATTTGAATAAATTGATATTTGAAAAAGATAGAAGATGCAATGAATTAATGAATTAATCAAGGGATAATTAATCATATTTAAGTTTTGAGAATTTGTTATTTTAGATGATTTTCTTCCTTTTATAAGGAATATGCCTTAGATACAATAAAATATTAGGTTTAACTATAATATATCATTAAATATAATATTTAAATGATGTGAATATCATTAATCCATTAAATTAACATGTATTAATAATTTTTTTATTAAAAAAGTTTAAAAAACAATATGAAAGTATCTTTTAATTGTAAAACAAAAGGAAACAACTCTTCCAACAAACCAATATTTATTTGATTATGAAGTAAAAAAGTATTTTTATTGTTTAGGAAATCATGAGAAGTAAAAAAATAAATAAATTAGACAATAATTTTAAATCTTGTTGATTATATGAGTAAAAGGTTTATTTTTACTATATAAAAAACAGATTTAGATATTCCATAATAATATTTTAATAACCTATAGACCAGTAGAATAAATCAAAAAATCCCGACAACACACCAATTTCTTTTTTTTTCCCTGAAGAACAAAATACTAATTTCACTATAATAATAATAATTAATAATCTATGCCTTCTAGTATGGTAAAGCGGTGACGACATATATATTTTGTTAATTATTATTATTATTATTTTTATTTATATAGGGTATTCGGATCAGCTTACACACACCGCGACTAATGCTCATGATCCACTTAATACCCTACAAACCTAGTAGGTATGTAAGGCATTACGAGGATGATAAACGTGCACGCAGGGACTCGAAATCAAGTACAATAAAAGAAGACAAACCCGGTCCACCACTAGACCAAGCACGAGTCACTTGAATTTATTATTTTGAACTGCCACGTGTGAGTCACTTGAATTTATGACGCCCTTCTGCGCATCCTCTCTCTCACTCACTCTCTGGTCATGAATGCCTTGAATTCATTTCACGCTTTTTACCACAGCTATTGTTATTACAAGTTGACAAAAAACCATCAACAGTTCTCTTAAGCCCTCTGCTTCTCCTAAATCCAGCCTTCAGCATGAACTCCACGATCCCATCTCCTTAACCCTACAAAAACACAGACAGAAAGACACTACTGCTACTCTCTCTCTTTCCAAAATGGACACAAGTGTTGTACCCTACCATCGACAACAGCAGCAGCAGCAGCACAAATCTGAAACTGAACATGACCAGGATATTGACATGGCACTCCAAACCAAATTACCAATCACCACCATGAACTCAAACTCTAAAACAACTAAAGATCCTTGCAACATTAGCAGAGTCAAGTACAAAGAGTGCTTGAGAAACCATGCTGCTTCTATTGGTGGCCATGCCAATGACGGTTGTGGAGAGTTCATGCCACGTGGTGATGAAGGCACCCGGGATTGGCTCATTTGTGCTGCCTGTGGTTGCCACCGAAACTTCCACAGAAGACAAGGTAGTACCAAAAGACAGCACCAGCAACAACTCCTCCTATCTCCACCATCACAAACACAACAGTTTCTCTTGTACGGTGCGCCCACTGATATAAACATGAAGCCGGTTCATGATTTCATTTCACGTCCTCATGACGATGACGACGACGACCTTGATGATCTTGATCATGATCGACGCTCAGAGACTCCTGAGAGAGGTGAAGGGAAAGGGTTTATGGTGAAGAATGCTGGCAGCAATAATAAGAGGTTTAGGACAAAGTTCACGCAGGAGCAAAAGGAGAGAATGCTGGAGTTTGCTGAAAAGATAGGCTGGAGAATACAGAAACACGATGATATGGCTCTTAATCAGTTTTGTAATGAAATTGGTGTCAAAAGAAATGTGCTTAAGGTTTGGATGCATAATAACAAGAATGCCCACCGCCGTAGAGATGGTGCTCCCCCGGTGTCTGCCGAGGCCCCTCCTCCTCCTCCGCCTGTTGGAGTCTAGTAATAACTGATAATTAATCTAGTAATTATTATTGTTCCACTCTGATCATCAATTTCTTTCTCGGCCTCTTTAAAACTTGATAGTATCTTAATTACTACCACTACTATTATCATAATTAGCATGATATATAGCATCTTAATTTTAGTGAGTAAGATCTGATTCATGGGCATGGAAGGAGGGCTAAAATAACATAAATTATGCAAATGATCTTAAATTTGTTTAGATTTGTGGATCTTTCTTTGAAGTAATTTGTAATGCGAAGTACTGGTCAATGGAGATATATGTACCTGAGCCCTTGTTATTTACCAGAACAATGGAGGTGTAGCATGCATTTAGTCAAAGAGGACACAATTTAATAATGCATACAAGCATGGAAGGGAAACCAAAACAAAAAATAGTTGAATATTGTGAAAGCTGAAGTGTTTTGTTCTCGGTGATCATGCATGATTTGGATGGTACTGTGGCAATTTCCTTTCCATGTAGAGATCATAGAGGAGTGAGGACAGATCAGAGAGGTTCCACATCGGTGCCAAAAAGCCAACTCATGAGATTGGATGAATAATTTAAAGTAAAAAGGCATTCCATGGCGTCGTCTGTGTATCTTCGACGGGAGGAAATCTTCATAAAGTGTAGAATTTAGATAAATACAGATTTAAAAAAATGCACAATAAATTAAACTACAATATTTACCTTGACTTTGAAAGTATAGTTTAATAAATAAATTACCACTACGATGTTTGGGATTGTGGCGAATGTGTTTATTAAAATAATTTGTTTAAAAATATATTAAAATAATCTTTTTAATTTTTAATTAGAAATTATTTTAATATTTAAAAAAAAACACCAAAAAACATAAACAAAAGCTGTGTCAAACCCTCCCTTCAATTCAAATCTTAAAATCATTTTTGTGAACATATAGGTTTAATTATAAATGATTCACTTAATATTTGATTGAGGAGTGATCCAATCCCATTAAAAGAATTGATCCTATATATGCACAACTGATTCAGTCTCTGCGTAAAAAAATTGTTGCGAGACAACGCTTACACCTTGAAATAAACCAGAGAGCAATATGACCGTAGCAAACTATAGCTGACGAGAAAAAAGATTAATTAACAATCTCATTTGTCCCTTTATTGTTATAATTAATTAACTATAGTTGATGAGAAAAAAGAGATTAATTAACTATAGCTAGTCTAATTGCACATACAACTGCTGCACCTGTTAGCTGTATCTCCTCCGTCCAGCCATCATTCAATGTCGAGCCATTGCAGAAAGATGCGATGCCTCTCCCTGACCAAGACTCGACCAGACAATATCGTTAAATTTACTGGTAATGACCTAAAAAACAAGAAAATTAATTAATGGCTAAACTGAAGCTTTGTCGCCGCCGACCTCTCTCACAGCTGGTTGGTTATGAGACTCATGGCCAAACACCAGGTGAAGGACAAGGTCGAGATCTAGCTAGTGGACTCCTTGGGTCGCCGAGATCTTACTGGAGTTGTCGTTGGACCATCAGCTGCAGTGGTGCATGGGCTAAAGCGCAGTCTAGAGGTAATTAGCAAGATTTCTCAGCTTGATTAAGGGCATTTTGGTAATTTTATAATTGATTTCATTTTTATTTATCTTCTGTTTGTACTTGAAAATAATTACACATGGATGGATAGCATTTTATTCAGGTCCTGGCAGGCTAGTTACTAGCTTTTAGAAAATTAACCTAGGTAGTGACTCCTTGGCTTTTGCTGGGTTCATAGAACCATTAACCTAGGTGGACCCCAATCCAACTTACCACCATTTATTGAAGAGTGTAAAAACACGGGTCCAAATAATTGTTTACTACAAGAAACAAACATAACCAAAAAAAAAGAATTTTAGATGTTATTAAACTTAGCTTGATAAATTAATTTATAATTTTTTTATTTAGATTGTATTTAAAATTAAATATAGAGCTCAGTCAGCTCAATCCATTTATAAATAATCTAATTGAATAAAAAAATCTGAGAACGAAATTAACTAAAACATGATGAATTTAATAAAAAAGGGTTTCAAACCTATTTTTGTTTAGCTTAAATTCAAAACTAAATTTTGTAGTAGTTTTCTAGGTTAAAGATAACCTGACTGACTGGATAGTAAATAAAATTTAAGGACTGAATTAAAAAATAATATAAAATTAATATAACCTGACTGGATAGTAAATAAAATTTAAGGATGGAATTGAAAAAATAATATAAAATTACTATTAAAAAAATTTAATTATATTTTTTATCTAACTTAAATTTAAAATTAAATTATTATAAGAGTTATTTCAATATAATCAAATTTAATTGGTTCAAAAATAACCAGATAATTGTTAAAAAAAACCGTGAGGGTAAAATTAAAAATTAAAAGGAAAAAGGAGACTATGAATTAAAAATGAAAAAATAAATAAATTGAAGCTCCATTGGCTTTCTCACCTTTTTTAGTGCGGTAAGGTAACATATCAACTAGCAGTATGAATACATGTCATCCGTGGATTTCAACAAGCAGTTTGAACACATGACATGTCGTTCAAATAAACCAAGATGACCATCTCCTCTTTGGGGGCAAAGGGTTTTTAGGAGGTTTTAAGCAGGCATTGGAGTTCCCTTCTTTCCAATTGAGCAAGGAAAGCGTCAACCCTCCTCATTACCAATTCCCAAAACCCAACATGTCCTCTTCAGATCCTGAAACCCAAGAAGAGCCGAAACCCTCTTTTGATGATGCAGAATCAAAAGAAGCCATAGAGCCATTCACTTCAACAAAAACCCTTGAAGAAACAGACCAAACAAACGCACCCATGAGTGAAAATCAAAAAGAGGGGGAGGAAGAGGACGAGGAAGAGGAAGGAGAGTGTGGGTTCTGTTTGTTCATGAAAGGAGGAGGTTGCAAAGATGCGTTTATAGCATGGGAAGATTGTATTAAGCAAGCGGAGGAAAAGAATGAAGATATTGTGGAAAAATGTTTTGAAGTTACTAGCGCATTGAAGTTGTGTATGGAGGCTCATGCTGATTATTATGAGCCCATTTTAAAGGCTGAGAAGGCTGCAGAACCAGAGGCTGTTAAGCAGTTGGAGAAGGAAAAGGAGGAGGAAGCTGCTGCTGCAGCTGAAAAATCAGAGTCTCATGAGAAAGAAAAGTGAGATTTTTTTTTTGTTATTTTTTATTTAACAAAAGAAAAGGAGAGAACTTTGAGATTTAACTTTGTCACTGACGAGGGATAATCGGATTAAAGCTAATTATTTGATCATGCGACATGAAGATGTGTTGAGGTTATGTTGTTAATTTCTACGAGGAATAAATGGATTGTGATTATTCACTTGAATTTTCATTCATTTTTTTTTATATTGAGATAATCACATGTTTTTGGCTAGCATATTGTATGTCAAATCTGTGGCTTGTTATGTTTTTACCTCGCTTGTTTTATGGATGGTGAAGTTAATGTTTCTTAATGCAAAAACACTGTCATGCCAGTATGATCACCAGCTCTAAAGGTTTATATTTTTCGACCAGACGATGAGACTTTTTTAAGCAAGAATGTGTGGTTTATGTGTTCATCTGTTCAAACAAAGCAGAGTGTATTGGTTTTAGGACAATCTAATTGTGGGGTTAAGGAAAGGGCTTAGTGGATTTTCTACGGGAACGTGTTTGTCTGTTGAATACGCATGAATTGGATTACAATTGAAGTATATTCAGTGTGAATGGTTGCAAATTGGATACAAGCTTACTGGCAGAAGCTAATGAATTATCATAACTGTGTAGAACTTGTAGGATATGCTCTGCCTAACAACTCTTTTTATAGATTATTTGGTTCTTTTCCTATTAGTCACTTCACCTATAAGGTCCAACTTTTGTAGTTAATAATACTAATGATTTGATGTGAGTGTTGAAGTTAGTACCAGAGACTGTGAAGTTTGAGCAGAAGACATATGGTAGATGCTAACATGTTTTCAAGATCAGAGTTTTCATGATCTGTGAGTTTACAAAATGATTAACTTGGATAGTTCTATTGCATCATATATATTTTAGAATTATAAAGATTTATTGATCTAGCTGCTTAAGATGTAGATCTATTTCAGTTGGACAGTCACCAGTTGGTTTGTGTGATTATCAATCTGGAAGGAATGAATTGTTCATTAAGCAAATGAACCCGTGACAGTCAAAATCTGATCCTAAATGGCTTCAACTTGGACTTCTGCTGACTGGTTAGAGGGTGAGTGGTAGAGGTTGTTGCTTTATATTAGATTTCTGCATTCATCCCAAGCTTGTGAATTCCCATGTTTGATTTTTCTTCATTTTTGTCTTAATCCCCTTACCATCTTTAGCTATTTCTGCTGTCAAGAAAATCCCTTTAGTTGAGCTGTGGACCTGCAGCTCATGATTTTTGTGTGCACAAATGATCTGAGATGAGAGGGGGGCGGGCGGGCTTCATCTTATCACTTTAATTGGAACAAAAACATCCATAGTCATGCTCTATAAGTACAACGTTTAGTTTCCTGTCAATGCATTAGAAGCTTTATTCTTCTACTAATAGAGGATTATGCACAAGCCATGAATAAACATGGTTGCATTCCCTGAAAGTGCACTGGCATCACAACAGAAAACTCTTGAAGATGCAGGGAGAGAATATAGTGCAAGAATGGGTAAGACTGGACAAACTAAAATGATTTTTCATCCATGTTCCAATAGCAATGAGTTAAAAGGTTTGGAATCTGTAGGCATAGGACATCTTGACAAGAGGCCTGTTACTGAGGTACGTTCACTCCTAGGTTGTAGGTTATGTGATGATGATGGCCATAACTTACATGTCTGTATCGTGGGTTCTTGAGGCAATAAGTGTTCGAAGTCATTTGTGGTGATCCTCTTGCAAATGCTTCTGCTATTAAGAAATCATTGATTCTGGACTGGTGGAAAACGGATATGATGCATCCATGATATTCAATGTATTTATTATACAGTTGGTTGGTGTACTTACCATATCATTCCTGGTTACATTTTTAGTTTCTGAAAATTTCATATCCATATCAGTGTTGAAATGTTAATTAGTTATTTATAACTTGTACTTTTTTAAACAGCAACCATCCGTATAATTGATTTTTTGGGTTCTTTTGTGTTTGCAACTTCGCATTTTACAAAAATTGTTTGTAGTCATTTACTCTTATCTTCATTTTACTTTTGTCTTTCCTGGTGCATCTAAAGCAAAGTTTAGATGTTAGATTTTTTGTAACAATGCTATTATCATTCTGCTCAGTCCCAAAATGCAGGGTTTTACTCTTGGTGTATGGTCATTGCCATTGGAACAAGGTTCTTTTTCAAGATAATTTAGGCTTCATTTACAGGGAACAGTGTCTTGGGTATTCTCTGTTATCACTAAAAGGGCTAACATTCTACCTAAAATACACGGTGATCTGGCCATGTGGAATGGAAAGAAATCTATCTTCCATCCGGCTCCATTCTTACATCTAGGAACGTGAAATATAGTTGTCAGGCCAGTTTTGCTTGTTTTACATCCATATAGAGGTTTAGAGTTCAAATATATCAACCACTTGTTCTTCAACTAGTAATCCCTTTAATGGTAAAATAGCGTCTGCACTATATGTTGAGAAACACAATCAACTGAGGCCAGCAATTTTGCTTTCCCTTTTCTTGTTGGAATGGCTTCTCCGATTGTCCATTTCTTTCCTCCCTTTATTAAAATTGGCCTTTGACTCGCCAGTTTTATATTGTTTTTAATGTGTACATGTTTAATGTTATGTCACATAAAAGCATTCTTTAGGCATGCTTGTACATGAAGAATTTATTTGATTTCCAGTTTCGTCATATTGCACTTGTAAGCCTATCCTTTACTGTGACACCTCTTATCTTTTCAGTTTCCATGTTTAATTTCAACCATTTGTGAGTGGCTTTACACCAGCCAGCAACATATTAGTAATCAGTTTTGGAAATCCTCTTCTAGACAGGTAAAATTTTGTTCATCTTTACATGTTTCTCCCCGACTATTGCTTGCTTTACTTTAGGCATGGATGAGAACTCCAAGGGGCAGCCCGTTGGACCAGGACATAAAAAAAGAAGAAAGAATTACAAGCACAAGAGCATATTCCAGGATTTGAGCACGTGAAGGACCATGTAAAAGTCATTTATAAAGCACGGTTGTTAGCACCTGGTTGCAAAATTCCTACGGTTGGCTCCTGATCCCCCTTGACGAGCACACCATGTAAGCTGCCCTCTACACAGTGGATGTTTTCTTCAAGGAGCCATGGCAAAGTAGACGAGTAGAGCTGTTCTTGGCAACTGGGCTCTCTCATGAGCATCAAGGCCAGGCACTTGTGGTCTTTATGAGATGGAGCGTGTCCGATATGGAAGCAAAGGCCATCGAAAAAGAAAGGAAAGGAAAACGCAGGTAAGCAAAAGCCTTGAATTAACCCTTGACCTAGGCATTTAACGACTGAAGTGATGAGACACTTGTGCGATGATGCGGCCCAAACCGACTTAAGTATGCGTTTAATACTGTGATTCAAGGTATTTTTTAAAATATTTTCAATTAAAAATATATTAAAATAATATTTTTTATTTTTTCCATCATCACATTAAGATTATCTAAAAATATTTTAAAAAATATTAAAATTAAAATTTCTTTTAAAAGAAAAGTAATTTAAAAATTAACAAGCTTAACGTAAAAATATACACTCATATTAAAACCTGACGTAAGACATTTTGAGCCGAAAACCTTTTAACTAACAAATTAGTATAGCTCCAAAAATATTTGATATGTATATATATATATATATATCATGAAAGTTGTGCTACGAGGATAGCTTAGCCTTCATAATTGTTTAAGTTTTTAGGTTTTGTTGTTGAGGATACTACAATTTCAAAAAATATGCATGTTATGCTGGTGGGAACATCACAACTTATAAATTACCCAAAGCATCATATATTGTGGTCTTTTTTAACTTTGCAATCGAGTTTATAAATATTATATATTACAACTTGAGGTAAATTTTGAAAATAAATAAATAAATATACCCTCATATATATATATTACTTTCAACTCATAGTCAAACAACTTCATTTTCTCTGACGCGCAGCTCATAATAATAATAATTTTTTAAGATCTGTTCAAAAATACCTTTAAAGAAATTTAATTTCTTAATTTTTATTTTAAATTAATTATTTTTTATATATTTTTAGATCATTTTGATATGTTAATATTAAAAATAATTTTTAAAAATAAAAAATATTATATTAGTATATTTTTAAATAAAAAAATACTTCAAAAAATTACAGCAATTTTTTTTCTAAACACCCCGTAATAATAATAGCATACCTAACTACTAACCATCAAAACCTTCAGACTTCATAAAAGCCCATTAACAGTCATTTCATTTCATTTCTGTAACAAAATTTATGCTCCAAAATTCAAGCCACTCAGTTCTTAGCTCAGCCTTGTGCTATGTCCTGCTCTTTTCCATCCATTGCGGGGATTCTCCTGCTATAGGAAAACAGGCAAAGTCATCATGCTTTAGCAGCTAATCGTTTTACTAGCTTTGGTATTCATTATCATTCAAGCAATGCAACGATGGTCGAGTTTTAGATGCAGCATGTTTACTGAATTTTTTTTTTATAAAATGATTTTTTTATATTTAGTAATATTGTGAAAAATAAATAGAAAAGTTATATCATGAAAAATGAGTTGTAAAATAAATTTTTAATATTTTTTTTCAAGTTTATTAAAATAATAAGGAACAAATTTTATAAATATAAAAGTTGAATGAGAATAAAATTGAAAAAAAAATTATAAATTATCTCAAATAAAATAAATAACAATCAAAATAATAAAAATTAAATCTAAGAGATAAAAAAGTTGAAAGACGATGGAATTTAAAAAAAAATATGATTTCAAATTAAATAAATAATAATCAAAAGAATAAGAACTAAATCTGATAAATAAAAAATTTCAATTAAAAAAAATGATAAGAGAAAAGCAAATAACAATCATAAAAATAAAAACCAAAGTTGATATAAAAGTTAAATTAAATCAAATTATAGAAGATAAAATTGAAAAGAAAAAAGATTCAAAACAAAATATACAACAATTAAAAATTTAAGGATCAAATTTAATATAATTAGCAAATAATATGATATTTCTAAATTTTTTACAACTTCTGGAAAGTGTTTTTCGCTCAAAATAAAAGAAAAACACTTTTCTGAAAATCAAATCAAGTTTTTCTTTGACTAAAAATATTTTTCATTGACTAACTTTTCTAATAGCAAATAAATATTGAAAAATTTAGAAAATAACTTTTAAAAAATTACTTTCCCTAAAATAAATGAGGTCTTAGAGTTACTTAAGAGAAAGTATAGGAAATGGAATAAAAAACTTGTTGATGACTTTGTAAAAAAAAAAGGAGAAGAAGAAGGAAAATAATAGGGGTTGGGTTTACTGATTTTTTTCTTTTTATTATATACTTTTTTGTTTATACAAGACTGTGTTTTGAAAAAAATGGGCTTTTTATTCATTATGTCAAATATAATGATAAATTTATAGATAAATACATATTTTTTATTAATTTTTTTATGACGTTAACTTAACTCTTGAGGATGTAAAATTAATTGAAAAATTAAAAAAAAACTAAAAAATACTTAAATTAATTTATCCTTAAAAGATTTGAGTTACACGAATGGAAACAACATAATCTATTATGTTATTCGCAACTACATAATCCATTAACCTATATTATTTTTTAAAATATTATTTGAGTTATGCAAGTTAGTTAAAAACATTTTGAACCATGCTATTAAAAAAAACTTTTTTTTTAATTAAGGCACAGTCTAGGTTTTGAGCCTTTTTTTATTGTAAGAAAAATGACAATTTCTATTATCTAATCTAGTAAATGATTAAAGTTGATTTATTATAGTAAAACCCTAAAAAGAGTTTATTTATTATAAGATAGCTACCTAAAATCAAAATTCATGTATATACCTATAATATCAATTAAAAAAAAGGTGTTTCGAAACTTTAAGGAAACCATACTTAAAATTATTAAATATATCTAGTTCATACTAGTTTTCCACAAGCTTTTGTGAGTACAAATTCAAGATGTTAACAATGTCCTTATGAATATTTAATTTAAAAAATATGTATAAACTCATAACATAAAAAATTAATCTCATCAAAACTTGATAAGGAAAAAAGATCCATAAAAGAATGTTGTCCAAATGTTTTTAAAAATAATTTCTACATTACATCGTTTTTTTTATAATATCATTAACCTTGGCTAACCCTGGCTTAAAGAATCAACCTTTAAACCTCTCAATTTAATCAATTGTTTAACTTGTATGTAAAAAAATTAATATAAACACTAATTAAACTATGAATTATTCTAATAATAAGATAGTCAATAAAAGAAGAAATCTAAAAGTGCTCTTGATTTTATCTTTCATCTCATTACAAATCACGGTGAACTCACATAATAATTTTAATAGGTTTTGTGTGTAGTATAGATACAACTTCATGATTTATTGTCTCAAAACCAATTTTTCCTATCTTTTTCTCTTTTATTACTTCTTTTTTCTCCTGTCTTCACCTTTTTTTTAGCATTGCCCAAAATCCAGGTTACCCATTCTCTCTCTCCATAAAAAAAAAACCCTTTCTCTTCTTTTATTGTGACAAAACTCAGTTTTTTTTTTCTTTTCAATACTCTCTCTAACTATCCATTTATGACAACCATTGGTCCTTTGCTAATGGTATCTACAAGAGCCCTATTTAACCAATTTGTGGTGTATTCATTTTCTCCATATATTAATTTGTTATTTGCTTGGTTAATTTGTGGATTTTTTAAGGTTAGGGTTTGGTTTAGACTTTTTTATTGATTTTGCCTAAATTAACTATAATTTGAGATTAATTAAATATAAAATTATTTTAAGTGTATAAATTATCTTATTTAATGAGAAAAATCAATGAATTATGTTACATTGATTATATTAGTGTTAAGGTTTTAGGGTTTAATTTATGGTTTTTATTAGTTTAGGATTTTTTAATGCAACTCAATTAATTTGTTATATTGATAAATTATCATTGTGTTTTGTTATTATTTTCATATAATATGTCTTTCATAGTGAGAATATTATATTATTGTGATGGTACAATCATCAATAATGATAATTGTATAATTTGATATTATGTTATGTAGAATATTTTTATTTACTAATATTCTTTTTATTATGAATATGAAGTTATCATCGTGGAAGAATTTTCTCATCGATTGTCTTGATGTTTGGAGAAATCAAATGTTGGTCCTTGTGCACTATTTTTATATTGTTGACGTGCATTATCTTAATAGGGCAATGCATCAGTTTGAACTGCATTAATGCATTTCTGATGATGTTGACACATTTGATGACATGTATACTGTTATTCATTAAGATAGAATGGATAACAAGGTGATTCGTGACACCATCATGGGAGTGTGTTATGAGATGTCACATGATATTATATATCAACTAGCATGTAATCCAAATAATTCTGTGTTTTGTGTAGCAAGATATAATAAATTAGCATGTATGGATTATTTTTTTTCAACATGTAATAGAATTTTTATTTATATCTTATAATTGATGATATATTCTTTTTTCATATATTAGGTGATTTTTTTAATACATGAGTATTGGAGAGCTGTAACTATAATTCATAATGCTGATGAGGATATTATCTGCGATGCTTTTAATACTTGATCCTTATCATGTTATTCTTCATTTGATGAGATTGAGGATGTTGAATATTTGAAAGATGCAATAAAAAAGGATGAAGTTATTTATCATGCATGATGACGACATATTCATGGTTTTAATGGTATAAATCTATTGACAAGTTAATCTGTTAAATACAGCTTAATTATGTAATCATGTAGTTTAATTTGTAATGAATTATTTTGGTATTGCAATTAAATCTCTTTAATTATGAAATTACATGCTATGAAATTAGGTGAACTTTTTTAGATGATTGTGTTAAGTTTGTTTTGATGAACAATTTCTCTTCTTGGCTTAAGCTATTGTTTTTTATGATTTTGTTATTCTTGAAATTTTGTGTTTCCAGGCAAGGTGCTTAAAGTGTTGGGACAAATAAATAACTAGTATTATTATAGATCACTCATGGACTACATGCATGCCTAGTGAATGCATATGTATATGTGTTTAGTAGTATTGTGGTTGTTGTTGTTGTTGTTCAAAAAAAGTTGTTTTGTAAAAAGTATTTTTAGTTAAGGTTGGGTTGGAAAAATATATGTTTAGTTAAAAATGTTGTTAAAATTGAGGTCAAATAAAAAATAGTTTAATGTGTTTAATTAAGAATACTTTTGAAATTGAGGTTATAAAATAATTATATATATATATATATATATTGATGGGTTTCAATTTAAATATTATAGATTTTACTATTGTTATTATATTATGAAATAAATAATATTTTGTATAAAATATTTTTTATTATTCTATTTAATTGTCTACAATTTCATTACGTCTTAAATATATCCAATAAGTTTCTTGATTTTTTAAACGTGCAACAACATAACTTGTAAAATATAATCAGGAATAAAATTAAAATTGTGATCAAATTCTATAAATACTAAGTCATCAAACGAATAAAACACAATTAAAAAATAAAAATTAATTTTTTTTTATTTTATTGAGTCAAACTCAGTTTAATATATTTTGCATGTTAGACTCGACTCAGTCCAGTTAGAACAGCAAAGTTATGCTTCATTGTAGCAGCCTCCACTGTTCAGTGAATAGTTAAGGTATGCTTTACTGTTTACTGAATAATAATAGTATGTTGTTACTTTTATCTGTGCAAGAAAGTAATAATATGATGGGTTTTTTTTCATGTATTTTATATATAATTTATTATGAATTCATACATAATAAATTATTTTTTTAACTAATTATTTATAAGATATGATTTATTTAAAAAGTAATCATAACTACAGCGTCGTCGTGTTAAACAGGATAGGTTGCGTGTATAGTATTTGTGCAACTTTTATTTAAATTCGAGAAATGTTTTATCAACTGTATTAATTTAGAAAAGACTTTGGCCTAAACTCCAATTAGTAAGGTTGAATTGAACATAAGCAGAAATGGGAAACAAGGTCAATAGAAAAATCCCACAAGGTCAAAATAACATACGTATAAATCATAGCATAGTGTGTGTAGAAGCATTTTGAGTTTGAATTGTGCAAATAACTCGATTTGAAAGAGAGGAAAGAGCGAGGAGCTCTTCTTACTACAACGAAGCCTAAAAGAGACCAAATCTGACGTTGAAGTGGAGCTACCTAACAAATCCAGCCCCTGTCTGTAACCACCTGTCTTTCCCTTACCTACTTGGTCAAATCCCACCGCACCACCTCTCTCTTGTCTCATCGATCGAGTCTACTGGTTCTTCCCTTGTTTCTCTCCCAACCCATCCCTCTTCTACATATAAATCCTCTGCCCCCAGCTCATTCCAAGCATCAACCAAANCCCCCCCCCCCCACCCCCCCGTCTCTGTCTCTTCTTGTCAAAAACTTGGCTCTCTGTCTTTTCAATCAAGCAATTATTACCTCCTACTTGTTATCTCGTTTCAAAAGGGTAAAAACAAGCGAAAGAATACATGCACACCATTTATTTATTTGGCTAAGATAAACCTAGCTGCTAGCTACTTTCTTGTTTCTCTCAATATCCCATTCTTAATCCAGTATTTTGATTTCGAAGACGATCAGAAAGATTAATACTGCTAGTACTATTCATGGGTCGCTCGCCTTGTTGCGAAAAAGCACACACCAACAAAGGTGCCTGGACTAAGGAGGAAGACGAGCGCCTAATAGACTACATCAAGGTCCATGGTGAAGGTTGCTGGCGCTCTCTCCCAAAAGCTGCTGGTAAGGAGAAATTAACGAGTTGTTCTTCTATATCTATTGTCTCTCTGTTTCTCTCTTTAGCTTTTCTAAATTTTTTGAGTGTTTTTGTTTGCATAGGATTGCTTAGATGCGGGAAGAGCTGTAGATTGAGGTGGATAAACTACTTGAGGCCTGATCTTAAAAGAGGGAATTTCACTGAAGAAGAAGATGAGATTATTATTAAGCTCCATGGTTTGCTAGGAAACAAGTAAGCTCATTTTGTCCTTAAGTAATGAACGAAAAGCATGAATATTTTTATGGATTTCATTCAAAAGGAGCAAGCTTTCTTTCTTGCTAATGGTAATTAAATAGGGGAGTTTGTTGATTAATCATTTTATTACTTGCAGATGGTCCTTAATCGCTGGGAAATTACCAGGAAGAACGGATAATGAGATAAAGAACTACTGGAACACGCATATCAAAAGAAAGCTTATTAGCCGTGGCATTGACCCACAAACGCACAGACCTCTCAATGAGAAAACCACCACCACAACCACCGCTACTTCCACCACCAAAACCACCCAGTTAAACTTTAAAAACACCCCACCTCAATCACTAGCTGAAATCAGTATCTTAAAAAGCCAACTTGATTCAAAACACAACTCTACCAAAAGCAATGACTTCCTTAGCAGTCTGTACTCAAGTTTCAAACCCAATAAAATAGAGACCGCTTCTCTTGAAGAAAACAACTGCACAAGCTGTAGCACGACAACTGATGAAGAACAACAACAAAAGAGGGAGAGTCATCATGATCAAGATATCAACTTGGACTTAACTATTGGGCTGGCTCCAACAACCAAAGGAGAGTCAACTCATACTTCTTCCAACTCGGCAGAGTCCAGACTACAACAACCAGTTTCTTCTTGCCAATTGTTTGGCAGTGTGTCAACTCGGCCGGTTTGTTTGTGTTGGCAATCTGGGGGTGCAAGATGGGAATCGTGCATGGATTGCCAGAATCAAAGATATTATTGTTGGAAGTAAATTAAAGTTAATGGTAGATTTAATTTTTCTTTCCTTTTCTGGTTAGATGTGTGAAGTAAATGGTTTTGTTTAGGTACACACCATTTTCAACTTCTTCACCTGACCCTGTAATCATAAAGGCAATTAAAGAAGATGATGTTAAGCTCCCTACCTATCGTGGCATGTAAAGAAAGAAACAAAACAATTTTACTCTCTGCAAATGGCGCAAAGCCTTTTTTGGATTCTGTAATTGATGGAAGAAGTTATTTTTAAAAATATTGTTTCTATAAATATATTAAATAATATTTTTTATTTTTAAAAATTTATTTTACAAATTTATGGTAAAATTTCAGAACTGGTGGGAAAAATTTATGCTATCCTTTTAACATTTGAGCACAATAATATTTTTCCATTTAAAAAAAAACTATATTTTACATATTATTGATAATATTTTATATAGTGATCAAGAGTTCATCTCAATCAATATAAATACTTTGAGATATTGCAAATTTGTTATTACAATTAATTTAATATCCAAAGTGTTTTTATAATTTTTGTATTTTCTTCTACAATTTCTACATCTTCTTCCCCAATCCATATATCTTTTTTTATTCTTAGGTTTTTTTAATTTTTAAATCCATGATAAAATGTAAATTAAATTAAAATCTTCTTCATCATATTTTACATGGTAAAAAGAGTACAAGGGGATGCAGGAGCGAATCATCCTGTATGGTATCTTTGATTTTATGATCCTCCTAAGTTTAATCATTCAATTCAAATATTCTGTGATCATAAGAAACCAACTTTTACATTGTTATATTTCTTATATTATATATATAATTATGAAGATTTAATATTATAAATTAATTAAAAAAACAACACTCTCTTCGTGCTAAATCAACCCACATCACACTTATTTTTAATTCATCATTTTAGAAAGTTTGGTATTTGCTATGAAAAATATTTAAAAAAAATAATTTTTTTTATTTTAAATTAATATATTTTTGATATTATTAAATTATTTTTATGTGTTAATCTTTAAAATAATTTTTTAAAAATAAAAAAATATTTTAAAAAATAACCACAACTATATTTTTAACCACCTTCTACTCACATTACATATTACTTTGAATATATATATATAGATATAGATATAGATATAGATAAAGAATTCACAAAGTATTTCTAATCATATAAATTAATTACTAATTAATATAACGTTGGAAATATTTTTAGGTCAAAGCACGCAACGTTTTTCATTTTTTAGAGGCTTTGTTCATAAGAAAAACGACAGAGAAATCGAGCTAGCAGCCCTTTTCCTATGACGGCATTAGTCATTGCCTGTATATTGAATAAGACACTAATAAATAAGAAAATATTAGTTTCCAATTTCCATTGGATTAAAAATTTCTTAAACTATGGATTGACTTTTGCAGCGGTCAATGTTTATGCTGCAACACAAATACTCGGAACTCTCCAAGTATTTGTTCTTTTTATGCTTTATAAATATTTTTGAAAAAATAAAAAAAAATTATTTTTTTTATTTTTATATTTTTATATATTTTTTAAAAATTATTATTATTTTAATATATTTTTAATTATTATGCTTGAAAACTTTACAAGAGGGTACCATTTAACCAGCTAACAATTGGGTAAAAGGGTCGCCTTGAAAGGTTTTTTTTATTTGTTTCTCCTGATCCGGATATTTGACTTGCTTTCACATGATTTTAGTGGACAGTTCCTCTTAGTTTCAGTGGACCCTACCTCACCTAACTTGACCTGCCGAACAAAGTACAATGTAAATGCTGAATCTTTTCCCAGAAATTAATGAAATCTCACACAACCACCCATGACCCGAAAAGGGGCCAATAGAAGAGTGTTGTTTTGTGTTATCCCATTGTTTTAGAAAAAGGAGAAAAAAAAGTATTCATTGACCTTATTATATAATGGAAGGATTAATATTTAATTGGAGGCACCATCGTCTCTATAGATAACCTATTCTTTGTTTGGCAAAAATGATAAATTTAATTCTAATCTACATGTGGTTGGGTTTGTTTTTTAAAATATTTTTCATGCTAAAATATATTAAAATAATATTATTTTTTAAAAAAATTATTTTTAAAATTAGGGCATCAAAATGATTCAAAATATAAAAAAAATTAAATTTTTTAAAAATATTATTTGCACCAGTCTCCCAAACATTATTTTAGTTTAGAAATTCACTTCGTTCGTGGAAATTGAAAGTACCATTCTTATGTTTTAACATTATAACTAAAATTATAAAAATTTTAAAGTGTTTTTTATTTATAAATATATCAAAATAATATTTTTTTATTTTTAAAAAATTATTTTTAATATTAGTACATTAAAATGACCTGAGAACACCAAAAAATATTAGTTTGAAGTAAAGAAAAAAATAAAAAAAAATTAATTTTTTTTCAAAATATTTTTGAAATAT
Source organism: Populus ilicifolia (assembly GCA_015708895.1). Taxonomy (NCBI): domain Eukaryota; kingdom Viridiplantae; phylum Streptophyta; class Magnoliopsida; order Malpighiales; family Salicaceae; genus Populus; species Populus ilicifolia. Next base: position 118,862 of record SRLM01000057.1, read on the forward strand.
AAAAACAAACCGGACCTAATCCTACCCAAGCAATGAAATAATATAAAATTCCACATCTTGTGATTATATAAAACATGCATAAAACTAAACTTGTAAATGATTTCAGCTAAGGGTTACTTTATAATAATTAATGATAGGTAATTGTTTTCTAAAAACTTCCTTTATTCAAATGTCACCACATAAAAGTCATAATCCAAAATAAAATTATATCGTTTTAGCATTTAATTTCATGTGGGTTTATGATATGTTCACACCTAATTCTAAATTAGACAAGGATACATCTGCGCTCAATCCCGGGCTTAGTTAGACATTTCTGTACCTAACTTCAAGTTGGGTCAGAACGTGTCCGTAACTAACCTTATATTAGATTAGGGATGCGTTTGTCCCCAACTCTAGTTGGGCTATAATGTGTCCACCCCTAACTATATGTTAGGTTATGGTGCACTCATCCCTAAACATTCTTAGATACAGTCACAAGTTGACTCAATTTCTTTTAGATTCAGCATATGAGTTGAAACTAATTATTTTCAGGTTTAATGTATAGCTAAAATGTGACTCCACGTTAAGTTTTTCATACTTCGGATTTAGGCTAGTAATTATAATATCTATATATCCTATTAAATACAAACAAGTAATGCATGTTTATATTAATTAGATATAATGACATGAGCAGTAAAATAATATTATTTTACTATTATAAAATTATATTTTCAACCCTTTTACGTTGAATAAAGCAAATTAAAACAAGCAATATAGAAAAAACATGAGTATACACGAAAAAGATTTGAAACCTTACAATCCAAGACATGAACATAATCTTTTATTTTCCTTAACTTTTTTGCTTTATCTTTCTAAAAGCTCATTAATAATTAACAAATTCTTTTTAGAGTAAATAAAGTATATTTATCAATTATATTTTATGAAATAAAAACCTCTACTTAATAAAATAATTCTGAATACAAAATAAAAATTATCCAAGGCCATATACATGAATAATAATAATAGAATATTTCTTAAATATTTTAAAATCTCTTATTTATAATTTTGCTCAAGGATTTTATTTCCTTTAAATCTCCCTGACTAGACTAATTAACTGCTTTAGTGATTACAAATTAACAATTTGTAAATCATGTGTACGGAAAGTTTTATGCTTTCGTTTTCCTTTTCTTTTTCTTTTTCTTTTTTTTTTAAAAAAGAATGTTCGAATTCAAACTTTAGACATGTGCACAAATTAAGTTTAAACCTCATCGGCTAGAGATGGTTTTATGTTACCTAACGCACGTAGAGAATAGATAGGACGACGGATGTAGTCAAACCTACAGTAACACACAAGTATAAAGTTAAAAGGCTGGGAAAAAAAATGTTTTCACGCATCTATTAGCACTTTGAATTGCTATCATAGTTTTTTTTTTTATCTCTTGTTTTTATTATTTTTTTTTAGTTTTTATATGTTATGTTTATAAAAATTTAGAGTTAATAATTTATTTTAATTTATTTTTTATATAATTACTGTGATATCAAAATAATATTTCAACATCAATATTAAAAAAATATTTTAATGTAGTGGTATGATCTATTTTTAAAAAACATTAAGTAAACAAAAAATAATTTAAAAAATTAGGTTATTAAACTTTGTGTAGTAAAAGATCTAATTAACAAGTTTAGCAAGGTAACTCTATTTATTCAAGTTTGTAGGTTTAATGATAAACTTTTTTTTAATTCAACTTGATTACATGATTGTTTATTTTTCTCTTTGTGATACAGTTAAAAAAATATTCTTGAAAAAAACATGTTATTAAGTTTTGGAAAGTTCAGTGGTCTATTAACAGGTTTAGCAAAAAAAATTTATTTTTAAAAAAAGTTATTTTTCTCGATTTTATTCTTTAATATTGAGAATTGAATTTTATAATTTTTTTTATTCTGTTTGTATGAAATTAACATAGTCTTAAAAAAAGTCTAAGTATTGATTTGAAACTTAATTTGCAATTGTCTATTTTTATTATCACATAGTTAAATAAAAAATAATTAAAAAAATACAAGTTATTAATCTAATTTGAATCCATTACCTGGTTTATGGGTTTAACTTGTTGACTCAAATTATCTAATTCATCGATTTAACGAGTTTACCCATCAAACTTGATATATTTTCTTTTTAATTTTTGATCCTCTAATTTTTCTAATTGCTTGTTTTATTTCATTATTCTCCAATATTGGATTGGTGAGAAGCAAAATTCATGGTTTATTTTTTTTAGAATTATAACAATCTCAAAAAAAATATTTTTTTAGGATTGATACTTAATTTTACAAGCACATAATTTTATTATAGAATTAAATAAAAATAATTTACATAAAAAAACAAAGTAATTAAACCCATTAAAATGCATGATCCAGTAAGATAATCAAGGTTGATTTAATTTGAAATTGTTTTAATATTAAAAAATCATCATATTAAAAAAATTTTAAAAATATATTATATTTTTACTAATCATTTAATTTTTTTTAACTCATTAAATTATATAATTTATTTTAAATCAACTCTCATATGATTTAATTTAAAATTTAAATTAAGTTAAAAGAAACTGAATTGATAAATTTAAAAATTAAACTGTTTAATTGAATTTAATAAAAAAAATCATACTCTGTTAACACTTAATAATTTAAAAGTTAAACCGTTTAATTGAATTTAATAAAAAAAAATCATACTCTGTTAACACTTAATCAGACCAGTAACAAGGGACGACAGGGTATACTAGTCCAATATACACCATGTGTGTTTCGTGCCTTTGGTTTGCACGAATTAACTGTGCTGTCCTGCGCTCAACAACCTAGAAAAATTGACAATACAATCAGGGTCTGATTGTGTTTTTCTAGTCTTAGACCGACCGCCGGTGGTTTAATGGGTACTTCTAGAACCTTAATAGCACCAAAGGGGAAAATGCCAAACCAAAAGAGGTAAGCTTACCAACAATCCACGGGACCGTAATTAAATTCGCATATATAATCATAAACCACGTGTTTGTATGGAATCTTATTACATGCATGGTCCACAAAGCATGCCGGAACTCTCTCCCAGTTCATTAACTATAGACACGTCATCTAGTAGTTGATGTTTCCTTGTGCAATGTGTGAGATTCAAGCTAGCTTGTATGGGACTGGCTGATGACACTATGATCTGTGCATAATTGATTAATGCATATAATAATAATAACAATAATCTGGCCATCTTCTGCATTAAACTATCCAAATCCCTACCGGTACAAGCTAGCTGGTTTTTCAGATTTTGCAAAACACAAATGGTGGTCAGGAGACGAGAGAGAGCTTGATTATACTATCCCATATACATTGGCCATAGGCAAACCTCTGGGGCGCAGTAATAGCTTAAACCTTATTTATCTAGTATAGTCAAAGGATTTAATTTCAGAACCACATCGATCTCGCTTACTGGGGAGAGACGAAAAGAACATGTGACATGTTTGGGATCAGAGGTAGGTAAGCGAATCTAGGATTAAAATTATGGGAAATTGTGAAGAAAAGAGATCGAACAGTTTAGGTTAGATCGGGTTTGGTGGTGAGCAAGGGTCACAGGAGAGAAAGAGAGGGTGTCATGTGCCCATGCAGCACTGAGGTCTGGGAATTCGTGGGATTTTAGCCATCCAAACACATTTGACCCTTGCTTTTCTTTAAACAAAATTTCCAGTTGTCTACAGGTACCCAATGCCTTTTGCTATATATCTACGCTTCCTTAATATATATATATATATAATAACTCCTTCAAGTAGAAATGTTTGGTTGATTCATATTCATTTATAGAAATTTATTATGCAAGTTAATTGGTGCGTATGGTACATGTGGTCGGGTGTTTTCTGTGCCTTTGCAAACCTAATTAATTAGGTGAACGAGCAATATTAAAGCTTATGTACAAGCATGAGGCACCCTTTTGCTTTGCCTGTCAATCTGACCCTGCATGCGCCCATTTTTAGCAGTTGATGGATGAAAGGGTTTTCTGTCTGCCATAATCCATTTCTATATATATATATATATATAGAAGATTTAGAAGAACTCCTTAAATTAGTTTGTATCGTATAAGTCTTTTCCCCTCATTGGAAAATTAACTAATCATTTAAAGAAAAAAATTATGGTTGAAGTTACAAACAACAATAAATTGATAGTTTTATAATTTATTTGATTTTTATCTTATTGAGGAGCATTATCCCCATGGAACTACAGGTGAAAAAAACATCCACACCAAAAATAAACTTTACACACATACACACACTAAAATTTACAGTTGAAGTTCTTTTCAAATCAGTCAGCCACATAGCTTGGACAGGTGGTAGAAGCATTAATGCAACATAGCTATAAGCTAATTGTGAGATGTTTGAACTCTTCTTTTACAGAATTGAAGATACTTTCCATGCATCTCAAAGCTTAATTTGTCCAGCTCCTTGCACGTAGACAAGCCTTACTACCTTAATTAATAAGAAAACAAGAACCCGGGATTTTTAAACATGCATTAATCCAAAATAGGAATAAATGAGCTTATTTATAGCCTCATAATGACAATTACAGCAAAAATTTTACCCAAAAATAAATTAAAAAGGAATTCAGAGTAAGAAAATTGATATATACCTGCCCACAGACAAGTATATCTTGATTAACTAGTCACCCTATGACCTTGGATATAGACATATAGCCTGTTTTAGGTAGCTTTTATGTTTGTATAAAACCAAACCATGTTGTTATTTGTGGGATCCATCAATAACTGATGTCCATCCTTGGAAGCATTTTCCACCGACTTTTTTTTCTTGGGTTCAATCAATGTTATGCTTTTAATTTTTTGTGACTTTTGTCACTTTTAACGTACCAAAATCACCTTCTTTTCTTGTTCCTGTTCCTGTTCCTAAGGGAGAAATATGAAATTTATAAATATATTTGAGGTTATTTTATTAAATAACATTAAAAAATAATATAAATTATATCTTAAAAATTTATCTACCAACTTAAATATTTGAATTAAAATAATTCTTTAATATTATATCAAAACTTTAATAATTAAATGAACATAAATTTAAATCTCATAATTCCTATTTATTTAGTAAAAAAATTAAACACAATAAGATGACCTATGCAAATTTCAAGTTTAAAAACTTGAAAATATATATTAGATAATAATATAAATTATATATTAAAACTTTACCACATAGCTCAAGTTTTTAAATTAAATTAATTTTTTAATATTTTTTTATTTACCAATAATTTCAACTATAATTTATAGAAACATGTGTTTTTTTACAACAAATAAACTTGAATTTATAGTCAACTAGGCCATTATTCCAGTGAGCCCATCTACCTGTACATAGCGTACAAGGAAGCAATTTACGAGACCCATGTGGCTGGAGTTCTATCTCTCTCGTCTCTTGATTAATAAATAATGGAGTAATTTACATTTAACCTTTGAAGATGATCAAAGGGTGGGTAGAAAAGTGATGTTAGAGATTTTACCTGCCCCTGCCTCCTGTCATCAATTCGTGGGGTCTGATTTGTGGCCCCTTTCTTGTTTGTCCATGGCTCCATGCACCTTTTTCTCCATTTTACTACTATTTGAAACTTGATTTCGGTGATCTATGTATAGAGACCATCAGAGGCTGATGAGAAAGTAGAAGCAACTATTATCTAGAAGATCAAACAAAAACAAAAGAGGATAACAAGTGATAAGAAATTTGAATTAAAAAATTTGTTTTTTATAGTATTATATTCGAGTTTTTAATTACTTATAATTTATATAATCATTAATTTTAAAACTTGTATAATTAGTTGTGGTACATACCAGTTGTGCTGGATATCTACGTTAGAACACGTTACCCGCGTAACCCTAGTGTGTTTTGTTCCAGGGGTGACACTGTCAATGCCAACTCCTTCATGGAATAAGCCTGTAATCACATGATAGGAAGAAAGCACCTCTCTGTAAAGTGCCCATTTATCTATCAAAAACTAGTAGAGCTCAGGTGGCATCTACAAAGTTCACCTCGTGTTGAGCCTTTCTTGTCTTGTGCCACTCGTAAGCACAACTCGGCAACAAATGACAGGTAATTGAATCTTGGATTAAAAATATAATGACGACAAGATTCAAAGATGACATGGTTAAAACTTGAGATTTTATGGGTTTAAATATTAAGAAATTCAAGAAAGTAATATTGAGTTATTTTGAGTAGATCGGGTTTATGTAAAGAATATATTTGAAGAAAAGAACTTAATCTTTATTTATATTGATCAAAGATTGAGTTATAAATATATATTAATAAGGTTGAGAAGAATTTAGATATAAAGCAGGAGTGATCTTCCTTCAATTGTATAATGCGCATGGAACCTTTTATCGGGAATATATATATATATATATATCATTATTATTTATGAGTTAAAATTACCTTCCATAAAATACTTATCTACTCGTTTTTGTTAGAGATATTTGAAGGAAAAAGATGGAAATAACGAGGACAATATAAAATATAAAAAATAATCATAGAAACCACAGAGGGTTAAGCACTAGCAGCTACAAAGACGCAGGCCATGCATCCAGAAAATGAAAGGTAGTGGCTGATAGGCTTTTAGTGACGTCAGAAACTACACCTACCTTTGTCTTTGTTCATCAATGCATGGATCTGGCTACTTTTGGTTTTTTTCCCTTGGAGTTTCTGCGTTGTAGCTGTGTAAAATGATTGATAAGAGAAGATAGGGAAATTAATGGGAGTTGGATTTGCATCTAGAACAGTTGCACGCAAGAACCCATGTTACATCCACCTAACTCTGTTGACCTGTTGCATCTCTCTCTGGATTGTGACACCTCTCAATGTCACTGTCGAGCTTCCATGGCATCTATAATTCACAAGAGAAGAGAGGGAAATTAATGGGAGTTGGATTTGCATCTAGAAGAGTTGCACGCAAGAACCCATGTTACATCCACGTAACTCTGTTGACCTGTTGCATCTCTCTCTGGATTGTGACACCTCTCAATGTCACTGTCGAGCTTCCATGGCATCTATAATTCACCTAATAGTCACATGCTGAGGAAAGGAAAGCCTTCTAGCTAGCCCCAGCCGAGAAACTTGATGCTGGCAATTGGCAGCCGCATTGTACACCAGAGAAATCAAACCCCCACTCGGAGATGATCATCATGGCAGCCTGAGAAAAATGGGAGAGGAGAGCCAATAACACAACACGTCGCCATCATCGTTGTATTTAAGCTTCTCAACACACTTCGCTTTTAAAGCTAGATCAGTGCTAAAATCAAACGCATAAAACTGTTGGGAAAATGGTCTCATTGATTAATTAAATGGTGCAGTATATAGGGTCAAACACATGGCCATTAATAAAACCACCGGCGAGGCCTCGAGTTTTCTTCAGGGGACGAATGGAAAAAGAAATTGAAGGTCCATTTTATTGAAAACACTGAAAAGGTGTACCGTAGCCTTATTGTTCAAAGTTTTTCTTTCTTTAATTTAATTTTGGCCTTTTATCTTCTTCTTTTTTTAGAAGATTGCGCTATTTTTAGCATAAATTAAATTAAAGAATAATCAAATTAAATTTGTTGATAAAGAAAAAAAATTAAAAAGTGAAGAACAAAAATAAAAAAATGTACTGGAAATAGGTAATGCTTTCAAAGTTCTTCTTTTAACTTTTCTTGTTTTAGTTTTTTTAAAATCCATTGTGTTTCTCCCTATTATTATCTGAAGGGTTATTTTATTAATAAATCAATTGATTATTATAAAAAAAATTCATTTTATTCCTCAAACTTCACATATTATACATGATCAATCCCTTAATATTTTTACATGAAATACAATTTTTTTTATTGTGTTAGTTTATGATTTGAGAAAAGTGAGAGAGAGATTATCAGATTCTAATAAAAAAAAAATTAGTTCTTATATTAATTTTAACCATCAAAATTATTGATCTTAATTTCAACGGGTTTCTTATTTGTTTAGGGTAGTTATACTTAGATATATCTTTCCCTGAAATTGCTTGAAATATCATATTTAAACTTGAGAAAATTTTTTATTTTAAGCTAATTTTTAGATTTTTATGTGATTGTTTTGGTTTTTCAAGGTCATTTATAGGTTTATCAACATGTTTAGATTCTTTTCTAAGTGTTTTGGGTTCTAAATAGATTGAGAATGAGTTTTTGAATAAAAAAATACAGTTCTAGTTTTTTCAACCTCGCAGTGGTTGAAGCCTAAGAAAAACCATATAAAGCATCGTCTAGAAGTTTTTTTCAAAAAATATCGGGCGGACAATATGTCATTTACTTCAATTACTTTCTTTTTAAAATCGAGCCAACCCATGGGATGCTCTTGATGACCCATAACGGGCTTTTTTTAAATGGGTCAAACCCAACAACAACATTTGATCTCATTTTTCTTTAAATTATAATTTTGTTTTATGTGTTTTTAAAAACAATTTAATATATATTTAATTTAATACCACTTCTCTATTTTATTTTATTTTGCATTTAATAGAGGGTGGTTTTTTAATTATTTTATATGTATTTAATTTTTAGAGAAGTTATCCCAATTCATCTATAATAATTTTTTTATGTTTTATATATTGAGTATTTTTTTTCAAATTAAAAATGTTTACTTTTGGATTGTATTTCTAATAGGCATAACATTGCAAGATTTGTTTCCCTTTTGATTTTATTATATCAATTTTATTTCTGCTTCTATTTTTGCTATTATTTGATTAAATAAGAAATTTTAATTTTAATTAATACAATCATTGAACAAACATCTCTCATAGTATTATGAGATCAAATATTTTTATTTACATTCGGCTCTCAACTTTTCTAAATGCATATTTAGTTATCATTAATGATTTTTTTAATTTGTTGACACATATTTTTAAATTTTTAAGCAGATGTATTTATAAAATTTTAAATATATATTTAATACTTTTTATATAAAAAACATTTTGAAAAAATCTACATGTCTAAGTTTTTGTTAGTAAAAAATATTCATCCCCTAATCGAGCTTGCAATGGTTAGCATCTACTAGATTTGTGCACCCGATTGGAAAATTTGTGGATTCCAAAATAATTGTGCAAAAGAGCAGAATATAAAAGAAAATATGAGGAGCTACTTGCGAATTTGAAACTAAAATGAGCAAAGAATTAGAATTAAAGTAGTACACACGGTATGATTATATATTTGTAGAAATAATAGCCGAGTATTAGCATCATGGTTTTAAAATTATATTTCGACTCCTAAAATGATTATTATATTTTGATTTATATAATTATATAATGTTATAAGTCAACATATATGCTAAATCATTTGAAAAAATTAAGAATAGATGAAATTGGATTGAAATTAAATGAAATCATAAAAACCACGAAAAATCATGATTGCAGGGCTGATTTCATAATTTTAATAAAACGCGTGCACTGAAGCAAAATGTTCCCTCCAGTTCTCCAGCTGTCAGGCGTTTATTGGTTGTGTAAATGCACCATCACGCAATCTGCACCTGCTGCTGTTGCAGAACATGTGGATTTTGTCTGTGCACCATAAAGAAGTGGAGGTCAGAGATCAAGAGGGCTGGCTGCAGAGATTAAAGTCAAGACAATAATATTAAATTTCAATTTAATTTAGATTTTTCCCCATATCTTTCACTTTTCTTTGTTATGCTATTTTGAGTATTTATTCACCTTAAATTACTTATGTTTTTTAATGGTATCATAGCAAGTAGAAGAGATTTTATAAATATAAATTAGATATAAAAATAGTAAAAGAATAATTTAAAAAATTATATTTATTACAATAAATTGATTCAGAAACTCATAATTAAAAACTTAACTTGTGTGAGATTTTAATTTATATAAATAAAAAAATTAATTTTAATAAATTTGATCACTTCTAATATATTTTTAACTATTTATTTAACCCAATCAAACTTAATCAAAACTCAATTAAGTTAAATCAAATAATTTTTTAAAAATAAAATTATATTATTAAACTATGTATAAATTTTGATTTAAAATATATATTTTAAAGTGATTAAATTATGTATAAATTTTTATTTGAAACATGTATTTTGAGGTGCTTAAATTATGTATGAATTTTTTTGTTAATGTATTTTAAAATTTCTTATGATTTTACAATTTCTTTTTACAATCTAAATTTATATTATATTTTTTATATCATGTTAAAAATATAATATTAACAACTTTGAACGTGATCATATTTTTGGTCCGTGTTTTAGGTGAACTAATAATGATCAAATTAATAGATGCAACTCAAGAGTACACAGCAAGAAAAACCAGTAACTATCAAAGAAACCAGAGAAAGGAGACAAAAATGGTGATGAAATTATAAGATTTTTAGGATCGTATCAAGCTATGGGCTCGGTTTTTAACCCAAAAGAATGATCATGGGATTTTATTTTATCAGAACATAAAAGCCTGGATTATTTATAATAGTTTGGGCTTGAGGGGTGGGCTTGGCCCTCTACTGCCAACGAGGTACTTGAAACATGGGAATGAAAACATCCATTCCATCAGAAACCTCCAACTTTAAAAATACCAAGATGTTAGGGATGGTATTTCTAAAAAAACAAATAAAAAAACTCGTGTTATTAATTTGATTTGACTAGGTTTGATAGGTTTGACTAATTTAAGTAAGATAAATTAAAAAAATACAATAAAATAATAAAAGAAATTGACAGAGTATAAATGGTAAGAAAAAAAATAATCCAAGTCCACTTAGATTCATATACCAAATTTATAATTTGTTATACTCGTAGAAAATAAATTGAATGAAACTTTAGAAGAAGAGGAAAATGAAGAGGCAGGAGCAAAGTTTGTTCAAACTAGTTTGATTGTAGGCAAATTGAGGTCCGGCTTGAGCAGGCTCTTGGGCTCTTTGGTCGGGCCGGGTCTTACTTGAATGCTAATGTCCACTACAGCCGAGAAGGAGATGGGAAGCCCATCCCATGTTTTTGTAGGATTTTCCCCCCCTTCAAGGGAATAGTTTTCTAAGAATTTGAATGACTTGTGCGGGAAAACTACGAAATTTTGAGGTGGTTGGAAGGGTGCTTTTTCATATTTTGATTTTTTTATTTAAAATAATTTTTTATATTATTTTAATTTCTTAATATTAAAAATAAATTTTTTTATTTTCGTAAAAAATATTTTAAACTGTTATTGTTGTCATAATTTTAGCTGTCATAATTTTGATATAATTCAAGTATTGTAATTGTTTTTAAAATGTTTTTTCATGAAAACATATTAAAATAATATTTTTTATTTTTAAAAAAGTTATATAAAAATTAAATTAATTAAAAAACACTTTTAAAACTAAAATGTGAACTATTCAATTTCACTCCTATATTTTAAATTTAGTTGTATAAACCTTAGGTTTTTATTTTTTGTTCACTTTTTCATCACCTAGTTTTATTTTTTGCGATCGTCAGTTTCACAGTAGATTCTTTGCTGGATTAATATTTTTGGATGTAAAAACCATGTACATAAAAAATAAAATGCAACCAACAAATTTTCTAGTTGCTAAAAGAATCTTGATTATGAACTATTATACATTTATATATATATATATATATTAAATTATATTATATTATATTAAAAATTACATGCATCAATAAATATAGAATTTTTTTTAACTATAATTAAAAATTAGGTATATACACGGATTAAGATATTCAATATCCAATGTTGTACGGCATTGTATTTTTTAAGAAGAGTAATAATTTAAATTTAATTGAAACAAATTAATTTGCAAGTATAAATCTTTAATTTTTTTATTAGTATTTTTATTTAAAAAAAAAAACCCAACTTTTTGCTCGATATCATTTATTTCTTAAAAATCAAAAGCAATAAGAACACTATCAAAAGACAATTTAAAACAAATATAAAAATATATCTTTCTAAATTCCAACTGAAATCACCTTGTTCCATCATCGACAGCTTTGAACAAGAACGAAAGAGAACATTTTCTAAATTAAAATCTCAAAATATTAAAACTCAACCAGAAGTACTACTCGGACTAAATTTCATTGAAAAAGAAAAAATTAATTATAAAGTTAATATAAAATCCAACTAATATTAGTATTGTTAAACAAAATTAAAAAAAACTAATAAAAATATTTATTTTTTAAAAGATACTAATGCAACTGATGGTAGGAACAACAGATTAAATTTACCCTTCCCTTTCTACTGATGACCCGTCGACGACCACAAGCAAACCCCCCGGCAGCTTAATGTTCCTCCTCCTCCTCGAACCTTTGTAAAAATTAGCGTCCAATTCCGGCGAAAAATCTCCTTCATGGGCCACTCAACACGATCTTTTAGTTGCACTCCGATCCGGCAACGGCCAGGAGAAGAGATTTCCTGTTAAGAACACCAGAGAGGAAGATATTGCCTCTTATTTTACCTATACCTATACGGTGTTTGTTTATGTGTTTTAAATTTTGTTTTAATAAAATTTGATTTTTTTAAAATTTTTTAATTAATTTAAAATTAATATATTTTTAAATTATTTTAATGTATCAATATTAAAAATATTTTTTAAAAAAATAAAAAAAATTATTAACATATATTTTAATATAAAAAATTATTTAAAAAATAACCACAGTAATATTTTTAAATAAATTTTTAATTCTATATGAGAGGTAGAATCTTTTCATATTATCATGTGTTCATCACTGAAAAATTTATTTTTTAAAATTAATATATTTTAAATTATTTTAATACATCAATTTTAAAAATTGTTTTTTAAAATAATAAATATAATTAATATATTTTTTAAATAAAAAATACTTTAAAAATACATACTTATTGCAAACAGATAATAACGTGGTGCGATCTGCTACACGGGTGGGATGCTTCCGGATAGTTGTGTTTTCAATTTTTTTATTTAATAAAATAATATTTTTTATTTTTTTAAAATTATTTAAGAAAAACTCAATTTTCTTTTTTAAAAAAAAACAACATTTAAAACACACTCGGATCAGAGTCGGTATGGGCTCCTGGCCTCCCAGTTTTTTAAATGTTTGATTGTTGAAAAATCTCTGTCACTGTGAGTATTCCCAGAAAGAAAGAGAGAAAGAGAAAGCTCCTCTGTTTGTCTGCCAAAAACCCAAAGGACAATCCCGCTTCCCTAAATCCGTGAAACCAGGTCGTAGAACAGGACAATATGCTTTTAAGTAGATACCCAATACAAGACAAAACAAAATAAACCTTCCACTGACAGAACCCCAAGCCAAACCCTAAAATCCCCCGGCAAAACCCCATTTAACAATACAGCATCCTTCGCCTTCCCGCCTCCCCTGACTATCTATATGCAGACAGAGGCAGATCGACCGACAGGAACGAGCATGATATTTACTCAAAGGAGAAGGAAGTGAGCTCAAATGCTTGTTAGGAGGGATGCAGAAGTTACTACAAAGAAACCCCTCAAGCCCCCTCCTCTGTACTTCCTTTTCTACTAATTATTTTCTCTTTAAAAACAAAAACTATCCCTATATTTCTCTTTCGATGCCAGCTGCTACTTGTTTTTACAGTAATAGCTCTTCTCTAGCTGCCTCTTTAGCTAAAAACCTCACTCTCGCACCCGCACTGCCCTCCCGCTTCTATTCAACGACTGCCTGCAGTGCTTCCCGTTGCGCTGTTGGGCTTATAACGAATACCCCTATCAGGTCATGGGTGGTGGCACGGCCGGCGTGGTATTGCACGGTGGCGGGTGGGCAGGAAGGGTCTGTTGCGACTGCTGCGGCTTTGGCGGCTGGTGAAGGTGTGCGGAGTCGTGGGGATGGAGATGAGGAGGGAAAAGGTGAAAAGAGTGAAAAGGGTGCGGAGGAAAAGGCCGCGAGGTTGAGTAGGAGGCAGAAGGGGACGGGTGGTGATATGGAGGGGAATGCTGATTTGTTGATAATTCCTGGTGTAGGGCCGAAGAATTTGAGGAAATTAGTGGAGAAAGGGTTTACAGGAATGGCTGAGCTTAAGCAGTTTTATAAGGATAAGGTAATGGTAATTGTTTTTGTTATTCTCAAATTTTGGTGTTATATTTCTGTAGGTTTTTAATTTCCTGATATGGAGTTTGTTTGCTGTGTATGAAGTATTGGTTTGATGGGTTTTAGGTTTAGATTTAGGAGAGTTGAAATGGGGTTTTGGTTTTGTTGATGCGAACCAACTCCTTTTGGTGCTGATGATTTTGCTAAATGGCAGTATTTTTAGAATTTTGTAACTATAGGAATGCAAGATTCATTAGAATCATGTCCTAATTGGACGCAATGATTGTCATGGGCACCAAGTTCTTACAGCCACGTAGTTGAACAAACATCATAAGAGATTAAATTTCACTTCGTGTTTTGATGAGAACAGAGGAATCACTTCTATAGATGTAATTGTTTGGTCCAGTTAGTTATATACTGTTGCAACCTGCAATTCAATAGTTGTTAAAGGTGATCTCTTATGCCGGTCTAAATTGGGCTTACTGATTGCATGTGATTTCCAGACTTTTATGGTCGTGGATTCAAATAAATAGTTCAATAGAGCAAGTATTATTCTATGTTTAATGGTGAATGGAGGAAATTTCATTCAAAGGTTGGACATAGTCTCTCTCTCTTTTCTCGCTCTCTGACTGTATACTAAGTTACTAACAGGAATTCTGGGCCACTTGTTGTAGTTTCTTGGAAAATCCAGCGAGACAATGGTTGAGTATTTACAGAGTTCTGTGGGAATTATTCACAAAAATCATGCTGAGAGCATAACAACTTTCATCAAAGAGAGTGTGGATGAAGAGTTAAAGGATTTGAATTCTGATGCAAGGTCCAAAACTAAGAAGCGACTCACGTTTTGTGTTGAGGGAAATATCAGTGTTGGAAAGACAACATTTCTTAAGAGAATAGTTAGTGATACAATTGAGCTGCGAGATCTTGTTGAGGTGGTGCCTGAACCCATTGATAAGTGGCAGGATGTTGGGCCTGACCACTTTAATATACTTGATGCTTTCTATGCTGAGCCGTCAAGGTATGCCTATACCTTCCAGAATTATGTCTTTGTGACAAGGGTTATGCAGGAAAGAGAATCATCTGGTGGCCTGAAGCCGCTCAGGTTGATGGAAAGAAGTGTTTTCAGCGACAGAATGGTAAGCATCCTTCGAGTCATGGTTTTAAAGTTGACAAATAGTTATATTAGTTAATGTAATTCATTTTTACCAGAAGCGCCAAAGCATACTGATTGGCTCTTACATCCCTAATGATTGAATTAAAAGACTTTGGATTTTTGTTTAAGTTTGATTATGATCAAACATTGATTCAAAACCTTGCAGTTCTTTCTCCTTTGGTTGATCCCATGCGAGAGGAACAAAAACCTGATTTAAGCGTTCAAGGCTGATAAATTTTAATCTCGCTCTTACTTGATAAAGGTCTTTGTACGAGCTGTGCATGAGGCAAAGTGGATGAATGAGATGGAAATCAGCATTTATGACTCCTGGTTTGATCCGGTTGTCTCAGTTTTGCCTGGGCTTATTCCTGATGCTTTCATCTACCTTAGAGCAAGCCCTGATACTTGCCACAAGAGAATGATGCATAGGAAAAGAACTGAGGAAGGTGGAGTCAGCCTAGATTATCTTCGTGACTTGCATGACAAGCATGAGAGCTGGCTTTTCCCATTTGAAAGTGGTAATCATGGGGTACTTTCTGTGAGTAAGCTACCTTTAAATTTGGATAATGCCCTACATCCTGATATAAGAGACAGGGTGTTCTATTTGGAAGGTGATCATATGCACTCAAGTATTCAAAAGGTATCAAACGCGTATCCTTTCCTATGAAATTCACATGATTGAAAAGAAAAACTGGCTTACTTAGCTTTTGTTCTGAGCAGGTCCCTGCTTTGATTCTTGACTGTGAAGCCAACATTGACTTCAGCAGGGATGTTGAAGCCAAGGAGAAGTAAGATAGCCATCATTTTACTTTAATCTCTCGTCTTATGAGCAGATATATAATTTTATTTTGTTTTAAAATGGTCATCCTTGCCGTAATACATATGATGTTTAAGATAGAGAATAAGAATTTAATAACGGGAACAATTTTGAATTAAAAGGAGGAGAATAGGCATCCTCTCTAATGTAGAAAATGCCAGAAAAACCTTTTAAAATGTCATCCACCGATGTAGAAACAATAATGAAACAACTTAGAAGGCAATGGATAAAATAATATATCTTACCCCGCAAAATTGCATTGAAAATAGAGTTAGCTCCAATTACCAAACTCCAGATAAATTCAAGTTGTGGCTCGCTACCACTAAGCGTTAGGTTACATTCCTTCTCTGTAAGAATACAGCAAACACGAGTCTTCTCATGTACTTTCAGTTTCTTGGCCAATCTTTTGAAGCGGGCTGTATCATTATATCTCCTTAATTCTTGCTGCACTAGCATAAATCCAATTTATTTGTTATGTGGTGTTGAACTGCTGTCTGCGAACACTCGGGTCATATTACCAAATTTAGTATGTTTTAAGTTTTTATTTTTAATTTTAATTGTGGAGTCTGATGCAGATCTGTGTGCTGCGCAGGAGCAGGATATTTAAGTTTATTGTACAACCACGTTTCTCATATGTCAAGTCTTAAAAAAAAATATATGGTACAAACATGCCGGCATTGCACTCTACAGCTATCGAATGAAAACACACGCGCACACACTGACTCTCATGTGCTTGTACGAAAACAAAAGCGAAGACATGTTGAATTCATGAGTGGAATATTGATGAGAAGTATATCATTGTAGTTATTGTTATTATCAGAATTAAATTGCTACCTGCTGGTCTGTAGCCCCATTTGAAAAGTGTAGTAGGCATGCACCACCACGTTGAATGAGTACTGCAATCAGTGAGGAAAATCAAAATGCTCTTGTTTCCTGGCATGGAAGGTTTATTAGTGTTTATGGTGAAAATTCTTATACACGCTTGATTCTTAAAGCCCGCATGCTGTTGGACTGATTTGGTTAATGGTGTTCTTTGTGAAGCTATGCGCGCCAAGTTGCAGAGTTTTTCAAACATGTGAAGAAAATGAAGGAAGTTCCATCTACAAAGGGTGATGGTGGTGTTAACCAGCGAAAGGTCGTACTACCTCATGAAGGAGGATTGCTTTTACCAAACGGAGCGCACTTCCCCGAGTCTGCTCTCAAATCCTTAGATTTTACTCGGGCAATGTCATTCATGTCTGGCCAGTGATTGTCTGCCTGGCCTTGGTTTTCTTGACCCCAGGATCACGTAAAGAGGTACCTGCGTGTTTGTCTGACATGTCTCTGGATGATGTGACTAGTTTCTGTGTGGATGTAAAAATGGTTTTAACCCTTAGGATTTAGAGATGTAGAGATGGTTGTATGATTGTTGAATGCTTTGATAATCCAATGTTTGGTTGGTTGCTTTAAGCTTGAAGCTTTGTTCTTCACGAAATATAAGGAATGGTTGGTTATTCTTCTTGGATGGAAGAGATCAATAAGGTAGAGATAAAAATGGATTTGGTTTGAGAGATAAATTTATTAATTTTAGAGAATTTATTTCTAAAATATAAAGTACAATAGAGATATATCTTCGGAGAGACTATTTATTGTTTTTTAAATATTATTATAAAAAAATTTTAATTTTAAAATTTGTTAACTAAAATATAGAATAATAAAAATAATTATTATTATAGTTTTAAAATTTAATTTAGAGTTAATTTTATAAAAAAGTTTGGGTTATTGGTTATTTTGGTTATGGATAGAGTTGACTCGAGTTAATTTGAATTTATATAAAAATAAAAATAATTATTATTATATTTTTAAAATTAAAATAAAAAGTTTATTATAGATAAAGTTTGAATTATTAGTAATGTTTAAAAATAATAATAATTATTATTTTAAAACTTAAAGATTAATTTGGATTCGGGTATGCTTCAAGTATATACTAGGAGGGTTGAAGAATTATTATTATAATTATAAAGTTTAATTACAGAATAATAAATCTCTATTACGAAAGAATATAATAGAAGAAAGTTCTTAAGAGTGATAGATTTCTGCCTTTAGCACACCACCTCCACTCTGTACTCTTTAACATACTTGCCACCTCAGAAGCCATATGAACCGCGAATCCTATTCCTATACAGCCAAACAATCACAGCAACAATTCCTCCCAAGAGAATTGACATGAGCATGAAACTCCGTGTCAATATCCTCGCCATCCATTATACTAAAAAATCTAACTAATTTGAGAATAGAGTTTATAGACTGGAGAATTAGTTAGCCAATTATTCATGATAATTTTTTTTTAATTTTTTCAGTTAAAATAATCGATAGCTTATATTTAGTTATTGGTTAGTTGAAGCTGTTTATGGCTAATATATGTAACAAAAAAAATTTCACAGCAATAAAAACTCTTTAATACTTAAATAAATATATTTTTAGAAAGAGAATATATAAAAAATATTATAAAAACATACTTTGAAAATATCAAACTAGTAAAGAGTTGGAGATTTTAAACCCTTTTATTATGAAAACCCTCATATTATATTTATAGTATATGAAAAAAGGACATGCAGGGTGATTATCCTCGTAACATTAAATAAATAATAAATATATCGTACTTGATAAAAATATAACGAGTTTTTTAAAGATTTTTACATATTTAAAAAGATACTTGAAAAATAAAAGTTAATATGTTAAGTGTATTCAGCTTATATAAATAAGTTTGAAAAATAAAAGTTAGTATGTTAAGTGTATTCAGCTTGTATAGACAAATTTTTCTCCGAGTTTAGATTTAAGAGAGGTTGACGACTCTCCTAAATATGTCGTGGAATGGTAATAATTATCTTAGATTTAATTGGTTGTTATGTCCAAATGATTTTGGTTTAAATCATCTTGAACTTGATATATTATTAAATTTAAAGATATTAAATTTAATATCTATATTAAATTTATATTATTTTAAATTTAAAATACTAAATAGATAATATTTAATATATATCTTCAACATCTTACTATTTGCGAAAGAAACATAGCGTTTTTTTTTTCCGTGCCAAAGAGAAACCCTGCATCTTGCAGTATGTATGTCTTCATGGACTGATCTATCTATCGATCTATCTATGTTTTAAACATTCTATTTGGAGCTTTTTTAATTAAAAAAAATCATATTGCTTCTGCTTCCCTTTGTCATTCTTCAGTCTGCTCAGCAATCTATGAACATGCGAATCACAGACATATCATATTAAACCTATTCAAACATGCTGGGAAGCCTAAGTGGCTGACAGATTTGGTCCTCGGGAAAATTAATCTAAAACAGACAGGATGCCGGGATCCCCGGTTTCCTGAAGGCAATCAGAGCATGGATTTTTCAATTTCATGTGAGCAGTCGTCCAAGATGCCAAAGTGTTTACACAAGCATATTTATTTTGGATGGTGATCGAGACAGATTTAGGTCTAATGAAGCCACCCTCTTCCGCTTCAAATTGAATTTTGTGTCATCCTATTTTCAACACTTAATTTACATCTTTTTTTTAGTAAGTGCAAGATCTACTCCCAAGTGTATCTTCGGCATAGAGATTTATATATATATATATATAAAACTACAATCTATGGAGTTAATTTCAATTAAATCTTCAATATATTAATATATTCAGGATTTACTAAAATCCTTCTTGACATGTGATGAAGACAACCTGTATAAACGAATGTCAAATCTTTTGAATTTTTATATAATTTAGTCTATAACACGAGTTTTTTTTTTAATTATTATTCAAAACAAGGATTTTAGAAAACATTATTCATATATATATATATATGAAAAAGAGAACTCATATATAAGCTTCATGCAACGATACTAAAATCGAAGTAAGGATTTAATTGTAAGTTTATTTAAAGATCTGGGACTTTATGTGCTTGTCCTTTAAATAAATAAAAATGTTTCGTTAGCATTTGAACTTGATTTTTCATTAATTAATTAAAAAAAAAGACATGTATTTTTTTTTATCAATATTTTATGGTGATAATTGGGAAGATTCTTTTTTATCACGCTATATTTTAGAGTAAAATTCAATAAAAAATTATTATGATATTATATAAAATTTCTTATTATATTATCAAAACAAACTAATTTAATTATATTACAAAACTTTATTGTTCATGTAAATAAAAAAATTCTTTTTTTTTTAATTTAACTTTCCTTTTATCTTTCAATTCTATTCTTTTATTTTCTCTTGTTTTATTCTTATATTTTTTTTAGTAATTATATATATTGTTTTCGAACCAACCAAGTTGACTGCATCATGTTGAAACTATTCGCACGCGATTTAATTTTAAACCTCAAATTAGACAAAAAGTTTAATTACTATTTTTTTATCAATTTTATTTTTATTTTTTTAATTTTATTCTCAAACTTATTTTATTAGTTGACTAAATTGCTATCAAACTTGCTAAATTGATTAGGTTATATGAAAATAACTCTTACATAGTTTAATTTTAAACTCAAATTAAATAAGAAGCTAGCTCAAAAAGTTTTTTCCTGTAATTTTTTTTTTAATTATATTTTACCAATCGGCCAAGTCGCTTTTGAGCATATAAAGTTCATGAAATTACATCAGGTTAATTTTAATATAATTTAATTTTAAGACTTAACAAATTACAAGGTTAAATCAAAATGTTTTAAGATTGACTAGTAAAGTTTAATAATAATATTAAATAATTTTTACATCTTAAATGTTACTGTCAAGTTAAAAAAAAAACTTTTATCCAACACGCAAAGCAGAGGAGATTTATATATATATATATATATATATAAAACAGAGCATAAATAAAATTATATATTAGGAGACTTTAGTAATTACTTTTATTATCTGGACAAACAAGAATTGCAGGAAAATGTGGTTGGAGAAATAATTATATTCAGAGCGGTGAGGCGTAAATTGATAGAGACCAAGCCTTCACATACAAAAAGGAACACTTTGGTACCTCTAATTTTAGGTTCATTTTATCACATTCCTGTATTTTTAATATTTTGCATAACAATCCTTATTGTTTCGTAAATTTCAATGTAACCCATGGTATTCCAATACTAGTCATGAGATCAACATCCTACGTTAAAGCTTCGGCAAGTTAACTCCCACGTCCCATCATTTATAGATTGATTTTTTACAAATAAAGTAAAAGGTTAACAAAACAATGGGGTTTCACGCTCTACCCACCGTAACGCTGCAGATACCTAGTATATTTGGGAGTTTTGTTGAAATTATTTTTTATTTTAAAAAAATATTTTTAATACTAATGCATTAAAATAATTTAAAAAGACTAAAATAATATTAATTTAAAGTAAAAAATAAAAAAATTTACTTTTTTTTAAAATTCTTTTAAAACATAAAAATAAATAATAATATAATTACTATCTTGCACCTTAATTATTCTCTTTTAAATTTGATTCAAGGGTACAAGGGTCTTTTTCATATGATATAAATGTCCTTTCAGAATTAAGTTGGGTTACTTTAATAATTGCATTTGTAAATACATACTAAAATAACAAATTTCAACTATGAATAAAATAATTTGAAGCTTTTTATATATTTTTATGTTTGGTCAAATAGTGAAATTACTACATCCCCCATGTCATTTCAATTTCTTAGCCTTCCATTCAGGGGCTTTGTAGTAATTTTTTATAGCATGTTTGTGATTGTTGATTGATCTTGGGAATATTTCTTATTTAGGCAATCAAAAAAGTTATTAACATGTATAAAGTAATCATTAATATGTCAATCACTTCACTAATTTTTAATGATGTGGGCAGCTGACTCCGTGCTTTAATTAGTGTTTGATGATGTAAGTAAAATCCTTAAAGTAATTTAATAAAGATTGTGTATGATGTTTTAAGGTAGAAACTTAAGGTATAAAAGCTATATCTTAAATAAATAAAAAAATATCTTTTTAATTCTTTATTTTTCAAGTTTCTTCTTTCCTTGTATAATACTTCAGTAACTAGCTATTTAACTAAAAAGTTGACCGTGTTAGTAATCTGGAGGGTGTATTTCTTTGCAAATTTGATATCAGAGTTAATAATAAAAATCTCTTTAAAAATAGGAAAGGTCGTGAAATTGGGCCAAGAAAGAGCCCATGGAAGCCCAAAAACCAATAACCCTAGAGCCGATCCATCGTCACTCAATTTTTTAATGCAAACAGCCAGTGGAAGAGAAACCTGAAAAACAAAATTGTGTGTGTGTGAGAGGGAGTTTTTGTTCCATTTCTGTCAGGTAAAACATCAAAGAGATGGCGTTGAACAACGGTCTTAGATCCGCCTCCAAGCTATTCACTGCTTCCGAATCTCTTCTATCCAAGTCAGGTCAGTAACTCTTCTCTTTTCAACCACAAAGATCTTAATTAGTAAGCCTTGTGATTATTTATCAAAAAAACAAAAAAAAAATTCGATGGTGGTCTGTTTTGGTTGATCAGAAAGTGAGGGAAAGTAGTGGGTAACTGGGATTTTATTGGTTTTGGGATTTCGGTCTTAGGATAGAAATGGAGGGTTATGTTCTTTTTAGATCTGATACTAGGCTTTATGATGTTTTCATGTACATGACTGGTTTCTGGGTTTTGTTTTATAATTTGTGAGAGGGTTAATTTTTACTGGGTATTGTTCATACATCATGGAAAAGACTAAAATTTACAGCTGAAGCGTATTATTGTGCCTGCAAACTTGGATTAGCTATTCGTCTCTTGCCTTGTATTTTGATTCCTAGGTAATGTTCAATATGTTGTGATAAGAGTCCTTGCGCTTTTATTAGGATTATAACTGAGCTGTTTTGAATCTTTTTAGTCTGCAATTAAATGTAATAGCCAGTGTAAGATAATATTTCCTCTATGAAGTAGGCTGTTGTCTGGGATCGAGGCTTGGTTATTGTTGTATGAAGACAAGCTATTTGGCATGCTTTTTCTTACCCACGTGGACATAGCTTTGCTTTCAATGAAGAGTATTATTTCTCCACTAGTAAGAGAGTATAATAATGATCATATGGGTGAAATATACACTAACAATCGTGTTGCATGATAGATGCATGTTATTATGGAACCTTGGTTGGTCTTGCTAAAAGTTTGTAAGCTTTTTACATTAATTCATGCAAAAAAATAAAAAATTAAAAATTAAAATGATGGTTTAGATCCTCTCTTTGGTATCTTTGTTTTTTTTTTTCCTTTTAAAAAAAACTCTGCTCTTGTTTTATTGTGAAAAAAAAAAGACCTTGTCTTTTAATTATCAGGGGTATGTAATAAGAAAGCTACAGCTTTCAGTACCATTGAGTAAATTCAAAGTATTTTAGTGTTTAATTGATAAATGAAATACATTTAAATCCATTATATTGCATTTAAGTCTTGCTACCAAACCTATCTAGAAAACAGCTTTGCTATTGCCAATTCTATCTAATCCTATGTCATCCCAGCTTAAGATTGCATGGGATTACAGATGCTGTTGATGGATGTGTGAACTATGAGGTTTTAGATAAACTTCATGTTGTGGTTTCATGCAAAGATGAGTGAGAAATGGATCGTTGCCAGATGTGAAGAGATGATCTGTTGGATTCATTTTGCTGGAAAGGTAGATTTAGTGAGCATAATACTTTTTATCAGTGAAGTGGAGGTGCTGCATCCACAATTCCTTCCCTTGCCAGCTAGTTTTTATCACCCCCACCTCTTGTTACTCTTCTCTTTTTTTCTGATAGAGATTGGTTAAGTGGGAGAATTGGATGCCATGTCGGTTTACAGCCATGTACAACAGCAGATAACACTCTGGTGTCTTCTGGTCTGTTATTTTTTATTAATAGTTTTGATAATCTCCATGGCAGAGTGCTGGAAGACATGATTGAGTTGTAATACTTTCAAGTGTCTATGCAGTTATTGACCAGGTCTCCCTCTTTAGATTGGACTTGCTGAACTTTCTTTTAGATAGTTTTGAATATGATTATAAATTTTGGTAAACATCTT
Source organism: Populus ilicifolia (assembly GCA_015708895.1). Classification (NCBI taxonomy): domain Eukaryota; kingdom Viridiplantae; phylum Streptophyta; class Magnoliopsida; order Malpighiales; family Salicaceae; genus Populus; species Populus ilicifolia. The sequence goes on from SRLM01000057.1 coordinate 142,854, forward strand.
GTTCACATTAGTTCTTTCACATAAGTTAATTTCTCAAGGCAGGCGCTTGTTTTGAAAAAAAATAATGCATCTTGTCTACTCCCATTTTCCTTCCTCTCCCCCTCTCTCCCCCCCAAAGTCATTTTGAAATGTTGAAAGAGGCTTATTGGAGCTTTATTCTTCCTCAACTGCTTTTTCTTCCAGCCTATTTGTGGCTGGTTTATGTCAGGATTATTCTTATGGCACTAGGACTGAATTAACAGAAGAAATAATTGGTCGTGTCTTGTGACAGTGAATAGAGGTATCCACTCAACAGGGGTGAAGAGGATGGGAGGTGGTCATGCACATGGCCATGATGAACCATACTATCTTCATGCGAAGCACATGTACAATTTGGACAGGATGAAATATCAGAAAATCAAAATGCCCATTGCTGTATTCACTGCCTTCAGCATTGGAGTCATTGTTCCTATCTATGCTGTCATTTTCCAGCAGAAAAAGACCGCTTCTGGCTAGGTCATTAGTCAGAGCTTCTTTTGCCATAACTGGGACAAATTTGCAGCACCTGTGTTTTGGATTGTTGAAATGGGTTCAATTTGATAGTTTTCCTATTTGCTTTTTTTTGATTCACTGTTCAATTTGCTTTTCACTGTTTATTTTTGGAAATAAACATTCAATACTGCATCTTAATAACAATATCCTCCTGTAGGGAAACCAATTCCGTCGAATGGTATTATACTTTGCTTTGTCTATCATGCCTAAGATTACTTGAGAATTCAAAATTCTTTTTGCTGTTGTGAGGAGTTGATATGGTCGTCAGGCACATCCTAGTGGAACGGGTTATCATTCAATTTTCTACCTTCTTGTTTTACCAAAGTATTTGCCCTGGCCATTTAGCCCTTCTTTTTGCCTCGCATTCTGCTAGCTTTAAATGTTTTTGTATATCCTTGGCATCTGAACATAGCGCGCAAATTGGACGCTGTTTGAATGGTTATCCTTCACTTTTGCTGCATGTATTTACGGAGTCTTGTCATAGATTACCGTGGTTTTCGACTTTGCTGTTTGGTTTGGAAAATCTTGGGTCCAGTTTCTATTCATTGATGTTCCTCGATGAATAACAATCCATGTTTGTGATGGATGACGAGGGGATTCGTTCCTCTTTAACAACGTTTGGGGATTCAAATTTCAGAACATGGTATTCATGGATGCCATCATTGACAATTATATTCAACCCTGTTTTGTTGCTTGTTTTAAAAATTAAAATTTTTATTTATTTTTTTTAAATTAATATTTTTTGTGTTTATAGATTATTTTGATGTGATGATTTTTTTAAAATTATTTTAACATATTTTAAAATAAAAAATATTTTAAAAAATAACAACTATGTTATAATGTTTAGGAATACTGAGCAAATTATGTTATTAAAAAAATTTAAATTTTTTTTGTTAAAATTTTTTTTTTATATATATTTTGCTGATTTTACAAATAATTTTTTTAAATTTATTTTAATATATTTTGACATGAATTTTTTTTAAAAAAAATAATTACAATTCCACTCTAAAAAAATAAAATAAAATATATAGTACCGAACGGCTTGAATAATTGGTAACTAATTCGTCTCTATCTATCGCCTTGAGCAGCTGTTGATTTATCACTTCTCTATTCCATGTGTTGCATAAAGTAATTACATGTTAAAGGTGGCCGTGGTCTATGCATGGAAAGTTGAAGGTGCCTCGGTTTTTTTTCTTTCTTGAACAATGGTGAAGGTGCTTTAAGACATGGACCATTTTGCTTTTGGACAAATTAAAAGTAGGATGTTAAAAATTATGAAGATTCGAGAGATGTGACGGCTGTGATCATGTTCTTTTGGATAAGCTTAGCTAGAGAGCATCTTGGGTGCTAACCATGGTCAATAATTGCAGGGAGTCCCGATCGTTTGGTTTAATCATGCTGCTTTCTGCCAGTGGACTATATTATATATATATATATATATTATCATGTCAAAGCAGATTTAAACGATGCTGCAACATCCCTTTTAATAATATTAATATTAGTAATAATGTTAATAATTATAATGATAATATTAAGAACAACAACAACCAACATTCGGTAAAGAATTAAAATTTTATGTTGGAATTGAAAATGTCCATGTTGTTGTTTGAAATTATATATGCGTGTCTTAAACTCTTTATTCAATACTAATTATAGTTTTAGGTATTATTTGGTAAAATTTAATATAGTGTGGGAGCTATTTTTAGGTCATCCCTTCCATCTACCTACCTTACTTACCACTATGCCTTGGATCATGCATTATTAGAGCTTTTAATTCCTTGCCCAGAAAATGGCAGTAAAATAGAGAGGTGCTGGTTGTTTTTTTTCCTTTTCTTTTCTAATATTCAAAAAACTAGTTCGAATATTCTTAATCATTTTTAATGATCACATTCTCTCTGACTCTTAAACTTTGCAGTGTAGGGTTTTGGACTTGTGGCGATCACAAGAAAGTATTGAGAAATATATATTAAACCTAAATCTTATACGTAAGAGGTTGAACCACCTCTTATAGTTCATTAAGAAGTATTCTAGCACTTTTAATTAGCCATTTATATATATGACAGACACACATAAACATATTAAATAAATTCTTGTCTCCCCTTGTGCTCCCATCTTCCTCATTGGATGACATTGATTTTAGATTGTTAAACTCGAATTTACTATTTAATATCTTGTATTAAAGATTTAAAATCTGATTTTTATTAAAATTACATTGAAAATATCGATTATACACACACACACACCACATTGAGAAATTACAGACTTAAAGGGATATTTATACAAAATATTTTATGAATTTATCATAAAATATTATTTTATGAAACAAGTCATACAATATTTCCTAAGCAATACTATAATAATATTAAAAAATAATGGTAATGAAAGAACGAAGATGGTGAAGTAATTATAGTAATGAGAGTGATGAGGTGATAGTAGTCATGGAAAAAAATACGAGGATATTAAAGATGATGATTGTAGCGGTAAAAGAGAAAGAGATGATCATGAGTAACAGGACTAGTGATAATTTTTAAAATAGTTATATGATACAATGATTTGATTATTATTTGTAAAACATTTTATGTAATTTTATAAATCAAAAATATTTTTAATATAAAGTACTGATTTCATAATTAATTTGTCTTTAAAACATTATAGTATTTTACATAAAAAAAAAGTTTCCCTTGGTAAAAATTTATTTTGGCAAAGGAAAAATCTAAGTAAGAAAAAGGATAATATAGCGACTGGGTTGTTGGGGTAAAATAGGATACGAGAAGGACAAAAGGTAGACGGCCAGAGATTCTTCATTATTTGCTCCCCACCATTTGCATATATGTATTACAGATGGATAAACAGGTAAACCCTAATCCAACAAATCAAGCCATGAAAAGGAAGATGGATCCTCCTAACCCATTAATGAAGGGCCATGTGGAAACTGGCAAGGCCATCCTCCATTCTTACACTCTTTAAGGTTCCCTGTTTTGATCTTGTGGTAGGAGAATCCCATTCTTAAGATCCTTAAAGTCTCTATAACCTTTTAGTTATACTGATCTCTTGTTGTTTTTCCATTTCCATTATATAATAATCATTTGCTCATGACACCAACCAACCGCAAGAGCTTAGAATATAAACAATGAAGATTTCTGCAGATAGATTTATCCCATGAAAGATTTCTTTGTACAGATCATGATAAGACTGCTTTCATGGGACAAGCGCGGTTGCAGAAATAACAAAATTGTTTTGGCCTTTTGGTTAAGGTGTGTACTTCGCAGTGTTATTGTCACAATATATATTGCTGTCTCCAAACCTTGGTTTTATTTATTTATATTCTATATAAAAAAATCAACAAACATCAGCACAAGAAAAAGAAAAAAAAGAAGAAGAGATAACGTTTAGTTTATGTCTTGTAATAAAAAAGAAAAGAAAAGAGATAGTATAGATAAAAGAAACATATACCTTGTATTTTCAATTTTAAAAGAATAAAAATATATTTTAAAACTGTTCTAATAAATAGATTTATTTTATATATTTATGTTTCTTTATATATGTCTCTCTTTTTTACCATGTAACACTATAACTTGAATTATATAAAGAAAAAACTAAAAAAAATCAAGAAAAGGGAAGAATAAAATTAAGTTTTCTATAAAAAGAAAAATAATAATAATTGGTGTACTCTCACCTTTTACCCACCAAAATTCTCTTCGGTACAAAGGAACATGGAAACTTGAAACTATGGCCAGATCTTGGTAGAGAAATGGGGCCTTCTCTGACCCTCCGGGGGCCGGCCAAGTTCAATTCTTCATTCAAACTTGTAACTTCTCATAATGACAGGAGAGTGACCACTGAATTCATGCTGTAACACAAGATCATCAAGTATAAAGGCATTTTTTACACCAATCTATGCATAGAATCCCATTTCTTTTCATATGAACAAACATGGCTAACAATCAACAATGGTTACTTTCAAGAAGCCAAAAGGCAACTCTACGATTACAAAGCGAATTAAGAAAATCAAAATAGACACCCGGATAATTTCAGCTCAAAAAATGACTGCTAAAAAGCCATTACCAAAGCAATAAAAGACAGCCGCAAACAAAACCGATCGAATTTAGACTGAAAAATAGTTGCTTATTTTGACAATATTATTGAGAATCATTAGGGTTTTCATCTCCACTGTCACTGCCTTGTGGCTGTTTTTCTTGATTATTTTGTTCAAGATCCATGCCCAAACCAACCCTACTACTGCTATAAGCATTCACACCACCAAATATCATCCCCATATTACTCTCTGACAGTCCTAATCCAAGCTGCTGGTTAGCTCCCACTTGCTGCTGCACTATCATGGAACCAAGTTGAACTGGGTTCGAAACGCGGCTGCTGCCACCAAAATTCACTCTTTGCATTGATGTCACTCCAGCAGCTGCTCCTGCTGTAGGAAAAGTCCACATCTGGGGTTCTGTAACGGCAGCTGCTGGGGTGGCACCACCTCCTACTGGTAGCATCCAGAATGTATTGCCACCATTTGTGGTTGCGGCCGGCGCAACTGCCCACATTGGAGTTGGCAGAATGTTTGTTGCTGGCCTAATAGAACCAGCTGTTTCTTGATCTTGAACTCCAGTTCTTGATTTAGCAGAATTACTAGCTTCAATTGTTTCCGTGCTTTGTTGCTGTGTGGTTTCCTTAAAAAGATCTTCTCGAAAAGTCTTCCTCATGTAATTATCATCGGAGACAAGATTTTGAGGATACAACTGATGGTGGAATCCTAACATATGAGGGTTAGATACCATAGCTCTTCGAGTTTCGCTGGCATCATTAGCATCATAGAAAGCTAATCCACTATGAAAAGAAAGAGGAGCTGATTTTGATGCAGGTGCTGAAATAGTAGCACCACTGCTTCGTAAAGAAACATTCAAAGTGGAGAAATTGGCAGGAATTGTACCAGTACCAGTTGTAGCAATTATGGAAGGCTCAGCTTGCTGTAGTAACCACTCAATGGTTTCTCCGTCAGATTTATGGCCTAATTCTCTTGTGAGCTGAAAGACACGTGCCGCACACATGGCTGGCATCCTGATGCGTCGGCCGCGGCCATCTACCTTGGTATGGCGATCTTTTGACGGCCTCTTTATGGTGGATTTTGTAATGGTAGAATTGGAAGTTGAAGTGGAAGGATGGACACCAATTTGGCTAGATATGGAGCCCATAAATGGGCCCTGGCTTGTTGTTGTAGTAGAAGTAGACCCATGTTGCTGTTGAAGCTGTGATGATTGACTTCCAAGAGGGACTACTAATTGCAGTGAAGCTGCTACTGATTCCTCCTTTTGGCCATGGCGATCTTCGTCAGCACCACTGTTTCTTTGTTGGTTACGAGTATTTCTTTGTGATTCCATTAATTCCATCTGGGTTGGTGCTTTCAACTCCAAGCAACCACCTCTTCTTCTTCCCAAAACCTAGACTACTTTCAATAATAATCGCTTGTTTCTATCTCATATTTTCTTCTTCTTCGAGTCACACCACTACTCCTGAAAACGAAAATAAGATTAAAAAACACAAAAAAAGAGAGAGAGAAAGAACTTGTGGATTTCTTCTTGATCTTGTGATTTGTGATATCTTGACTCTCTCTCTCTCTCTCTCTCTCGCTCACAAGACACAGCACAGCACAGCACTGATAGTCTGGTAGTGCGTGGGGATCTTCTTTTTTTCCTTGTGATTGACTGCTGTCCCTCTACAAAGAGAGAGAAACGAGAGCCAATAAAGCTAAGAAAGAATCAGTATAGCTGGGCCTGTAAGATTACAGTAATGGTGCCCCAGTCGTGGGGTCTCTTTTTCTCCCTCTTCCTCTATAAAATGATAGAGAGAGAGAGAGAGAGAGAGAGATAGAGGAATGTTAGTACTCCTAGCAATAAGTAGGGCTTGGCTTCCAAGATTTCATATCTCAAAATCTTCTACTGTTATACTATTTGAGAAGAAGGGGCTCAAGACTTTTTGGCATCATAGTGTTGAAAATTAAGTTGAGCAAAAAGAAAAAAAAAAACATCTTAATCACTGATATATAGATAAAAGACACCACAAATAGGGGCCTTTTTCTTCTCTTATTAGCTTTTATTAACCCATCCATGATGATCCATCTTCTATCTTTTTGCTTTTTCTTGCCCATTTTTTTAGTTTTCTTGTTGATAATGACGTTAATGATCAACTCTAACAACCCATTTCCCCTTTTCTTTCCCTCGTTAAAATACTTAATTGAGAGGTGCTGCGAAAAATCTACAGCAGAATATATATATATATATATATATATATATATATGAGCTACAAATTACAACGAGAAATTAACTTGGCTGATAAGTTAAGTTGATGGAGATTAATTTATTTATTTTTTAAATATAATATTTTTTTAATAACTTGTTTAAATCAGATTTCATTACCACGCTAATCTGGATAGCACACCTAGATCCTGTAACAGTGTTTCTTTCTCTATCTCTTACGTACTCACTCCAGTGTGTGCAATTCTGTGCAGTGAAAGTGTCAAGAAATGACAGTGATTTTCTTTTACAGATGTGTGTGATGGTACAGACAAGACACAACTAAGTGTTTTTTATTGGATTTTTCAAAAATCTTAAATTTATTATTTGAAATTAATTTTTTATATCTTTCTATATGTTAATGTCAAATTTTTTTTAAATATTATCTTAACATTTTATCAAACCACAATCACTATTTCGAGAATCTCCAAAACGCATATACCTGAAGAAATCCACTCCAGGGTGCCCTCCCCTCCATTGCTGAAGCTCCCCCCCTCTCTCATCAATTTTTATTCAATTTTTGAGTTAGTCAATGATGACAAAGAACCCTTCTTAAAACCTGTAGGTAGGTAGGTATTCATTGATGAACCCCATGACTCTCCTGCCACTCAATTTTGAGGCTCTGGTAGAACCACAGGCCTCCTTTCCTTTCCTTTTCTCTTTCTGAAAATCAGGGAACTTGATTTTCAGTATACAGGTAAATTACACTAATTTCCCAAGGCACTTGTAATAAATTTATTATGACTTCTGTTATTGTAATTTTTACTCCTTTTTTTTTTAAAAAAAAGGATAGAATTTGGAATCTTTTGGATAGAGAGGGATGCTGTTCTTCATGAAAGAAATTCATGGAGAAATATCTTCTTTATACTGCCATGGGATCGTGGACCTCTCGTGTTTCCTCACATCTAACATGTAACATCCTGTACTCATAACATATGGTTGTGATTTTGTTGGAAATAGTACTTTATGACAAGAAACTTATTGAAATGACTCACCATTTTTATTAATAATTCTTCCTTGATAATGTCATATTTACTCAATACCGCATTTGCTAATAGGAAAATTGCAAGAGCAGCTTTCCATTTTCGAAAGCAATATCTTATTTTGGTTCTCTTTATTTTCCATACTTTGGTTGATTAAAAAAAAAAATGTTTTCTATCTATATAGTGATTGGGTGAAACGTGAAAATTTACTCTTTAACATCCCTTTACTCTGTGTTTCATAACTTAAATGTCTTCGAGTGAAGCAAAATCCATACTTCTCAAACCCTAAAATTAGATTGGCCCAGATGTAAACCAAAGTATTAAGGTGTTCTAATTAATGTAATCAATCTTAATCAATTGTAAAATAATTGTGATGTCCCAAGAACATCCACATATATCCAACTCCTTTGTAAGGAAAAAAAAAATATTTGCCATAATACAGTGACTTCTGTCTCATGATAAGAGTTCTTTTTCAAAGAAGGTGAATCAAGGAGAAGGTTTCCATTGAAAGAGGTCCATTGTAAGAGCTTGGGAGGACAGGTAGAATGACCGTAATGGTGTACATTCCAGAGGCAGAAGCTAGACAGCACAGCAAAGCATCATCTAATGGACTATGACAACTCATCCCAGCACAGCCCCACTCCACAGTACACTACAATTTCTTGTTCTCTCTTTTGCTTTTGCTTTTCTTTTGTTACATTTATTAGAAAATTCCTCCAACCAGAACTTAAATATAAAAGATATAATAAAGTGTTTAAAAATATAATAATAGTTATTTTTTAAAATATTTTTTATTAAAAATATATCAAAATTATTTTTAATATCAGCCTGTTGAAATAATAAAAAAATATAAAAAATTATTTCTAAATAATTATTTTTTTGACAAAATAATTTTTGCATCTAACAGCTAAACACCATTGTATAAGAGGCAACTAGACATCCGCCAGTCAACTCCGACATGACCCTGCTTTTCTTCTTCTAATATTTATATTTTTGGAGTATATTCGACAAGGTCAAGTAATCCAAGCTCCCCAACTTCTATATGATTAACAAAAACCTCATATTATGCAACACAATCCTCTTAACAAGATGAAAGAGAATCCCATTGCATCAATTTACACTTAAAGAATTGGATACAGGATCATATATATATGCTAAAATTAAATTGTTGAACAATTAATATTATGTTTTGCATGTATATTCCGTTGAAGACACGAAACTATCCACTAAAATAAGACAAATGGACTCTCTCTCTCTATCTCTCTCACTAGCTACATGTATACAAGGACCTGTGTGTACAAATTAAAGGTCACGTATCTCTTTCTCCCAATGGATAAAAAATTGTCTAGCTCTGGTAAATAAGTTCTGTCTCGTAGCTTACAAACGGAGCAATTAGAGACGATGAAAATTTCACATGCTCCACGGTAAATTAATGTAGGAGTTTGATTTGATGAGAAAATGATTTTTATTTTATGGTTGCTATGCATGGATTATAAAATTTTTATTGTTTAAGTGATTTCTTTGCATTGCATCTGTTCAGAAAAAAAAATCATTAAAAAGAGAGAGGAGATATCTTGGGTATTGTTAGACGTGTATCCCTCATTGATTAACTATATACTTAATGAAGACATGTTTTTTCTATTTATTTTGCATAATATTATTTAATTTCATTGATTAAAAAATTAAAATATCAAGGATTATATTTAACACATAGATAACAAGGAGCGTTTTTACTGGTGTTAATTATGAAGAAAAGAGTTCTTATTTATACCATAACTTAGAGAAAATATTTATTGCACTATCATCGTTTATTATTACTTGATGTATTCTGTGATTAGAGATAATAGTAAAAATGATAAAAGTGTTCTCACGTGAAAAAGTCATTCCTCCTTTATTTTCAAGAGTGAAAGATATTGGCTCAGGCTATTAAACCAACAATCTAGTAATGATGAGTAATCTAGTAACAATGATGACTTGTTTCTTATACTTTCTTTTTTATTGTTAGAATCCCCCCCTCACCAGAGATTCCCCTTAAGATTACATTAATCTCAGATAAAGTTGTAGCAGATTGATTGGAGTTTTCTCTATTATGTTCAAGATGAAAATCTTTCTTTAGAAACTATCAAAAGTTCCTTCAGCAATTTTTTTTTTACTCTTCTCGAGATTATTATCTTTTAAAAGAGTAGTCTCGTTTGGACAAATAACCTCATTTTGAAGACCTTTCAGATTGTTTATCTATGATAAAACGAGGAGGACCATAACATAACATACTCGTCTCGTCTCCTCTACTAGAATATAGCTCTTCATAGTTTGCTTCACCTTTAATAATCTTCAATCTAGTAGAGCATATAACTCTCTCCATAAGGAATTTCCCCTCACCTAACTAATAAGAGCCTGAAGCTCCTAACTTAAGTAAGTTTTTAACCTTAAATATTTTCTTGTTGAATAATTTGAGGTATGTCATTGTAGACTCATCTTTTGCTTAGATGATTTCAAAGAGTTTAATGAAACTTGTTTTGGTTGAAATGTACCATAAGTTTGACATATAAGTTGCTAAAGCTGAAATCTAAACCTGGTTCTAGATTATTGTACCATGCTTTTATTAAACTTTTAAAGGTTATAGGAAGAACCTTACACATACTATGGTTATCCTAAATGACTAGCTCCAAACTTCTCCACACATTTTATACATTTTTCTTGAGATCTATAAGTGGATTTTAGGATATCATAAATGGTATTGTTTATGAAAAACACTTATAAAAAAACCATACATAACTTTATTGTTTAACTATTTTCCTTTATTATCGTTATCAATGGCAGATAATTAGAGCATTGCTAGAAAAGAATGAGTTACTGATCTCCTTGCTATAATAGATAATTCAACCCCCCCATACAATTAATCATTCAGCAACTTATAAAATAAAAATGACTGAAAAGATATTTATACCCGCTGAACCTTGTTATTTTTATAAGAAAAAAAACTGAAAAGTTCTCTGCTTTTAGAGACATTAATAGAAGACAAATATATTTTACATATAATTAATGAGATAATAAGTATAATATGTTTCTTCAAAGACCTTGAATGCACTTATAAAGAATTATCCATGATTAGACATATAAACATGTTAGTTTATTATGTTTTTAATACTTTTATTATAAAGAATTATCCATGATTAGACATATAGTATTAGAACTTGGAATGTTTAAGTATTTAGATTTGATATATTCGTCAAACTCACGTACCCTTGGATTTAATTAGCTGACTTCTGAGTAGAAATGACTATCAAGCTCAAATACTTTGAGTTTGATATACTTGTCAGATCCTTGTTATTTTGAAATTGACTGATTGTCAAAACTGATTATTTTAAATTTAATATGTTTATCAAATTCATGTTACTTTGAGTTTGACTAACTATTAAATTCAAATACTTTTAATTTAGTATGCTTGCTAAATTCATGTTGTCTTGGATTTGATTTACTATCAAGTTTAAATTCTTTAAATTTAACATGTTTATTAAATTTATTTTATTTAAAATGATTTTTATTTATAAAAATCTTATCAAAAAAGTTAACTAGGCAAAATTATTATTTTACAAGTAATTTTGCTTTTCACTGTCGAAAAAGGTTCCATTACTGCTGAAAATAGCAACACAAATTTCAGATAGAACTAGCTGCGAAATCGTTTCTATCGCTAATTCTCAGAAGATGGAACAAAATTTCGTACCTGATTCCTTTGCTAATAAGGTTAATTGAACGTATATTCTTTCAAGAATATTTTATAGCCCTCCAAACAATTTTTTTTTTAAATTTTGATTATTTTATAGTTTCTTGGTTACTTTTTGTATTAATAAATATTATGGGTAATTATTTTGTTTATGATTTGGAATTGTTTTGTTTTTGTTGTGGTTTGTTTTTTTATAATCTTGTTGCTGTTATGATTTATTAAGAAAAGTGATGATTTTGTTAATTTGTTTTTGTTTATAATGATGGATTTTTTAGTTTTTTGAATTAATTTTGATAATGTGAAATACAAAAAAATAATAATTTTATATCAATAATAAAAAAAATTCATTTTTTATTTTTTAAGATTTAATTTAATTCAGATTTTATATTTTTTTAAAAAACTATTATTTCAATTAAGGATATAATTACTAAAGCAATTTTATTTTTTATATATAATATTTTATCTTATTTACCAACAAAATTACCAATGAAATTACCTTTGGAATATAGTTTCCTACAGGTATTTTTCCACCAAAAACTCCTTTTGTGACAGAATTCCTACGTTTTTCAGACGAATATTTTTCATAAAAAATGCTAAATTTCTAATGTTTTTAAATAAAAACTGTTGTGTCCAATTTCAAGGGGAGTTTCATCTCCTCTTTTACATTGGTTTTGGACTTGGGCTTACACATCATGGACCGTTCAACCTTAATCCAAATCTAACTATTGAATCTCTCCTTTATAATAAATTAAAAATAAAAATTGAAGATAAAATAATATAAATTAAAATGATACTGAATATACAGAAAGATGAACTCAGAAAAATATTATTTTAACACATTTTATTTTTATTCTTAAGAAATGAAACATATAGAACTGAAAAAGAAAATGTTTTAATGCATTGTCAAATCGGATATTCTTAAGAAATTGAGAAACAATTATTTTTTAAGAAATTGATTTTTTGAAAACATATTTATTTATTTATTTTTGCAAGCGGGCAGAGCCAAATTGGAGACAGTAACTTAAAATCGCGGAAGGGCAGGGGGCAAATTGGGCCAACCAGATCTTACGTGGGCTAGTTTTTGGTTTGATAAAAATAAACTCCACGTCAACAAGCTTATGAAATGTCGGAAATTAAGGATAATAATAAACTCCACGTGACCATGGTCTGGTCGATAGAGATAGCAAGCCGTCGGGTGGGTTGAGACAGGGTTTTTATGCATACTCATCATTGACCCGGAAAGTTTAAGATAATACATGCTCTCGTTTAGCTCTCCATTAGGTCAAATTTTTTAGAGTTGGTTTGGTAGTAATTATTTTTTTAAAGTATTTTTTATTTAAAAATATATCAAAATAATATTTTTTAAAATATTTTTGTAATACTAGCACATTAAAATAATTTAAAAATATCAAATATTAATTTTAAAAAATAAAATTTAATTTAATTTTTTAAAATATTTTTAAAATATAAAAACAAATATGCTGATGGTTGCATAAACTCTTTCTCTAGAAACTTTTCAATAATATTCAACATAGTGACCTACTAACCCATACTCTAACGTGTATCAGCTTGCAAAGGAAACCAAGTGAGAATTTGATATTATATAAAAAATAGTTGATTTAATGTTTTTATATAAAAAAATTATTGATATAACATTGTTTTGAATTAGCTTTGAACAAGGAAAATAGTTTTTTATTAGTAAAATAATTTAATAAATAAAAAGAAACAATAATAAGAAAAATCAATTCAGAGAAACTATAATGATTTGATTTCATCTAAAAAGGAAAAAAGGCAAATAGTTTTAATAAGAACCCTACTTTCTTATTCACTCATTTCTCTTTTATTTTCACAAAAACATATTTTTCCATGAGAAGTATTATTTTTTTTAAAAAAACTTACTATGATTCAAAAATTCAAAAATCATGAATTGATCATCTCTTCATAACTATATGAAAAATGTAAAAATAATAAATTTGAAAAATAAATATTTTATTATTATTATTAATGAGAAAATTATTTAAAAAATTCTATATATTAGGATAATACATAATTATCCATAAAGGAATTTATTAGTAGAATATTTTTTTAATAAAATGCAGTGACAATTAAAATGAAGGTTTGTTCAAAAAATTAATCATTTGAAATGAAAATAAAAATACATCTCTTCATCTAAACTCCATTTACTTATAATTCATCTCTTTATTGTTTTAATAACAAAAGCATATTTTCTAATTTAAACATTGTATTTTATATAAAAACCAATCATGGTCTCAAAAGTGAGTTTTAACTAAAAGGTTTATTAAAATAATGTCTCAATATTTTGTATGTGATTGAAGGGAAAAAGTAAATAAAATTAAATTCTATATAAAATATATAAAAAGTTATAAAACAAAATATGATCTTCATTTTCGTTGAATATTCATAAGAATTTTTTAGGACATTTTAGGTATATAATGATTAAAAAGGAATTGTTGGGCGCTCTCCCTCTCAAATCCAGGGCCAAGTTTTATAGTTGGAAATTTATAACAAGTGATTTTAGTTGTAGACCTGGAGCTGAGATCATGTTCATAAAATATGTTTTTTTTTTAAAAAAAAAAGAAGAAGAAGTCATGATGGTAAAATAAAAAAAAAAGATTCAATAAGGTTTTATAAAAAGATTAAAAGCCTATAATAGTGAAAAAATATTTGATTTACCTGGTGAGTAAATTACTCTCTGTTGTTAATTTTTTTTTTTTTTGTAAAATAGTGAAATTTTCCAAGTTAGGAAATTAATACTGGAAAAAAATTAAAAAAATACAAAAAAATAAAAAAGCAAGACAAATAACAACTTATCTATAACTATAAGAAGATTAAAAGCCTATAATATTTATTACGTCTTATCAGGTAGTCTTTTCAAAAACTATTTTTTTGACCTATAAATCTTCTAACCAATTGTCCCCTCAAAATCTTTTAAACCTCCAACGCAAGATTGCAAGATTACGTAATAAATATTTGAGGGATAGCTAATAAATTAACTTTTTGATGAAGATTTTTACAAAAAATAAATAAATAATTTTAAATAAAATAGTCACAAAACTTAAAAAATTTAAACTTGGCAATCATTCAAACTCAAAATAACAAACATGCCAGATTCTTACATGAATAAATCTTAAGAATAAGGATATCATGCAACAAGAACAATCCAGCTCTACTGGTGCTTGGCTAATCTCAAGGAGCAAATTCGTCTACTGCCCATGTTGCTGGCTAAGGATTCTAGTCATGCATGACTTCTGTTTGTTTGAGGGGCTTGTTCAAGCAACCCGACTTAATTTAACCTCCCTATAACCTGATTTGTCATGATTAATGTAAAAAATCAGGAAGAGAAACCAACAATATAATTCAATCCTACGTAATGTTATCCTCGTGCTGCCTGTTATCACATATCGAATAAAGATATGGCATCTATATATATAGATATAGATGATGTGCCCTCTTTACTCCATTGCTAGAGACGAAAGAGTTTCTATTTTTTCTACTTCTGACTTCTGAGCATGTGTTGCCTCTCTTGAAATGAGCAAGAAATCAACTAGTAGGCATTTATATAATCTTTCGAAAAAGGATATGATGTTTGACAGTTGAGTGCAGGCTATATAAAGCAGATGTACTCTGCATGCACATATCACTCTTTACTTTGTTGGGTACTCCATGTTAGGATTCTTGATATCGACTTCTCCACTGCGCCTACTACCTCTTGAATTCCCAGCCAACAGGGAGTTCATGATTCATGTGAATAGTTTCTGAATCATTTTGTCCAGAAATACATGGAAACAATTAAATAATTAAATCAAGATTTATGAAAATATCTCTCTGCGATTTGCTAATTGACAAGCTCTTGCACTGTAGTAAACATGCATGGTCTACATGTTGGGGAATCCCGACCGGTGATGTTATGATATTTGCTCATAGGAGGCCAAGCACACTGACACAATATTTAACGTGGTTCGGCAAAACCGCCTACATCCACGGGAGAAGTCAATATATTTAGAGATAGAGAAAGAATACAAAATAAATACATGGAGGAGGAGGATTACACCCTCTCATACTCACCTCTCACCTCTCTTTGCTGCACTTGCAGCTGCTGCAATGGCAGCAAGGCTGCTGCCATTGCAGCTCTCTCTTCCTCTCTACTCTCTTCACATTCTCACAATTCTCTTCTCTCATCTTTGGCTCTACTACATCTCTCTCATTTTGCTCTCTTACATATGCCTCTATTTATAGGCATTCATTGAAGCTATTCTTGGTTTGTTGTCAACAATGGTGGCTACCAACTCTAACTCATTCAACAATGGTGGCCACCAACTCTAACTCATTCAACAATGGTGGCTATCAATAGTCAATGGTTGGTGTCATCCATTTGTTGCACATGAAATGGCAACCAACCTAACACTACACACACACACACACCATCTTCTCTTGTGTGTTCGTTTATCCCATCACAAAATCAAGCCCGAGGAGATGCTTCGGACATGGAGTGGAGCATGTAGGAGAGGGTAAAAAGGACAGGGAAAGCAACAACGAGAGAGAAAAAAGGGAAAGTTTTCTTCTTGTTCACGTGTTGTTTTTTACCCCATGTTTTTTCACCTTCCAATCATTAGTTCCACTCCTATTACCCCCACCATCTTTTTTAATTAAAATTAAATTAGTGCTAGATTGTGATTAATCATGAAATTTTCAAATATAAAGACTTTTATTTAAATAGTACATGCAAGTCTCAATACTTTTCATACTAGATTTTTTTATATAAAAAATAATATTGATTTTAAAATAAGTTAAAGAAAAAAAATATTATTTATTATAAACTTGTAACAATGTTAATTAGAGTTGAGCCCATCTAGAATATCTTGTTATTCTCGTTGTCTAAATCATGTGATTGAAATGACTCGATAAAAAAATAAAAAAAATTATAAAAATTGTTTTAATAAAAAAACTCATATTAACTTTTCAAATTCATGATTCAAGTCATTAAAAATCTTAAAGTCTAATTAAAAAAAATCAATTTAGTAAAATAAAAAAATTTTGAAAAATGAATCTTATATTGACAAAAAAAATTAAAAAAAAAAGAATGAAGCTTAAATTGACAAAAAAAATTAAAAAAATGTTATGATTAAATGGTAAAATTAAAAAGAACAATAACTTTTACAAAATGATCAAGAAAAAAAATTAAAAATCAAAATAATGAGGACCAAATTAAAAAATATAATACCAATAACTTGAATTTAAATAATGAAATTGAATACCAATAAAAGTTTTACAAAAAAAAAAAGATAAAAAAATATAAATCTAAATAAAGAGAACTGAATTAGAGAATATAATATTTAATAAATTGAAATTTAATATTGAATTTAGAAACAAATAAATTGTTTTATAAAAGATTCAAAATAAAAAAATAAAAAGAATAAGGATTGAAGTTAAAATACCAGCAATTATAAAGGTGAAACTATATTTTTTTAGGGAAAAAAAAGAAAAAAAAAGATCTATCTATAATAAACGAGACCACTACAAAAGACATGGTCAAACCAATAAAAAAATGGATATGACAACGCTTCTAATAACATGATAAAAAAATATTTTTAGATGTTAGGGGGCGTTGCTCACACGGTTGCTCACCGATATGAAGGGTGCCGGCACCTCCCACGCATTCTAGATATTCCATATGAGCGTGTTTTTTTTATTTATTTAAATATTAAAGTACCCCTAAATTAACTTTTGAAATACAAAAAATATAATCAATTGTAAAAAATTGAAAACACCCTCGATCTCAGCTTTATTTTTTTTTATTTTTAGGGTATTTTTTATTGTTTTACTATGCATTATAATTGTTTGTTATTTTTATATTTGATGAAATACTAAATTACCCCTCAATTTAAATTTTAATAACATAAAAACCTTTGCTAAAATGCAAAAATACCCTTGACTTATAAAAAGTTTTCTTTTAATGATATTATGGTAATTTCACTCTTAAATTAAGATAGAAATTTTTTTATTTATCCTAGTAAATTTAACAATAACAAATAAACTTATTGAAAGCCAGTGAAAAATTTTTCGAATAGAAAGATAGAAATATTACACTGTTATAGTAAACATTGTCAATCTACGTACGTGTACAATAATTTTTGTTAATGTTAAATAATAAAACAATAATATAAAATCAATTTTTAACTATATCCATAACCTTTTCTTTTTTTAAATTTGACTGAGTAATTCTTTGATATTTCCCTTCAACTAGTTTTTCTAGTTGCTCAAAACTTTCATCAAGAAGGCATTAATTGAATCCAATCATTTCGATACACAACAATATTGTCGATACCCTTCTTTGATTGCTTTGTGTGTCTATGAACTTCAATTATTGTTATAAGCCTAAGTAGTGGAAAATAAATATAAAAAAAAATAAAAAGAAGAAGAAGAGAGGGAAGCTTCCTGAACGGTGTGGCTACGGGCTACTTGTTCGTATTGATTTGAAAACTTTTATGTAACAAGACTCACGCCAAGTGATTTTAGTTAGAATAAGTTTTCATAGTAATAATTTAAAAAAAAAATTATTTTCTTTTATTTTTTTCTTAGCAAGATTTTCAAATTCAGCTACACGGGGCTACAATTCCTTGAAGAGTCTGTCTATTCTAGGTGTGAGTCAGAAAGGACCCAGCACGCGGGTGTGCAAACCCACTCGGATCTGCAACCAGACATGCAGGTTTGGTCTTAGCTTCCAGGAAATGACAGCTTCAACGTCGGGTGTTTATAGTCCGGGCTTGCAGTTCACCATAATCTCATCAAAATTTCTACTAATCGTTTTATTCAAAATAATCTTTTCAATATCAAATTCATCTTAATAAAAAGATAGCTTTATCTTCTCCGTACAGTTTTCACAACTCAATGCAATAAGAGTAACTCTATCATTACATTGCTTAAATTTACATTGTTTTACATCTACGTAAACATTCAGGTAAACAATAAGAGAAACACTAAATTCTTTTAATATATTATATAATTTGCGCCAGCTCACTGTAACATTTGGACTCAGAAGTTTTATATGGAAGCATTGGAAGGAGACTTCGCAACAGGTATCCAGCTTAGTAATCCTTACAATTTAGTGTTGAAAGTTCTTATTGCAAAAGCTGGATGCTGATTTACAGCCACAATGGGCAGCCAGGGAATTTCATTATTTTCTCCCATGGGCTAAAAATAGTGGAGGAGAGGAGGGATTGGAATCCTTGATGTCATGATGTGCGAATGTTTCACGTGCACAAGGCACAAGTTTTTCTCTTGAGTCCAGCCAATATCAATGGACTTGTAGGCATAAAATGAAAGGAGAGCAATAAAGAACACGATTCAGGTGAATCCAAGCAAAATTCTCCAGCTAGATTGGGTCCATCGAGAAGAACCTGAAGCTTCAATTTTTAAGTAAAATTATGGAATACGAGAAAGTTAAACTCAGATTGAATTAATCTATTATCTTATTCTAATTTCAAAGTTGTGTTTAATTTAGTGTTCTATGATAAAAAACTAAGACAAAAATAAAAACATAAAATAAATTTGTGTCTCTAATAATTTTGACGTAAAAGATACAGAACAACCTAAACATGGGACTCATCCCCATCAACACTGGCTCGTGAATGTGTTTTCATGTTCTCCAGCATCACTCATGAGGTTTTCAAGATTTTATCATTTGTGGTCTATCAATGATTTGTATGGCATTTTCTTCCTTTGCATCATGTCGTCTCACGACCACAAGTAAAATCAGTAAATCTTTTTGACGGAAAACTATCAAAAGAAAGGCATGGTCCCCGAATTGTCTCTACCAGAAAATTTGGCAGTTTTTTTTTTTTTTTTGGCCCCCATGTGACTGGAGAAATGCTTGGTTACTGGTATCGGCATTATGATTATTGTTGTTTTGATGGGAAGACGTCGAGATTTCTTTGAATTTAAGAACAATCAGAACTAGGAGGAGGAGGAAGGGTCACTGTGGTTTAAAAGCCATTTTTATTCATGCAGCCCTTGCATATCCTAGATAAAATACTTGAGCATATGCAGATCAATAACTACAAAATGTTGTCCAAAAAAGAAATTGTTGCTGAGTTTAACGTTTATAATGAAATGAATAGAGATGTTTTGCACAGCAAGGAAGCATGAAATTTGAATTCAAAAGTCTGTATATCATGTGACTTTTTCCAGTGTCTTGCAGTGGAAAGTCCTTGATTAACAATCAGAGCAAATCTTGCTCCATTTTTGCTGTCAAAATTCCTTAATATAAATCAATCATGGCACTTCCAATATGCCATTCAAAATGTTTGCAACACAAACAGAAGAGTGTATCGCTTATTAGAAAAGCAGGGCAAGGTCTTAGCAGAAACTATAGTACAGAAAACCAAAAGTTTGATCAAACCTACAAGGACAAAATGCCAAAGAATGGTGCTGTAATGAAACCCCACATTTCTTGCCTTCCGTGTTCTTTCCCTCTTCTTCTTCTTCTTTTCATATCCTTTGTTTGAATGCCCCCTTTAACAAGTCCAAGAAGATGATCTCTTGAGCACAGGATTCATTTGCTTGTCCTCTTCCAAAGATATCATCCCCAAGTGTGAAGGGTCCTCCAGCATCATCTTTGCCACCAAGTATCCAGCAATTGACCATGTCTGATATTTCCTTGCCTGTTTACCAACGTATCTGCCAAGTTTCCCATCATAATATTCCGGCCAGCTGTCTTTCAGTAGACGGGTCTCAGCAAGATCAATCGCTTTTCTTGCGATTTGGGGTCGTCCCGTTTTGATGCACGCAGCAGTCAGCAACCATAAAAGCACTGAAAGGAAAAGGGAAAAAAATATATGGTGCAAAACAAAAGGACATGTTATGTACATACACATTATTTATTCTCTGCATATTATGTGAGAAAGACTTTCAAAATAAGTTAAGAGATTCAGAAATAACAAACTGAAGGAAGTCATTGCTAAAATTTCTTAAGGAAGAGATTGGAGGCTTTTAGCTCATGAAAACAAAGGAAATAGATTGCGCAGTGCCATTTATAGTAACTTGAATTCAGCTCCATTACACATGTGTCCAAATCATTACAGTGAATGAGTGAGCAGCTTATCCTCCAATTGGAAATTTGTTTACTGTATGCCCTTATGAACATATAAATTTATCTATTACAACCAATGCAGGGCTACTTGCATGATCTCTTTATCCTTGATACTTAGGCACTGCTCAAATCTTATTATTGTTATTATTATTTAGGAGACTGCTCTATGTTGCAGGAATAAAAACTAAAGAAGAAGAAAATTACCAGTGCATGATAATGCAGGCAGAGCTTCTCAATAATTTACAATTTATGCATGCATGTCGATCATGCTATTAATATTCAAAAAGCTGAGGACTTCATGATCTATAAATTAGTGTAATCTGAGGATCGCTGAAAGCAGATCACAGTCTGGGTAAAACTATCTCAGCATCTTATTAGTTTCCAGTTCCCACTTCCAGCACAATATCTATAAATGCAGAAAGTCTTCGGTATAACTAAATTAAATAATAGTAAAAGCAAAGGGGTTACTGAAAGCCATACTGTAGAACCAGCCAGATAACCTAGACCATATGATTGGTGCTCTCTCTTTACTAGCTTCTAAATTTAAAATACAACTATGGTTTCAGATTCAGATTCAGCCTTGTAAAACCAAATATAGTCAATGAATCTAAAAAATTATGACAGAAGGACTCCTTATGGAAGGAAATATTTATTAATTGATATATGTTAGTCACGAAAGAGAGTAATCAATTAAACTGACAGAACAAGGAACAGACCTGGCCAAGATCCTCCATTATGATAGCTCCATCTAGTATTCTTGGGATCGCAACCAGTTACAATCCGCCATTCATGACTTTCTATTGCAGGATAAGCTATTTTTAGAGGCATTTCTCCCACCAGCTCCTCCCAGCGAGCTTCAATGAGATCCATGATAGCCATTGCTTGTTCATGAGTTGCAAGAGAAGACAGGATGGCAATGCAATTTCCTAAAGCAAACCATCTAAAATCCATCCTCGCAGGACTAACATTGCCAATAAAGTAGCCTCCACGAGTTGGCATGAAATCAAATACCCAATCTGGGATTGAATCAGGAATAACATTGAACTTATTTACAGCAGTGTGAGAATACTCCTCAGTCTTATATCTGTATACGTCATTCAGTTGTTGAAAGTCAAGCCAGAAGTAACTCCGCATGTGATAGCTCAAGGCATGCAAACGTTTCACAATTCTCTCAATACATTCTTTTCCTTCTTCGTCATGTTTCAACAATGAGCATGCGCATCTCAATGCCATGAAAAAAAGTGCTTGAATTTCAATAGGATAACCATAGATGCCCTGCAAATAAATCAAAGCAGTTTGAACATGTAACAAGCTTGAACTTATCAAAACCCTATGAGGAAAACAGAACAACCTAGAAGAGAAATTATACAATACTAAGAATTTTAATTTAGGTGTGCATGCACATGAGTGGTTGATGGTGAGACGGAAACTAGATTATGATAATTTAGCCTCTATGCGAGTTATTGTTCCAAGAAAGATATCAAAGCACCATGATGTCACAATTACTGGATGGGGTTGATTCAAGCAGAATGGTAGTCAATCCATGGAAAATGTGAATGCTCATGAGAAAAACTAATCCCACATTCACATAGTATGACAATTGCTTCCTTTTTTTTTGTAATTAGTTTTGATATTACTCCATGTTTGTTTATTTGACTGCATTTGTGTATAAAGAGAAAATACAGAAAGACGGCATCATCTGTTGTCTTAAAGCAAAGCTGGAAGGAAACAAAGAGTTAATTTCAAAGTGCTTCTGGACTGCATATGACTTTATTTTACTAAGAAATTGAAAATTGTGATATGATAAACATGCTACATGATAATACAAACTGGAAAAAAAAAAAAAAGATCCAGCTCTACATGATTGCATGCAGTACTTCACATTAAACAAAACAGGATACTTGGACTTTAGGGAACTTCCTAGGCTGCAGGAGCTTAATCAACACAAGCTATATACGCTCCATTAGCATTCAACCAATGCTAAAAGGGTTTAGTGTATGTAACAGGGTGTTTAAATTCCACACATACTCCGCATGAAATCATAAACAGTAAGTTAATTTTAGGTTATGTTTAACTCCTTTATACTAATCGTTGGCAGTTCTCCCAAAAATTCCCCTCCTGTATAAAGAAAGGGGATGGATAGAAACAAGTAGTTGATGGCTAAAACAAAGGTGTGGTGCACCCAGCGACCAGTATCATCAATGTATTATGTGTCTCATGTCTACTACTTGCTAGAGTTTGCTAGTTAGAAAAAAGATTATTTCAAGAAGTAAAGTAAGTGTTCAAAAACAGAGTGATGCTCCAATTTTCTGGAAAGTTCATAAAAAAGAAAAACTGGAACTTCCTTTTCAAATGCAATATTTCTCTGTCTAGAAAACTGAAAAACTAGCTTTCAAGTTTTTAAAATTTATACTGAGTTTGGAAAGCATAATTAGAGGTTCTCCACAACTTTTCTCCACAAGTTTTCCATTGTTTTTCAAATTAAGAAAGGACGAGCAATACAATTTTTTCTTTTATATACTAGCACTTTTAGCAATGTAAATATTTGCTTTTACATTTTCATATTTAGTTAGTGTAATAAACTTACTTTTCATTATAGATCTAATATAAAGATTTTTTTGAGTTAATAATGTACTTTTTTCATGATAATTTTTAATTTAAATGAAATAAAACTTATATTCTACAATTAGATTATCATGAATACGAATACAAAATATTAAGATGACTGTTAAAAATTATGGTTTTGACTTTTTTTTTAAAACAGCTGTAATATTTCTAGCGACCACCAACTTGTTTTTCTCAAATTGCGTTCATTATTAAGAAAGGGTAATGAAGATAAAATACAACCTTATTCTCACCCGTCTGGATAATATTTTTCCTTGTTCACTAATATAAAAAAAAATCATCTTCATTCTCAACATATGAATACATTTTCCAATTTTACATTGGAAAAGGAAAACAAAAAAGGAGTAAAAGAAAACTCCATAAGGAAAAAGAAAATATTTTTCTGTTAATGAACAAACCAACTTGGCCTAATGACTACAATTATGAGAGTGAATTACTTGGAATCTCCACCATTCTTTCAGAAGAAATCATATCAGTTGATCTCTAATAGCATTTAGTGTTGAATAATAGTAATTAACAACAGCAGTCATATACATACACGTGGGAAGAGATGAAGAAAGATACAAGAGGAAAACTTACCATTCTGCGATCAATCATAGAGCATCCATCGGCGCATAGAAGGGTTGGGAAAGTATCAAACCCCTCTGACAAGCACAACATCAATATGAGCCTCATTCCTTTCTGGCACTCTGGAGTTTCTGCTAGAGATAAATCTCCAGTAGACTTTGTATATGCTCGGAGCAGAATAATCCACCAAAAACCAGAGTCCACTGGAGCAACTCTTCCAATTGCGCTCTCACCAAAATCTGCAACCAGAGAGTCTGTTTTTCGAATAGGATCGTGAAGAACTTTAAAGCTGGCTGGCATTGCCCCTTCACCAAGCTTGAATCGATCTATTCTCTTTTCCCATCCTTGGAGATATAGTGTCTTTAGAAGGAATTGCTTGACTATTTCAGGCTCACCATTCATCAGAAAAGCTAGGGCACTGGGTACAAAATCTCGTACAAAAACCTGGACAAAAAGACCTCAAGAAAATCATATAAATAATACTAAATTCATACCCCTGACAAATGCTTAAGATCACATTGCAACTGCCTTCTATTTGGAGAAGTCAAAAGAACGAGCTTTATGAAATTTCCAATGCATCATTTTCCAAAAACTAATGGCTCTTATCAGAAGATTTAGTTTTCAATTTATCACATGATCAAACTCTTGCCTTACTTTATTCTGTACTTCCACCTAAGGCATTCTTCAAATATTATCAGCTCATATGTTTAATAAATTTACATGCAGAGCAAATAAAAGTGGACCATTTCCCTAACTTCGAACATAATTTACAATTTCATGACATCCTTAGTATCATTGATTCCCAACCCCTAATGGGATCACCATCATCAGCTCAAAGAATTTATTTATGCTTATTGCATGCTTAGTAAAGAGCCTCCTCTCTTTGTGATGCATAAAATTAGAAAGATAAAGTAACACCAAATAAAGGCAATCTATCAAGTCTCATAACATATTAACCATAGAAACAAATTAAACCAATTAGAAACATCCCAATGTCTGATGCTCCATTAATGAAACAGGAAACCAACAAAACCATAAAACCGTAAGGAGAATTTCACATTTGATAAAAAAGAATTACCTGATCATAGTTCAAGACCTCCTCTGAGGCATGGTCATAAGCGGCAATAGTACCAACCGGTTGGCCTCTGAAGAAAACTAAAGACCGCCGTAGAGCCTCCCATGCATCAACCACCATTGGGTGAGGCTCAAACGAGTTGCGAGCAGATGAGGCTGGCGTGTCAAACCCGGACCTTCCGCCAGGTGAATGCGTGGTCTCAAAGTTATCAATTCCTCTTGCAAACCCAATCGATAGCTCGCTAAGAGACCTCTCATCAAATGATCTCTGCCTCTCTATGTTCAACTTTGGCTTGTCAAGGAGGCGAGAGAAATCAAAATCATCCATTTCGGATATTGAACACACTGAGCTCACATTCCTAAGCCCCACCGTTTCTTTAGTCCCATCCATTTGTTTTTCTCTTTCAATACTTGATTGCTACAGAAAATGCTTTGTTTCTATCACCAAATGCAAAACAAAAATCACCAGCTTTAGAACATACACATTCAACAGCGAACATACAAAGATATTATTTAACAATCACACTTAAATATCATCAACAGGAAAGTAAAAACCAGAAATAAAAACTTGGACAGCTCAAAATAGAAAATGCAACATGCTATAAACTCTATTTATAAGAAAAATTTAAAACCTCTTATCCATTTAAATATACTCCAATAATTAACACTTATCCCTATTTAGCTTTATAGACATTGAATGGGCTAAGAGGGAGAAGAAGAAATTGGGGAGTTGTAAAACTTAACCAGTTCTCTTATGTCTCACCTAACTTCATAGGATTTAAAACAAAAAAAAAATGAAAAACTAAACCATTAAAGACCAATTTAAACAATGCAGAAAGCTACAAGGCATAAAAAAATGGAAAACAAAAGTACCTTTTTTGTAATTTTACACAAAACACATACATTACACTTAAATTTCAATTACATTTTCCATTAAAATACGAAAACTTGAAAACCAACGGCAGGAGATCAAGATCCACAAAATATCAAAATAACAGAAGACAAAGACTTTTACTATCTTAAAATAAAAGACCACTTCATGTAAAAATGTAAACAAAAAAAAAAGTCAAGATTGAGAGTTTCAACAAAGAAGGCAACAAGATTAAGAGACAAAAACCCAGATCTAAAAACCTTCAAACAAATGCTTCTCTTTAATATCTACACAGAAAAAGAGACAAACAAAGAAAGAAGGAATGATTCGAAGAAGAGAAAAACCTTCGCGGTGAGAAAATGACTGGTGGGAAACCTCTCCGGCGACGGCAATTTCACCGGCAAACGGTCGATCAAGGGAGAAAGAAAAGGAGATGACACGAGTAGGATAGAGAAAGACAAGAGTTGAAAGAATGAAAAATAGAGCTTGCCAGGAAGAGCTCATATTTATAGCTAGAGAGGGAGAGAGAGACGGGGACCTCCAAGGTTTTTCTGTAAGAAAGCAGACCGGTAATAGCCGGTTAACAGTGCACGAGGATATATAGATACTGATTTGACGGTCTGACGTGGACAACACGACAGCGCTTAGTTTTTTGTCCTGATTTTCATGAGGTAGTCTTGGATTTCCACTGGCAACTTGTTTTGTAGGTTTCAGTGCGGGGATGTTGTTCATCGGCGCCATATGATAAGTGTCTGGCTAACGTGCTGTAGATTTGTTTTAAAAAGATATTTTTTATATAAAATGTTAAAAAATTAAAAAAATTAAAATTAAAATGAAGTTCAAGATTTTTTAAATGTTCGGCTCAACCGTGATCTAAAACATCTCTTGGAATTAATTTAATATTAATAAAGTATTTAGAAATGCAGTTGAAATCTTGTTTTTCAAATTTTATTTCATTTTTTATATTTTTATATTATTTTAATATATTATTATCACAAATAATTTTAAAAAATAAAAATTAAGAACACGTTTAAAATCATGTTTTATAGAAATTTAAACATTTTTATTTTAAAAAATATATTTTATATATTTTCATAATATGTTAATATTAAAAGTAATTTTAAAAAATAAAAACATTATTTTAATATATTTCTAAATAAAATATTAAGTGTTATCCGACTTGTAAACACCACTAATCTGGATAGGTTGATTAAAGAAAGTATAATAAATTTGGTGCTGGCTGTAGTGAGTTGTGACAGATTGAATTAACCTACGTGTCCATTTCCAGTTTTTTAACTGTCTTCGATTGTTCAGTGGCAACTTGTTCCTGTCAATTTTTTTATTTTAAAATTGTTGATAAAAAATTAAAAAGTTTTTTATTTTTTATTTTAATTTAATATTTTTTTAATATTTTCACATCATTTTAATTTATTGATATGAAAAATATTTTTTTGAAAAAAATATTAATTTAATAAACAATAATTTAAAAAATAACTACAATTATATTCTCAAATATATATTAATGTATTTGGAATTGCATTAGTTGTGATTTAAATTTTTTTATTTAATAATATATTAAAATAATATTTTTAATTTAAAATATTAAAATAATCTAAAAACATTTAAAAAATAATAAAATAAAATTTTTAAAAATAGATCTCCAAATATAACCTAAATCCAACCACCTTGATTAGATGGATTTAGAAATTCAAAATTAAAAGTTTAAATTTTCAGTTAAACTAAGCATTGATTTATATGGTTTTTGTAATTCAAATTTTTATAAGTTAATTTTCAAATGAGCTATACTTGTCATTAGTTTATCTTATAAAATCATTTTTGAATTCACTACAGTTTAATGGTTCTGTTTTTTTGTATTTATTAAAAAAAAAGTTATTAAATAAGTTTTAATGGATACTATCATTTGTTAAATGTGAAATTAGAGTTTTAATATAGATATTGAAATTCATGATATTTAATAATTTTTTATATCCAGTTTAATTTGTTAAATTTTAAATTGGATTCTTAACATGTTAACAATTAACTAAAGTCTTGTTTATTTTTGTAGTTGAAAAATATTTTTGTAGAAATTTAAATATTTTTATTTTAAATTAATTTTTCATGTTTTTTATTTTAATGTGCTGGTATTTAAAATAATTTTTTAAAAAAATAAATTTATTTATAAAAAAATACTTTAAAAAATAACTATAACTATATACCATATTTAAATGGATATATTTATAACATTTGATATCTTTAGAAAGGAGTGAACATTGAAGTGCAGTTCATTATATAAATCTATGAAAAATAACTGGGATGCAGGTGAAAAGTTGACTTAATACATTTATAAAATTTGAGACTTTTTTTAAATGAACATGAATGTCAATTGAAACACAATTCATTGAATTATTTTTAAAAAGAAAAGTTTCAATATGGGTAAAAAAATTACCTAAAAATATCTTGATCTAAAAAAACAGAGAAGAGGTATAGTATAGGCTAGGTTAAGTGGTGATGGATTTGGATCAAAATCTTAGCACACTGGAGAACCCATAAGATATTATTTGTCTAATTTGAAGTTGTAAATATTTCATTAACGTGGCTCATACATGATATTCTATATGGGAATATAATTATAATTATTTATTAAAATATTTTTTATGTTGAAATGTTGTAGAATAATTTTTTTTATTTTTTAAAAATTATTTTCGAGATTAATACATCAAAATTATCTAAAATATATAAAAAATTAAATTTTATAAAAATATAATTTACATTACGTTTCCATGTACTTTCTAGATCAATAGATACGGACCTCCAAAATAGGTATGGCATTTTAATGCCCATCCAAATATGTATATGATACAGTTGGGTTTGGCATGAATAGTAAAGACAAAGTTAGGTTTCAGGTGGATATTGAATTTGCTCTACTAGACCAAAAACTTGATACAAATCTTATTTATGCTCATAAACTTCTTGAAAATTATAATCATGTCATTAGTTAGACATGTATTACATCGTTGGTTTACACCATGTTTCCTCTCAAATCAATTTTTCTTGAAAGTGAAAAATAGAGAGTTAGTGTTGCTAATAAAATTTTTAGGAAAAACAAATAAATTATATGAAGTTTAACTCGATGTAAATTATATAAATAACTAGAAAAATAATGATAAAAATAAATATTTATAAAATTAAATATCAATATATAAGATGTTTTATTAACACTGTGATAACTCTATAAAAAATAAAATAAAATAAATTTAAAATAAATTAAGTGAGGAATGATGATTTTTTTAAGAAAAAATAGTTAAACAAAAAAACAATGTTTAAATAATAAAATTGAAAAATAAATTATATAACAAAGACATCAAAATATCTATTAAAAGCCATGCCCTAGCTTTTATTATTTTATTTTTTCTATGAAAAAATAATTAACATGAAAGTTGAGGTAAATGTGTTTTATAAACTAAAAAAAATCAATAATTTTTAACCTTAAAAAAAATATTGAGTTCAAGTTTTCCCTCTCATGTAATTTGAAGGTGAAAGAACTTTTCATTAAAATATTTTTATCAAATAAAACATATTAATATTAAGATGAATTATTTTAGTAGTTGGAATCAGTGTGAAATGATATATATTTTTTGTTATTATAATTTAATGATTCTTTTTTTTTATCTCAAACAAGAAATAAAAATAAAAATAAAATAAAATAAAATTTATGCCAAGCAAAAGAGAAAGCAACTTCTAACTTTTCGTAACCATAAACGTAGTCTTGTCATCTTTGCTTTTAATCCGCGTTACAATTTTCAAGGAAAATAAAATCTAAGTTGATTCGGAACCACCATCAATGTGATATGATAATGAAGAAATAAAAGTTCATAGAGTTGCTATTTAAAAAAATATTTAGGAATATGATAATAGTTATTTTTTAATTTTTTTAAATTAATCAAAATAATATATTTTTTAAATTTTTAAAAATTATTTTTTAAATCAATATATCACAACATCAAAAAAAATTAATTTAAAATAAAAATAATTTTTAAGAAAACACTTTTTAAACATAAAAATAAACAGATTTAAAACCATTTTGCTACGGATCACAGATAATATTTGATGAATTTTACACGAACAGAAACAATGACAAGAATTGTAATTATATTCAACTGTTTAATCATTTATTTCTTGTTTTTATTTTTTTAAATCCCATCAATTTTCAAAGGATTGAATTGACATGTGATAGAATGGAGGTCTAGAAATGAAAATATTAAAGGATTGGAGAACTGCATGGAGATAATTCATAGCTACATGTATGAAAGGATTGGACAGGTACTGATATTCTTGTCTCGGCAAAAGCTTATGTAATTAACAAGATCTACAACAGTAAATTACACTAGTCTTTGTACCAATGTAAAACAAATAAATAACTTAGAAACGAAGACTTACACTCCATCGAAAATAAA
Organism: Populus ilicifolia; assembly: GCA_015708895.1. Taxonomy (NCBI): domain Eukaryota; kingdom Viridiplantae; phylum Streptophyta; class Magnoliopsida; order Malpighiales; family Salicaceae; genus Populus; species Populus ilicifolia. The sequence goes on from SRLM01000057.1 coordinate 173,088, forward strand.
TAAATTATAGCTAAAATTAATAACTTGATTGGAACTTACTTTTTTGATGTGCAAGCCAAAACTGCATTTACATGTGTTTCAGGTAAAGTTGTCAATTATATTTTATTTTATTTGTAATGGTTGAAACATTTTATATAAATTTTAAAAATAAAATAATTTTTATTTCATTTTAAATCTTGGTATGTTCCGGATTTTTTTACTAAATTTCAGCTAGAATATTCCAGTTTCATTTCATATGTTTCATTTTGATCTTGAAAAGTTATTAAATTAAATTGAATCTGGTTCAATTTAATTAATTAAACCATCAAAATAAAAAAAAATTCATTATTGTTTTAAATAACAATGATATTAATAATAATATTAAAATTTATTATTTTTATTTTTATTAACAATGATATTAATTTTTTAAAATTAGATTTATCGGTGATATATATGATTTATATTCATATATTTTTATATATTTATACAATTTAATAATTTCAGCAAAATAAGAGTTGTTTCAGATTCTATTAGTCTTGATAATATTTACCTAACTTTATATTTAAAATATTTATGTTAGAATATTTAACTTTTATAATATTTTAATATTTTATTTAAGTTGAATTATTTTAAGTTAAAGATTTATTTAATCTTGACTATTTAGAAATATTTTAAAATTTTAAATTATATTTGTTTAACATTTTTTTTGTATTGCATATATAGAAATATTTTAAATTATATTTGTTTAACATTTTTTTTGTATTGCATATATAGAAATATTTTAAATTATATTTGTTTAACATTTTTTTTGTATTGCATATATAGAAATATTTTAAATTATATTTGTTTAACATTTTTTTTGTATTGCATATATAGAAATATTTTAAATTATATTTGTTTAACATTATTTTTATATTACATAATTTATAATTAATTAATCTTCAATTTAAATTATTTTTGTTGAATTTTATATATATGTTCGAAATAGCACGATGAAACACTCTAAAACTAAAACATTTCATTCCAATTAAAAAAATAAAATATTTATCGGAACAAAGTTGATAACCTTAGTTTCAAGTGTATGTTTGATATTAAAAAAAATAATATTAAATTAGTGTGTTTTTTAATAATTTTGATATATTAATATAAAAAATAATAAAAATTAAAAAATATTTTGAAATATTAAGAAAATAATTTTGAGAACTAATTCGCAAATCTTTCATTTTTAAACAACATCAAATTATTTCCCCTATTAGATGGGTTAGTTGGCAAGCAAATCCGAAACAAAATCCGAACATATGTACTCTGAACTCATCATCAATATTATATTGTCTGGTCAAACCATTAAAACAAAGCGTATTGTAATGATCCTGTCATGTTTATGTATTAATGACAATTTATAGAATTAGTGACGTTTTCCACCTGATGCATTCCATGGAAAATAAACATGGATCGGAATGTCCCTGCCTGTTCACACGGAGCTTTGACCGATTATCAAGGGGAGAATATTCTTTAATCATGAATTGACTTTGAAGACTTTTGGTGACAGAAATAGGATGTTTTCTAAAATGTTTTTATTTTTTTTTTAAATAAACCACTATATTTTTTTTTAATTTTTAACGATTTAATTATATAAAAAAATTAATTTTAAAAAGGTAATTTCTTTTGAAAATTAAACCAACTCATCTAGCATAAGAATAGGTATCAAACAAGCACTCTCTCTCTCTAACATTTCTCCTATTTCATAGATCGTACCCTAAGTTTATAAGCAACCTAAGCTAAAAAGTAAGGTTAAGTGAAAGATTTGTGACATTTCACTTCTCAAAACTTAGCTTGGGATTTGAATCTTGATGATTAAGGAGGGAACACATTGCTTTAATCGTGAGGAAAACGTGCCCTATTATTTATAGATGGGGAATTATTTGATATCAAATTATATAAAAAATAAATCGAGGGATGTTACCAACTATTTATCTATTTTAAGATTTATTAGCCATTGGTGATCTGATTTACTTAAAATAGAAAGAGTAAAAATTTGGAAGAAGGAGTTTTATAAGATATTTTTTTTAAAAAAAAAAACATAGAGAAAAAAAGGGTTTTCTATTATAGGATGCAATCATTGACAAAATCACAATCCACCCATTTTATTTAATAAGTTATTTTAAAATTACTTATTCACCGGAAAATAAATTTAAATTGGCAAAAAATTATGTTTAAGTATTTTTATATATATATATACATATATACAAATTAAAATAAGATTAAGAAAAATAACTCTTTAATTTATTAAAAAGTATTTCCTAACATTTTGATAATACACAACTTAACTCAACTGGTTGTAATTTGGCTGGCCTAAACTTTTCAACCCGATTGAGCTGCTATATAGCTTGGTTGGGCTAATTTGCAACGTATTAGTGTGGGTTGTTGCAAGGTAACATCATAGCCTATTAATAACTCATTTATTTAACTTCAAAGGATGTATTTTAACTGATTATATTTTAGATTTATTTTTTTAAAATTATTAATTCAAGTTTTACAAATCTTAAAGCTACAAGAGATTTATATAATCGTTAATTTTAGAATACGTAGGATTAGTTAAAATACACATAAAACTGGTATAAATATCCATACTAATAAATAAAAAAACTTATCTATTTATTATTTCAGTAAATAATATTGTTTTCCCCTCATCCATGAATAATATTATTCCAGACTCATCCATGATTAATATTATTTTGTATTAATTCGTGAAGCTTGTCCATAAATAATACTATTTCTAGTTCATTTTAAATAGTATAATTATGAAATTATCAGGACGCTTATTCATCATTGAATAATTCTATTCAAGCTCATTCTTGAATAATATTATTTAAGTCTCTTTCATGGAACTCTTTCATAAATAATATTATTTTAAGCTCATTCATGAATTTATATCAAGCCTCACCTTCCTCTTTCTCTCTTATTTTTTTGGCCTATTACAACATCGAATCATAAAAGCTACAGGTTTAGGTAGAACTACCATGATGAAAAATACCACATTTTACGGTGAGTTGTTCCAGATATTTTTCATTGTAAATTATATAATTCTAGGTTTGGCAAGACAAAAGAGGAATGATTTCATCTCAACAGCATTAAAAAACACTTAGCTAATATTTCCATTTAGAGATCGCACTGAGAACACAAATATCTTCTCTACATATAAAAATAAATCTTTCATCTTCTTGTTTTTTATGATTGTCACTTAGCATCCAAAACTCAAATACTAGCTTGAATCTCAAAGTGTCCCTTATTCCACTAAAAACTTGTTTTTGCAGATATGACTCAGGTTCACAATTCAGCCAGGAAAGGCCAATTCTGTATGAAATTTTTCTATGAATGCATGACATTTTAAAAGCATTATTGAACTTCTTTCCAAGAGGAAGTTTTTTTTTTTTTTTGTAGGCAGAGGAATTAGCTTATCAATAATCTCCCCATGTTAGAAAAAATAAATCTGCATAATATATAAATATTGACATAGATTATAAATTATCACTTAAAACAAGATGCGTACATCATTTACTTATGTGTTAATTATCCAATTAAAAATAATAATAATAATAAACGCACTCTACTTGCATCAATAATCAGTTAATTAATTAAATCATGTGTGACACACCAAATAGTTACCTATGTCAAATAATAATACAACTTACCCATAAAATAAGCTGTCTTCTTCTAAAACATGGAAGGCCGTAAAAGGCCCCGCCGGCTATCAATCAACAATCGCATCTATTGTCATTTTCGATACCATTGACCTTAACCTAATTTAAAGGTCATTACTTCTCATTTTTCATTTGGGTTTAGGTTCTTGACCATCGAGGCTTTGCCTGCCATTATTGCTGTATTATTAAAAACGGTCCATGGCCTCTTTGTGGCATGATTTTCAGGAGCTACCAATTGTATTTTTGTTAGTTAAAAATGAGATTAAATTAAGTCCCGTAATAGAGTGAGTCATGAGGGACGACATATGGCGCGCTACCATTAATTATCTTTAGAGCTAGAGTATAAAAAAACAGGTATACTATATATATATAGATAGATGTTGCTTCTGTCAAAATTCAAGAAATCAAGGTTGGGAGTAGGGAATGATGAGATAGATTAAAAAGAATTGATTTAGTCTAATCAAATTAAAAATGCAAGTTGACCCATAGTTCATGTAAAATCCAGTAAAAAACTAGTGGATTTTTTTTTAAAAAAAATAGAAAGTAAAAAAGGAATCAATTTATTCTTTCTTTTAATTTTGTTTTTTTAGGGTGAATTTAGGTATTCCATCCCGGCCATTTATAATTTAAATTAAACCCTATTAACTCTCATTTTAAAGATTGACCCATGAATATGTTTTTATTTTATGTGTCATTTAGAGTTTAAATTCTAAAAAAGGTTACAAAAGAACATATATATAAACACGTAGGTTTGGTTTGGAGACATGGATGGTTTCCTTAAGTTACTGTTTTGAAAGCGACTCAGTCTCCACTTTCAAGAGCTGGTCCAAGGATCCCCTGTTTACCAAGATAGTTAACCTGGGAAATAAATCTGCCATTGAATTCAACTCTCACAAGAGTTAATTATACTCTCAGATACGTTGAAGCCTCCGGCCACCTCCCAAGCTATAACCGCTGCCGCTTGCTCATTAATTAATTAGCATGGCTTTCAATACTCTCAGGACGTTACTCTCAGGATGTTCTTTCTGTGAACGACTTAAGCCTCTTGAAAATGTCAAAAAAGGCTTCAAGAACTTGAAGTCGGCACATTAATTTTGAATCTAGAGGTGTTTCTTCGGTTTACCGGCTGTTAAAAAGAGGATAAAATTTCAGTGGCACAAACGTCTGCGCAGAGAGTTTTTTTTCTTGACAGTAAAGGAAAACTGATGCTCCTATAAACTTTATAAGAACTATATGGATTTTCCTACATTTTATGTGTGGACGTTATGTGAATCTCTCATGCAAATTTGTCACGAGATCGCAACGACTAACTTTGTTTTATATATTATTAATGTAGATATTTAGATAATTTTATGTATATCTCAATTAATTTTATAAATTTTAAAATTAATAATTATATAAAGTTTTAGTAGCTATAAAAAAACTTAAATTCATGATTATCAATAAATAAATTTAAGATTTAATTAGTTAACCTATTTGTAATGACTAATTTTTTTTTTAGATTAACGTGGGTGTCCGGACCAGCTTTCGCGCACCACGACTAATTCCACGGGCCCTGAAGTTAACGACCATGTAAGCCTCCAGTGGCTATCATATGAGCAACCAAGGACTCGAACCTGAGACCATAGAGGGAGCAAACCCCTTGATCCAAGTCCTTACCACTTGACCACCACCTAGATGATTGCAATGACTAATTTTGATTACACGAGACACCTAGATGATTGCAATGACTAATTTTGATTACACGAGAGAGGGTGATTTTTCTCCTTCAATCAAAGGATCTGATCTACTTCCTCTCACATTCACCCTAATATGTTTAGAAATATTTTTATGAACTGACCCCTCTAAATTTATACAATATTTTGTACAATTAAAACAATTTAAATGCCCGCTAAATATTTTAATTTCTTATTAAAACAATTTAAAAATACAAATTGATATTTTATATGCAACATTAAATGCCCATTGAATCCCTTGTCATGTTTTACAAAGTTATTAGAATTTTTGATAATATAATATATCAATATTATTATCTCATGGCTTGTTTGGACACGTAGTTATTGTTGTTTTTTAAAATATTTTTTTATATTTAATTATATTAAAATTATTTTTTATTTTATAAAAATTATTTTTCAGATCAATATATCAAAATTATCCAAAATATTAAAAATTATTTTTTAACAAAAATATTTTTAATTTTTTTTAAAACACGGTACAACATCTTGAAATCAAGTTTATTGTTTTTTGGTTACAAATTATTCAAGCATGCCAAATTAATATCCTCCTACGATCATTAGCTAGAATTGGAACCAGGGGAGCCTGGCAGGCATCGCAAATCTCCAAAACTCGAAGTAAGTTACCTATCAATTACATGGGGAAATATGGGAAAAGTATAGCATCGTTTTCCATGACAATCCTCTCAAAATAAAGAACAACATCATGTTTTTAGCCTCCCAACATCCAACTTTTTTTTTTATTCATTTTTTCAATCACACACGCTTCACCTACATCACATTAATTAGTCCCTAGCCCCTCGATAATATTAAAAAAATCAATTTAAAACTAAAAAAAATTAAAAGCATAATTCAACTGTAAAATCAAATAATATCTTAATCACTTGTTTGACATTTTGGTGTCAGGCCCGCATACCAACCCGAAATTATGATGAGCAGAGAGCATCTATGGTCTGATATGTTGCAGCATTTTGCATTAGCTAAAGACACTGGCAACTCACAACTAACAGTTTGGAAAATAATTATAACATATAGTTTTGCCGAAGAGAGCATGCAGAGCAGATGCAACAGGCACATCCATGAGCTCATAATTATTGATAATTAATAAAAATGACTCCATTAATTGTTTATTTACCAGGGGTTAATTAAGACTATATCTCCGTTGTTAAGTCTGAAGTTATTTTATTAAGTGTTTGCTGATGGCGACCCAATATTTCTTGGAGCAGCCCAAGGCATTGCATTAAGGGTATAACGTAATTTGCAAATATAAATACAAGGGCTCATCCAGTTGGTTTTAGTGCTCCGTGACACCAAGATACGAATATTTTGATTTAAGCATAATTCTTAATTTAATATAATCAAAGCAAAATGTCTCCACAAAACAAAAAAAAAAAAGGAAAGAAAAGAAGGTTAAATAGAGCAAAAATATGAGTGAGTTGATAAAGTCTTGAGTGTTCTTCTCTTTTCGACCAAATAATCATTCAAAGTTCAAAATCCTTTAATAGGTTTTGTATATTTATATTATTAAATTAGATAATTGAGTTTATATTACATCTAAAAGACACAACCTAATGGTATGTGAATCATTTAATATTTTTATATTAGTTTATTATTTATTCAATATTGAATATCAAATGTACTCACTAAAGCACATATATTACATAAATATATATTCAGACAGCATCGTTCAAAATACAAAAATCTTAACATTATAAAGAGTTGAATCAAGCGAGAAATACTAAGACAAAGCTCTCCCATCGCACGTACTTTCTCATGCGTATATGATATGCTTTGCTTGTCCTCTTACATATGTCAAATATTAGACTATCAAATTCAAAGGATTATTAACCAAAACTAAGTCTCAAACTAAGTCCTGTGGCATTGCTTCTGTAGCATAATTTACTGTTCATTCTCTCATAATAATTATTATAGATTGAAATAATATTGTTTTTAGAATTTTAATCTGGCATTAAACTTTTTCTTTGCATAAATGAGCATTTTTAGCTCAAATTAACACTTAATTACATGTTTTTTTTTAAGAAAGGATTAAGTTGAAATATAGATCACTAAAGTGAAAAAAATAAGTAAAATAGGTGGTGGTTTTGAATTTTATATAAAATTTTTATTTTGATCCCATATATTTTCTGGTTTATAGGTTTAATTGGTCTCTTTAGTTTTAAAAAAATTAATTTTAATATTAAAATTTATTTTTTTTATTTTTCAATCCTTTTATGCTAGAGAAAAGATAGTGGACCACTAGATTCTAATTAAAAAAAACTTATTGCTAGTGACAATTACAACCATCAAAATGGTTGAAATTGATGTTAATAAATTCTATTTCATGAGAAAATTTTTATTTAAGTAATTTTTTTTTCTCCTTGCTTGGGGAGGCAAATATGACAACAAAATTTTTAGTTTTTTTGATTTTTTTAAAGCCATGAATTATCAAAGTGTTTGGGGTACTTTCTTGTTTATTTAAATAAAAAAATAGATTGAAAAATGATTTGTAAACCAAAAAAAACCTACATCTTGTTTTTTTTAGTGATATTTAATTATTGAATTCTATATAAAAAAAATTAATGTGTTATCTGTTATCTTATTTTTAAATTAAAAAAATCCAATATAAGTTGGAAGAGTTATAGGCTAGTTTTTTTTTACTCTTGGATTCTCTCTCTTTTTCCCTTTAAAAGTTTTGTTCTATTATATTTAGGTTAGGAGAAATTCATAAAAAAAATTATTGAATCCAATTAAGTTCACAAATTAGATCGCAGTTTTAATTTATTAAATTTAATAATATATATGATTTGTGTATCAAAGTTATTTTTATTATTTTTTTATGAGGATTCACTTTTATATTTTAACACAGTTTAATCTACTATGGAAATGAAAGAAAATATCATCCAATTGATTATTGAAATTTATTTTATTAAGACATACCCTACTGGTTTTTTTTTTCTTTCTTGCTTTGGCCCCGGGGGCACGTCCGACAATGAACTATTATATATATATATATATATATAACGAGGATAGGGACACCCATGTGTTTTAGGTTTACATGCCGTGTACTTGCTATTGCTACGTAGGTTACAGTACTGAAGGAGTTCATTTTGAGATTTATGATTGATTTCTGGCCGTCCTCGTTTACTATTTGAATAATTGTACACAGAGATTGTTTGATTGGCACTTGAACTTGCCGTCCGGGGAAGCATCCAGACATCCCATGGTGTTTTTTTTTTTCTTTTTTATATAAATTGAAAATCGGGTCAATTTACATATATTATAATTAATTTTTAAATTTATTAAACATCCAATAAATCTAAAAAATAAATAAAACATTGTAAAAATAATAAACACACGTATAAAAATTCAAACCCAGAATTCAGAGGTAATAAATTTTTTATTAGAATTGCTAGTAAGAACTGCTAGCCACAAATCTGAATCTTTCTCAAAATATTTTTAAATATTTGTAGTAATTGTTTTTTATTAAGAATATTTTTTTCATTTTAATCTATAAAAATAATCTGAAAAATATTTTTTTAAAAAAAGCAAACAATTATTCATATATTCAATCATTCAATAATATGATTAGACTTGAATTATACACTGCCTGTCTCTCTGCAGCAGGCTGCATGTACATATAAAGAACTTAAAACCCTTACATGCCCACAAAGACATACCTTATTTTAATGCAATCATCCCTTAAGACGTGAAAAAGGGGAAGAATATCGCCGGCATGGAGGTTTATAAAGCAGTGCCATTCTCTTATGTGAAGTGACGTGACTTCACTGTACATTATACTTTTCCATTTTGAGTATACTTTCGGCAGTGGTCAACTACTAAAAAATTAATTACATTAAATATAGGATTAGTTGCTATTATCAATACCACTTTATCGTATAAAAAAACCACAACTTCATGTTACGTTTCCTGTGCTGCAATATGATTCCCGTAGCCATGTATTTGTTTTTAAAAAATTATTTCTAATATCAATTAATTAAATCAATTTAAAATTATAAAAAATTAACTTCAAGTAAAAAATTAAATAAAAAAATTAAAAATATAATTTTAAACTTCATATCACAACTACAACAATAATTAACATTAATTAACTTTAAGAGTTAATATTAATTAACCTTAAGAGGTAGTTTAATTAGTTAAGCTTTGAATTTATCCTTTAATAATTATTGAAAGCTTATATAATAGTTAATTTTAAAATTTGTGGTGTTATTTAAGATATATGCATCTTTGTTTTTTAACAAAAATTAAAAAAAAAATATATAAGTGAATTCCTAATTTCTTTTTAGTTTAATATGGATATCTAAGTTAGCTTGTGTATATTTCAATTATTTTCACGGGATCTAAAATTAATGATTATGTAAGTCTTTATTGACTATCTATTATATATGCAACAACAATACTAAAATCTAAAATCATAAAAAAATAAATCTTTTAGTCCCAGAAAAATTACTAGGCCATTCTTGAAATTAATGGTTGAGGTAAGGGAGCTAGTCCTGCAATAAAATTTTTGCTGGCTTATTTTTTTATAAAATAACTAAAATTTTAACTATGTTTTAAATAATTCTTTCAATTTTATTTTTTTAATTATTTTTTTCGTGGTCCGCCCTGCTTGAAAAGTAAGTTACCGTATTAACATGAAACAAAAGAATTATTATTCTGCCTTAAATGCGGGGAAAGGCAATTGTTTGCGTGGGGACTCGGGAATGAGCAAGCATGATTCGATACTGAGTCAGCTTTAACTTTTTATTTTTTATTTTTTTATCAAAGATGAAAATTTCATTACTGCTTGTTATAGCTATTAAAAAAAATAGCTAAATAAGATGAGAAAGAAGAACAATAAATACAGTATTATATACTTTACATGCATAAGATGGACCAAACAACTTAAAAAACTGCCCTTTTAACCTAGCGTAATCAAGACATTCAACTATGAAATAAAATATCAATTAATTATTATTTTTATGTTGGCTAATTGATACGATACAGGATGATTTTAACAACACCATTAAAATTTTTTTTAAAAAAACTGATGAAATATTCTATTAATAAATAAGGTATGTCTGGTAACGGGTTGAAATCATGTTTTTTTTTTTAATTTTTAGATTGTTTTAATATGTTAATTTTAAAAATAAATAAAAATTATTTTAATATATTTTTAAATAAAAAAATATTTTCAATAATAATCATTTTCACAGTTCTACATCGAGCAAACACCATTCTATCAACACTTTACATTCCTTCATGAAAACAATTTACAAAAATTCCAGGAAACAATTTACAGGGATACAATTTATAGGTGTAGGTTCTACGTGGAAGTTTAAATAAATGGACGAGATTCACGATTTTTTAAGATTCATGACTATTTAAAGTTATTTCATGAGTGACTGTATTTTTTTACGAGATCAAAAGGGTGTGATTGTTTGTTCAAATCTTGTTCTAGTTAGACCACATCACGTTAGAGCTTGAAATGCCTAGTATAACAAATTCGATCCGAAAACAAAAAAGAAAGAGAAGCAAATGGACCGGGCCTCTAAGCCCAGTTTTACTACCTTTTAAATTTGGATTTCAAAGTTAAATTTTAAGGCAGCTTTTGATTAAGGTTCCATGATTAAAAAATCATGAGATAACAAAAACATAAATATATTTAGTTAAAAAAATAAAAAAATTATTTCTAAAATAATTTCAGAGTAAGCTTTTATATTCTCGAAATATAAGGTACAAGAGGAACATGTTTTAAAAATAATATTTTTTTTATCCCCAAAATATTTATGCAAAAAAAATCTTAATTTCAAACTTGTTCAGACATATAAATATAAAAATAATTATTATTTTAATTTTAAAACCAAAGTCTAGGGTTGAATTGGAACAAGGACTAGATTATGAGTTGAAGGGCTAAATAAGTTGACTTAGATCACTGGTTGAGAGTATTAGTTTGCATTCACTCGAATCAGTCTCTGTTATTTTCTTGATAAAAATACTAAAAAAATTATTTTAAATAAAAATATTTTTTTAAAAAATATTAACAAGGTTTTTACTTAGATTTTAACAAAGTCGTAAGCCAGCCCATTTTTTTTATTGGGTTAAATTAGGTTAATTATTTTCCTATTTTTTCTTAAATTTAAACTAATCAAAGCCTTGAGTTATTTGGATTCTAGAATAATTTGCTAGATTGATCCAAATTTTATAACTAGGGTTATTATATTATTATTAATTTCAACACTTAATGTAAACTAAAATACAAAAAAAATTATTTTTTCAAGCTTGATATTAATACATATTAATGGTAAAATAGATATTTTAATATTTTATTCTATCTTGTTCACTATCAACCAAATATAATACAAAAATAATTATTTTATTTTATACACCACCACTTAATATAAATTTATCATGATCTCCTATTCTCTTGTCATTTTGTATTTCTATTATCTTCTTTATTATTATCTTGAAATATTAACCAAACATATCTAAAAAATAAAAATAAAAATAAAATATAATACAAAGATTTGATCTAAAAAGAATGAAAAGAAACAATTGGGCCTCTAAACCCAATCTTCCTCTTTATTAATTTTGGATTTTAAAGTTAGATTTTAAAGGATCAAAATAAAAATAAAATATGACATACTAATTACTTCAAACCAATTTCAAATTCAAATCAAGGACTTTAATCTTCATTTTAAATTGATTTATAAATACAATAAGAAAATATATAAATAATAAAATAAAAACACTCAACGCAACTAATTAGAAGAATTTTTAATTGAAAAGTGCAATCATCATTTTTCTATTCTCAAAATCAGGAGAAATTTCATATTTTTAAATAATAATTTTTTTATTTCAAACAAAATCAACTAAGTAAGAGAATTTCAATATCTTGCAAAGTATCAATTTATTTAATAGAGAACAAATCAATTTTTTAATATAAAAAATACAATTAAAATACTTAAATGATATTAAAAATAAATTTTTTAAAACCAGGGTTGATGGGGTCTTTAGTCCTTAAATATATTGATAGAACAATAAAAGCAAAAACTTTACAATAAACATAAAGGTTTTTTTTTTAATATTTTTCTCATGGGTTTAGTTATAATCAAAATGAATTAAAAATAATTTAAATTTTTAATAAATGTAAATAAAATTTAAAAGACCGTTCTCTTCCTAATAATTAGGTTTATGTGCACGACGACGCAATGATTAAACTATAATGAATTTGTTTTCTCTCACTTTTTTTATCCTCATCTCGAGTTTCAAGTTGTTCTTTTTAAAAATTAAATATATTATATCAGTTTATATTTGTATTAATTTTAATTATTATTTCTTTTATTTTAATGTTTTTTAAGTTGATTTTTTTTATTTCAACCTTCAACATTTTATTTCACTTTACTTTTATATCCAATTTGATCCTTATTATTTTGATTGTTATTTTTATTTTTTTTATTTTCTTGGTTTATTTTATTTTTCAATTTAGTCCCCTATTATTTTATTTCATTTAGTTTTTTATGTCATATTTGATCCTCATTTTTTAATTATAAAATTTCATTTATTTTGTAATTTTGGATGATTAAGAGTTTTTATTTATTTTTTTATGTATTTGCTTTCTATAAAATAATTTTGATTTCATGATGTGGGTCACTGGTTTTGAAGATTTATCCAACTTAACTTCAATTTTTTTATATTTTTTTTATTATTAATTTTTTAATTTCATCACTCGACATCAATTTATTAAGCCTTAAACTTCATGATTTTTTTTCATGTGAAATTTTTCCAATCTCATATTCTAAGTTGTAGATTAATCGAATTAACCCAAATTGATTCAATTTTTTTTAATTATTTTTGTATATTTAAGTTACCTTTCATCATTTAGCTTATTGAAAATTGATCGCTATTATTTTATTTTATTTTATTTTTTATTTATAGCAGGATTTTTCATGGTTTGGTTTGGGCTAAAAATTCTAACCATAATTTTTTGTTTTTTTTTGAAAACCAGAAATCTAGATACTATCGATAAAATTACACTAGTAGAAAAAAGAAAATAACTTGGGTACATGGGGAATAAATACAGAGGGAGAAGGTACTTCCAAGAAAACAAAAATTATAGATAATTTGGTCTAGTAGGAACAAACACCAACACTAGACTTGGAAGCTCCCGATATTGACAGAAGCACAAACTGAAAGAATCAACACTTTATACTCTTAAATCAAACAATAAATGTTAAATAATCACAAGCAATACCAGGTCATTAAAATTTGGCATTCAGACAACATTTTAAGAAACAAAAACACTTTTAACCAAAGATTCAAAGCAAAGAAGAGGAAAAAACCCCAGTAAATACAAATGGCTCATTACTTTGAAATCTTAAAATCGAGATGAAGGGCGTTGAAATAAAAATCAAGCAGCCCATTTTAAACCAGTAGGATTCAATCACAAACCGCCTCCTTTGCCTTATTTGTTAACCCAAAGGACACGTCCTTTCCTGTCCTTCACGTTAATAACAATGGTTGTGGTTTCTGCCAACTTTTGTTCTTCTTGTCGATGATTTCAGGATATATTAACAAGAGATTTAGTAATAAAGATATTTATTTTTGTGTTTTAAATTTATTAATGTTTTAAAATTTACATATTTTTATTTTAAAAATAAAAAGTTGTGAATTTTCATCTGGATAGTTTATGAAGTATTCATATACTCTGAATCTTATTGTTTTTGTAAAAAAATTCAAAAAATTCTTTATTTTATGTAATATTAATGGGAAGTAAATATTTTTTACATGTTTGAATTTTTATGTTACTTTAAATTTGAAAAATTATCAAGTTCAGGTGTTCCGAGTCTGTATGTTGATCAAATATATATGATTTTAAACTTTACTAGTTATCAAGTCTAATTATTTTAGAATTAACATGTTTCTCACATCTATATCATCTTATATTTCATTAATTATTATATTCAAGTATCTTGAATTAGATATATTTGTAAGAACTATGTGATTTAAAATGATTTTTATCTATAATTAAAATTTTTAACAAAAAATTACCTCATCACTTGTATTGATGTATGCTTTTTATTAGCCACTTGATGGCTTATTCAGTTAATAAAATTCTGATCGATTTTCATTAAGAAAAAAAAACGTTGATGATCGTTTAATCACATAACACTGACGACTGATTAGCAATTAGAAACATTCTCAATAGGTGTTATATTTACGGACAAGTCGCCACTTAATTACATTTGCAAACACAAACACAAAGCTTATATGCTACGAGTAATTAATGCTTGGCCAAGAAGGCAGTGATACTTTTGAAAGTGGATTCATCACATGGCAAAACTATTCCATTCCTGTTATCAAATCCATATTCCTCTGCAGATTTATCTAGCAATTGCAGGAAGACAGGACTCTTCAAGTAAGATGTGGGAACGACGAACCTTTTCATTTCACTGCCCACATAGACCACAAAGTGCCCTTTCCGAGCTCTTCCTCCCCCTCCTCCTCCGTTCTCTGCTTTCTTTGGCATCAGAAGAGATCTAATTAACTTAAAAGAGACAGTGATGTTATACAGAAGGTAGAAAAAGCTAAGAACTGCATTTGAGTTGGACAAGAAAATGTAGCGTGTCGAATATTTATATATAGAGCCAGGGATAGCTAGATGTGCGCCCATTTTATCATAAAAGATGTGGTACGTACGTAGTAGAGATATGTGCTTAACGTGGACTTCTCAAGTCCTGATGTCCACTCAAAGCCACATATAAAACACATGCATTTGCAGGGAGAGGGACGTATGATTGTGCCCTCCATTAATGTATCTGCTCTAGTTCAATTGCCCAGGTACTGCATGCGTTGTATGCCTCTGATGCACATGGTGTTTGTGACTCGGCAACTGAAACTTCCATACCCCACTAGCTCTATGTGAAGACAAACTTCCGAAACGTGAAACTGATAAATTTTACGTTTTGATTTGATGTTACTGATATAAATTATAAAAAAAACATTAAAAAATATAGATTTAATAAATTTTTTAAGTTAAATACATTTTTTAATTAAAAATGCATCCAAATTTAGGGGTGTGTGTGTGAATGAATGAGCTAGTGACTACCAATCATTGTCACTGTACAAGCACATGTAGCTTAACATCAAGCTGTCAGAACTGATTATTGGCTCCATTTCTGTAGCATACAAATCTTTCTCTTACATCATGCATACAGATGAGGAAGAAGAATGACGAAGACAACTTCTGGTCATGATTTTCGTTAGTGTAGGGGAAGAAAGAAGAGTTTTCCAAATTAGGTGACTGTTTTTTCCCTTCTCGTGGATGAATTTCATATAAATAATGAACATTCTTTGCAATCCCTTTCAAAAATAAAAAATTGCCTGCAATTAATGCACATACTTTGCAAGTGATCCACTGCAATTATTGAACACTGCACGGGGAGAAAGATCAGAATTAGAGTATGGGCCGAGAGAACTTGATTGAATTTTTTCAGGCTGCAAAGGACAAATTTTCTATCTTTGAACCTCTACGAACCCCTGACATCCATCTACCCTATTGAATTTCTTCCGAAGAATAATTAATTAACAACATAAATGGGGTTGTATCCAGTTTTTGAGAGAAAATAATTGTTAAGAGATCAGGATCAGAAAAATCTTAGATAAAATTAAAAATAGGATATTTAAAAATATTTTATTATTATTTTTAAACCATTTTTCATGCTTTTTAAGATGCAAATCGGTTAATTAAAATTTTAAAATCGAGCTTTACTAATGGATCCTTCTCTATAGATAATGTAGCCAATCTATTTAATCTTTCCCGTAACATTGTTGTCCTTAAATAAGATTTAATTTATTTTACTTTTGAAACATATCTTTCGGCTGTTGCAAATGTTGAAGGTGCTTGTCAATAACCTTCTATGAGCAATACAAATACTTGAAAAATAATTTAATTTAATTATATGATCTAGTATTTCAAGTGGAGTGCTAGGTTTTTTTGTGAAATCTTTTTTGACACTTTTAGTTTTAGTTTAGAGAACATATCTAAACTATTATCAAAATACATGTCATGCTTTAATAAATGACCTTATGATTTATATGGCACTTGAACCTTATGATTTTGCTGAAATGGAGAGGATAAAAAATTATTTTCTCTTAATAACATTAGTAAATAAAATTTTTTTTACACATTAATATTATTAATGTAGAACAAATATCATTTATATATTATTAATAAAAATAAAAACATGGTAGACTCTTAAAATACTTTTATACACCTAAAGGTATAAGAAGATAAATATGAATATTCTTGACATTAATATTTTATTTAAAAGATATAAGAATAACTAAGCCTTATGGCTCAAGATTGAGTCTATGGTAATCTCTAGACTTTTAACTCTTCATACTTTGCATATTGCCAAGCTTATAGGCGATAGGTCTGGCAAGCTGTTTTACCCACGTTCTCTCGGGTTCAACATGGAACTGAATCCAAGAATATTGATTTATTAATTACTTCTATTTTTTTATAAATTCCATATAAAAGGACTAAAAAAACCTTAAGGAAATCAACTGGTTATATTCATTATGTCTTCCCTAGAAATACAATGCCTCCTTATATTGATTGGAACTAATGTAAGAGGCTAGTCACAATTCTCCTTGAAAAGATGACTCAGGGGCTGCAATCTAAATAATAAACACTTATCCTACTTAGTGTTATGGAGAGGAGCTTCGTGTCTTTCATTTAATAGTAGAAGTAAGAAGCGATGGCCTATTTAAACCATATTCTCACTTAATTTTTTTGCCAAAAACTTTATTTAAGTCTTTCGTAATATGAGCCCTAAATGAGAAGATCAAATCTCTCAGTTGTCTAAAGAAATGTTTTCTTCTAAGTAAATAAAAAAACATTTTATCTTGTTTTTCTTTTGTCTTATTTTTTTTCTTTTTAAAAAATAAGTTCTAAAAATATCAAGATTTTTCATTCGAGGGAAATTTTAGTTTCAATCCTAAAATTAAGATGGACTGTTAGGGTCAATTGCCTTTATAATAAGCTCTAGATCATAACATGATCTAAAATTAAGATATATGATTATTAATAGTATTGATAATAGGCTTCCATCTCCTTATTCCTTTTCTTGTCCACTGGGCTAAAAAGGCCTATGAAAGGTACTTTTTAAGATAAATCCTTTTATATGAAGAAATGAAGGGCAGAAGAAGGTAATGGTTAAGATTATTAGTATAGTCCCTCAATTGGGTTATGTTGCTATCTAAGAATGCTCTTACTTTTGGAAAATGCCTTCGATATGGTTATAGAACATCTTATTATACAGTGATGCTTCATATTCTCAAATATATTAAGGGGGCACTATTTCATAATCTCCATTTCTTTGCTCACTTTTCACTTGAACTTCATGCTTACTTAGATGCAGATTAGGTGGGTGACTTTACTGATCATAGATCCATCATTGGCTTTTGTTCCTTTCTTGATGATTCTTTTATGTCTTTACATAATAAGAATCAAATAATTATTGCTCAATCCAATAAAAAAGATGAGTATCAAGGCCTTGCTGATACAATTCTTTTTTAGCTTTGTTGGTTACTTAAAGATATAAGTATCATTCATTCTACTGTAATTATCATCATCAATAATAATTAAAGTTCTATTTAGATTGTTCATAAGGATAAATTCTATGAATGCATAAAATACATTACGATTAATTATCACTTTGTGCAGCACCATCTTACCCATGAGACTATTAGATTATTCTCAATTTCATCTACTAACCAGATTGTTAATATCTTCACTAAGGCATGTCCTGACGAATGCCTTTAAAATTTAGTTTTTAAGCTCAAGTTGGTCTTCATTTTACAACTTTGAGTTTGAGAGGGGTTATTAATGTATATAATATATCTTATACTGATTAGGAAGAGAAGAATCCCCTTAGTTTACATAGTAAATACATCCATTCAACATTAGTTGGTTAAGGAAACCCACCTTTTTATCTAGTTTATAAATATGGGTCACTCTCTTATAAATAATACACTACATTAAATACAAAACTTTTTTCTTTATAGTGTCTTTCTTTTTCTTCTTTTTTTCTCTCTCTCTCTATTTATCTTAACAATTATAACCTATAAGCTTGAATTGAAAAGTATGCCTTCTATCAAGAATTAGATAAGATATAGAGTGAAGTCATACTTGATAAGGAGAACAACTTGTTATAGGTTGTAAAAGAATGAGCATATTCAGAGTTTATATAAATTCATCTAGAATACAAATACATATCTAATATTGTACACATAAATAAACCCTAAGAGATAAACCAAGTTTCGTGATCCATTTTTATAGGATTTGAATGCACATAAGATCTTTAAAACCCTAAAAAAAACAACCATACCTCATTTTAATTGTTATCTTTTTCAATCCATACATACAATACAATCATATTGAAGTTGATTTAGAAGCCATTGTACAACAAGAAGAAAACAAGAAAAACAAGCATTGCTTGATTAAATGTATAATTAGTATGTATAGTTGTTTTTTGTCTCTTTTTTTTTCAATGTATTCACTACTTAAATCAAGCTTTTATGTTTTAAATGCAAGAAGAAATTATATACATAAATTACTAATGTATAAAATATATCATAAAAAATTAAAATGAAGTTTACGTAGTTATTGAATAAAACATAGATTTGATTTCTCAAAATAAGATATCCATTTTCAAAAAAGAAAAGAAAAGTTTTGTGCACACTAATTACTTAAACAAAATTATTTCTTTAAAGAAATTAAAGAGGTGGTTTGTGATTAAAAAAAACATATTAATGTCATGATATGATATGAAGTAAAATTCAATCCTTTTACTTTTTAAATTTTTAGATCTCATAATTATGTTTAAATTCAATATAAAACAATGGTAAAATTATGCACTACTAGAAAACTAGAAAACACTAATAAAATATTTCAGTGGGATTTAGGTAAAATTCTATGGATAATTGAACTGTCAAAGACAAAATCATCAAAAAGTATCTCGATATTTGCCAAAGATTTTGTTGGCAATTTCATCACTATTTAGTCTTTTAATAAGAATTTTTTGTCGATAATTCTATCAAATATTATAATATTTTTTTATTTTTTTATCTTATAATCCCTAACCACGATAATCACACTATCCAAAATCATGAACAACAACATGGATTCAATTATATTCATATTAATATACTGAACTAAAATATAAAAACATAACAATAACATGCTAAAAATAAAATTACACGTAATTTCTTTCATTCTCAACTAATATTCAATTGCATCTCTTTGTAAAATTTATTCATAAAGTTAATAACCTTCATTAAATAGAAATAGAAGGAGACACATAAAAGATGAGGAATTCTAAGTATAAATGGCAGTTCCTCATCTAAGTATAAATGGCAGTCAATTTTCATATATTAAAAGATTATTAGGTCTAAAACAAATTTTCAAATAAGCAATACATGAAATATTTGACTCTTAAAATAACAACAACAATAAAAATAAAGATACAAAGTAATTGATACCTTAATCAAAGTAAGTCAGCTAATGTGTTTACCATATATAAAACCTATTAGTAATAATCTAAAAGCAATTTCACACTAATTTCTTTAATAATTACACAAAAAAATAACATTAATTTTTTCATAATTGTTTTAAATTGCAATGCATGGAATTCCCATATAGTTTAGGAAATCCAAAGAACCTAAATTTTCAACTTTATCATAAAATCTAGAAAAAATAATTAGTATATATTAAATTACCCATAATTTCTTCAATTTTATCACACTAAAATTATAAAATTACACTTAATTTCATAAAATGATAAATTAACTCCATTTCCTGTAAATCTCAAACAAACTTTAAATTATAAATCATATATTAATATAATAAAATAATCATTATAAAACAAGTAAAATATTTAAATACACATCATAACTACAAATTCAATAAACAAGTTTTGAATAAATTAACTTTGAAATATATATAGGTGTTACAACAAAAACAGGTGGGTTTTTTCACTTGATAAAGTAAAGCTTGATAAGAAATGCAACTCATGGAAAAATATTGTCTCGAGGTTGATGAGTTGAGTCGGTGGGGAACTATTAAGTTATAATTACTTTTGAAAGCAGAAAGAAGAATTTTCTTAATAACTTATAAGATCAGTAAAATTATTGATGGAATATTTTTATTTTTATTTTCATTAAAAATTACTAATATAGATTTTTCATCGCATTTTAAATCGATAATCAACAATAATATATTTCTCATCAAAAATTCTTTTTATTTAATTTTTTTATATAGTTATTAAATCTATCCCCAACGTTTTAAGATCTTGGATTAGATCATCGTTGATACCTATAAATTGAAAATGATTTGAAATTAAACTAGATCGGATACAGACCAATTAGCTAGTTGAATTATTTTCCAACAACAAAATAATGATATCGAGTTCAAGATCATTGAAGCCGTCCATTTATGGCGATAAGCTGGAGATGCAGGATACGAAGTGGGGGACTCTAGACTGTGCACAGGTCCAGACATTAGCATGGGGACCTACAAAGATTGCCTGCTGATACAGAGATTGCATTTCCCTTTCACAGCCATTCTCCCGCAACATCTCCCAAATGGTTTTTTATATTCTTTTTATTTTTTTTTTTAATTTATTAATACCAATTATTATTTGGTGTCTATTGGTATATTAAATAATTAATCATACCATCTCCACATTTTAAATAAAATATTAAGTGCTGCTTCTATAATAATTTTATATCAAATTTTTTAATATATATCTTTAAATAAAAAAATCTTTTGAAGAGAAATTTCTTCGGTTTTATTATTATTTTATATTTAATTTTATTAATTTAATTAAAAAAATAAAAATAAAATTTATAATTATTTAGTTATAAGATCTGAAATAATTATCTCAACTAAAAAAATTTAAATTATTAAATTAAAAACTCAGCACGAGCTAATATTAATTATTTAACATGCCATTCAAGTGAAAAAAAATTCAGTTTAAAATTAATATATATTCATAATTATTTTTTAATAATTTAATTAGAAAAAGTAACCGTGGTGAATTCAAAGTCTTTACTATCATAACATAATAATAATTGACAAATAGCTTGTTTGGTATATTAGTTTTTTTTTTATCATAATAGTTGTTATTTTTTAAAATATTTTTTGATTAAAAATATATTAAAATAATATTTTTTTAATTTATTTTTAACATAAACATATTAAAACTATACAAATTTAATTTTTTTGAAAATAATTTTAAAATAAAAAAATAATTTCAAAATTTTTAATAAAAGAGATGAGATTTTATTACCGCAGTCATCCATGAGTTAAAAACATTTTGTCTCATCTGTCATCCTTTCTAGATGATAATCCATTTTTTTTCGTATTAGATTGCTTGATCTTATCGATCTTCTATCAAATGTAAAACTGTAATCTTTGTATTTTTCATATGATAATTGTTTGTATCAGTTTGGTGCGAATTGACAATAAAGGCTTTTAAGATATCCCCTTAAATTACACCCTAAAAATGAGATTATGTTGAGATGTTGTATTAAAAAAAAATTAATTTAAAATTTTAAATCGTTGAGTCAGAATTTTAAAATAATTTTATATAAATTCCCTAACATTGCAACAATTAACAAAGTCTTTAATTTAATTAAGGAGAGTTTATTATTTTATTTGTTGATGAATGGAAAAAAAATTTGTTATCTTATTGGTTAGATGAGAATCTTTTATTGTTGGTTTATAATTATACTATTATTTATTATATTTATTTTATAAATTTACGGTAGCATGCGAGTATATTATCTCATTGATGATCCCTTTTCTATTTTTATTTTTAGCTAGATTATTTGCTTGATCTTATTGGTCATCAATCAAATGTAAAAATATGAAATGTATGGTTTTTTATGATAATTAGTATAAAAACTTTTGTAAGATTATTTAAACTTCTTTTATTGAGATGGTTTTCAAGTCCACCGCAGGGAATTACTATATTTTTGGGAATATAGTTAAAATTATATTTTAAAAAAATTAAAAATTTTATTTAAAATTAAATTTTTTACATTTTCATATATTTTAATATATTTAATTCAAAAATAATTTGTAAAATATATCACAATTATATATAGATATATGTAAGGCAAATGTAGCTTCACAGCTCTGGAGCCCGTGCAAGTAGGTGTTTTTAGTATAATTAGCCCCTTTTTTTTCGATTCTCTTCTTTCAATTTCTTTTTTCTTTTAATTTTATATTCAAATATTTTTTTAAATATTATCTAAATTATTTTTAAACTAATCAAATAAATTAAATTATACTGGAGTAGCTTTAATATAACTTAATTTTAAATTTATGATAAACAAAAAGGTAAGCCGATAGTTTTTCTTTCAATTTCATCGTTATACCATTTTTACTTCTAAATTATATTATTTTAGATTAATCAAATTAATTAGATTATATTAAAACAACTCTTACATAATTTGATCTTAAATTTAAGATAAGCAATAAAAAGTTGGGTTCAAAGATTTTTTCTATCAATTAAATTGTTTTTTTTTTAAATTTTTTTTATAATCTTTTCACTGGTTAATCAGGTTATTTTTGAACCGGTTGTATATTATTAACTAGATTATGTTATGAAAATTTTTATATAATTTAATTTTAAAATAAAACTAGATAAGAAGTTAAATTAAAAGATTTTAATGTTAATTTATTTGATTGAATTTAATAATAATATTAAATAATTTTTTATAATTTGAAATTTTTTATTAGATTAAAAATATTTTTATCTAACCCAGCATTGTGCTGCCAATAAACTAGTATGTTGAATAAACTATTATAAGTTTAAATTTTTCTATTGTTATTTAGTTTTTAATTAAATTATAATACAAATTAAATGGCTTGGACAAGCCTCAAAAGGTTTTTATTTGAGTTTTAAAAATTTTTTTTATAGTTTTTTGTAATAATTTAAAATTGAGATGATAATGTTGCTACTTATTTTTTATCCAAAAAAAAATAAAATAAAAAATTTAAAAAATAAAAAAATATATATGAAGAAAGTCTAAAAGATTATTCAAGTTTGTGGTGAACGATCAAAATGATAAATAAAAGTGTTGGAGTATCAAAATGTATAAAATAACAAAACCATAAACTCAATTCTAATTGATAAAGAGTCTATTTGATGAAAATACTTTTATTTAGGGTAAAAAAATAAAAATTTAGATAGGTAAAGATTCAATGTGAATTTAAAAAGTTTTAATTAATTTTATTAAGGATTTAATTGTAAAAAATTAATATTTTAAGTTTTAATTGTTTGTAATTTTAAAAAGTTAATTGGGTTAAATCATGAATTTAAGTATATAAATATTAAAATTTGATAAATAATTAGAAACTTGATTAAAAAATTTAAAATAAAAAATAAAAATAAAAAAACACGTAATTATTGGGGCTAAAATTAACCAGGTCAAATTAAAAAAAATAAAAGTTTGATAATCAATTAAAATTTTTATACACAAATAAAAAATAAAATAACAAGATAAAAATAGTGTTAAATATTAAGGTTAATAATTGAGTTTGATAAGAATATAGTTAATAATAATAATAATAATAATAATAATAATAATAGATATAATATAGATGATAGTGGTAACAATAAAAAATAAAAAAATAAAATTAATAATAATACTAAAAATAATATATAATATAAATAATAATGATAATAATTAAAAAAATTATTTGCACTGATATTAATAATGTTTTTAGTTGATAAAATATTTTATAAAATTCGATTAGCCAAAGATATTTTATTTTATTTTTTATGTTAAAACATATTAAGTTAACTAATTATCTAATAAAATACTTTAAGGAAAATATACATAAAAAACATTTTCGTGAAATTATTTTTAACAAAACAACATGTGCCGTCTCTCAAATTAGCCATCAAAATTGAAAATTTAAGAACAACAGAAAGAGTAGAATGAAAGTTTAAAAAAAAAACAGAGTGGACTAGACTTAAGACTAGATCCATCTTTGGCCGAACTAGTTAATCAGGTGTTAAACTCCTCTTTGTTTAATGTTAGTATATTTTCAACTCTCATTCTCCTCTGTCTTCACGAACAACAGATGCATTAAAACCAGAAGAAACTGCTGATCTAAAAAAAATCTGAAAGAAAAGGATCCCATTTGAAGTCAAAAATCTCCTCTTTCTCTCCGTAGAGAAAGAGAAGACAGACCCAGTTGACAATTCTGTTTCAACATGCAATTGAAACCCCTTAACACTTACACAATCACAATAATGCTGTTCTTAACAATCATTATCCTTTTTTTCTCAGGTTTTCTTGAATTTCCATCCATAACAACCTCAATTACCTCACCTGTCAAAGACCCAAACTTTCCTGTCAAAACAACACCAGATCCTTTCACTGATCTGTTTGTTGCTTTCAAGAAATGGGATTTTCAAGTGGGTTGTGTTCAGTTTAGAGAGAAACACAAGAATTTGGGGTCTTTTGGGTCGAAGGGGACAAATGGGTCTGCTTCTTTGCAAGTTGTTGATGGTGATGTGGGGTGTGGTGAGTTGAAGATGGAGCATGTTAATGTTTTGGTTAAAGGGTGGACTTGGATTCCTGGCAATCTGGATAATTTATATTCTTGTCGTTGTGGGTTGAGTTGTTTGTGGACGAAGTCTTCTGTTCTTGCTGACAAGCCTGATGCCTTGTTGTTTGAAACAACTACTCCTCCACTTCAGGTATTTTTTCTTGAAACAAAATTTGTTTGTTTGGAGATTTTCAGTTTTTTGGAATTATAATCAATACATACATGTATATGTTGTTAGAAACCTGCGGTGTGAACTTTTAGATAGACGCCTTTTTTATTTTGTATTTGCTTAAATGATATATAAGATTATGTTTCTAATAATCAAGTGATGATAGGTGAGCATCAAATAGGTAGGATACGGTAATTAGTGAATGACATCTTGTAGTATTTAGAAATGTGGTTTTGTGCTCATAATATTATTTAAACATTTTTGTTGTCTGGTCTAAATATCCGTGCCCTCCTTTTACTGGTAGCTGATTTCTTTGATACAATGATAGGATTTGAAGTTGAACCTAAGATTCCTACATTGCCTATTGGAATTGGTTTTTGGATATAAACGTAGAACTGATGGTTGAGGATTGACTAGTTAGACAAATTTTGCAGCAAATTGTTTGGAACAATTTTATGGTTAAAGATGGCATTCTGAGTCCATTAATCTACAAGTTGTACATGGTATGATTGGCATTTGGGAACACTGTTGTCCACATCGATATTTGTGTCCATACTTCTAGCTCATGTAATGTTCAGGGGGGGTCTATTATGTAGTTTATTTGATCTGGATTGCTTCTCATAGATTGAGGAGGAAGCGTGTTAGTCTTTGCTTTGGAGCATTTTAGGGGGATGTTATCAATATCAAATGATTCAGGCCATGGGCATCTATAGACTCAGAAAAAACACTTGGACAGAGTGCCTTATTTATAAGAATGCAATGATCATATCTAACAATGGGAATTTTGATGTGAGAAAATCTTTATGTAGTTTTGTTGAAAGGTAAAGATAAACAGGAGAAGATTGATTTCCTTGAGAGATATTTGGAATACCAGAGTTCTCTCTTGATGCCTCCTTTTCTCACTCAGGTGGCTGCTTGGGTATATTATTACTAGTCATGAACTTCATCAGTGGGGAAAAGTATGATAAAAAAAAAAACAATGGGGAAGGTGATGCATATGAGTGCCAGCTTTGCAAGGAAATAGTTGAGTGGCTGTTCGTTCCTGCTTGCAGCTATGATTAGCTTGAGTGTTTGGTGAACACCTTTTTGGCACCTCAAAACAGTCTTTTTATTATTATTATTACCTTCCAAAAATTGTAGAGAACTGATTTTAGAGAAAAAGGAGGAAGATGCTTTTTCTGCACAAATAGCTGTGTGGGCACTGCAATGTGAAAGAGATCCTGAATCTGACACTCAGTTGTTGCTCTGATTCCAATCTTGAACTTTATGGTAGTATATATATGAAGCTGTGGGTGTCACTTAGGTCAAATGTCATGAAGCACAAATAAATTCTTTGAGAGCTGCTGGCTTTTGAAGATGAAAGAGGGAGTTCTGGGGTTATTCTTCTTAGATATTTGTTGGTTGTTATGGAAGGCACAGGCAAAAGCCATCCTTTCATTACAGTGCAGGTAAAATTCCAAATTGAGCAAATTCTGCTGTATACCCTATGCTCTGGATTCTGGAATTTTGACATCTTTGGATAATGACATGTAGTCATTATTACTCTCTGTTGTTATCAATGAAAAAGAGATGATCACCCTGCCACAGTTTTTTTATTTGTCACAAGATTTTGGATCCCCTCTGGTTGTTTGCTCAGTTAGCCTGGTTTAGTTTTTTCATGTAACTCGTGCATCCCTTTTTTGTTCAATTGTTCTTCTTACCCTACTTCAAATTGGCCATTTTTATTGTGTTTTGTTAGAGGCGCAATGGGGATCCCCTTCGTGTTTACATGGATCTCGAGGCCGGCAGGAAACGCTCTGGTCGTGAGGATTTATTTATCAGCTATCATGCAGATGATGATGTTCAGTCAACATATGCTGGTGCACTCTTTCATAATGGTCGAAATTATCACGTGTCTCGTCGCAAGGACAATGTAAGTGTTGGGCTTATGCTCATTCCTTGTTCTGTTCTTTTTCCTAGATAGCTTTTAGTTTTTCAGTTTCCATTGAAATTATTTTATTGCCAGTAAAGAAACTAGCAGTTGATTTCATTATTTTTCTTCTTCCAAGGATACACTTGTTTATTGGTCTTCATCACGCTGTCTTGCTGATAGAAACCAGCTGGCTAAGAGCCTTCTCAGCTTGCTGCCTCACCATTCCTTTGGCAAGTGCTTGAACAATGTTGGTGGGCTAGACATGGCCCTTTCTTTCTACCCTGAGTGTGCCAATGATGCCAGTCTCAAACCAAAATGGTGGGATCATCTGCATTGTGCCATGTCTCATTATAAGTTTGTTCTTGCCATTGAAAACACCTGGACAGAGAGTTATGTGACCGAAAAGCTATTTTATGCCTTAGACTCTGGTTCAGTTCCAATATACTTTGGCGCACCCAATGTTTTGGACTTTGTTCCTCCACATTCAATAATAGATGGGAATAAATTTAATTCCATGGAGGAATTGGCTTCTTATGTCAAGGACCTAGCTAATGACCCTGTAGCCTATGCTGAATACCATGCATGGAGAAGATGTGGTGTAATGGGTAATTATGGAAAGACTCGGGCAGCAAGCCTTGACACGCTGCCTTGCCGATTATGTGAGGCTGTTAGCCAGAAAGGAGGGAGAAATGCTAGAGCTTAGTGGAATTCTGTTAATTCTGATCTCGTTTGGATTGCTTTCGCCAACTGTCATGTTGAATCCATGATTTTGTTACTCCCATTGGATGGATTGGTATTAGTTGTACACAAGCAAGAATGACCTTTGTAGAAAGCAGGAATACACAATAGGGTATATATATTCAATGGTTGAGTCCATTATTATTTTCCTCGATGAAATTGTCTGGTTTTAGTAGCATGATTTGTGTGTAGTATGATTGATGGATCTCATAGATTACATAGAACCAGACTTTTCATCTGTAGTTTTCGGCTTACCCCATACAAAATCTTGACCTAAACACCAGCTCATTTAGAGAAGCCTGTCCAATTATTTTCTTCTTTTCTCCCAGTTTCCCTGTCGCAAAACATATTTGGCATTGTTTTTATCAACAGAAGTACTAGTTTATTTGGTAACAGGTTGATCATAACTTCACAACTCAGCAAATGAGTTGTGTGTTTTGTCCATTGTAGTGGCGTGTGTGTGGTTGGTTGGATTTCGGTGCCGCGCTTAGTGTTGCCAGTTAAAAATGGCTGGCTAATGCTTTGAGGTGGTGCCTTGGTAAAACTTGCTCCGAATAAGAAATCATTCAGCATGTGTTTGCTTTCAAGTCACTAGCCTAGTAGTGCTTGACGCCACCAAATTGAGCTAAGAACATAAAATATGTTTTGCTTTAGAAGTTGGAGCGAAGCACCTGAAGTTCTATACTCAAAGATGCTTTGCTCCAAGTGGTGGCTTTTTACTTATTATGACACAAGCTATACCTTAGTGTCAAACAAGCTTGGATAAATAAAATAAAATAAAATGAACACTGAAGGAAATGTTCAGTTGCCACCATATGTTGAAGAAGAAGCTAGTGCATATACAATTATGTTCAGTTGGAAGCCTTTCAAACATCAGGTCTCGCAGGGTCCTCATTGTCTTCTTTATGAAATTTCCACACTGAAGCCATTATTCCCATTGAAGCTGAAGATTTAGCCTTCCTGAGCCGTTGAACCTGAATTGTCACTAGCCATGCTCATCATCAATAAAAGCATTGATAATTTAAAAACAAGTTACAAATTCTTACAGTTTAAAAACAAGGAAACATGTTTAGAAACAGAGCGTCTGTAAATAAAAAGAAAATGCCTCACTTTTTGTCTAGGCTTGTTCTTTTGGATCTTCACGGTCTTTAATTCTTCAGGTCTGTTTTTCAGATATTCCTTCAACTGTTCATCATTCATAGCGTCAATCATGTCAGTCTGTCGTGGAAAAAAGAAATAATTAGAGTGCTTAAGTTTTTATTTTCTGGAGAAAAGAAAACACAAAACGAATCAGAGGTTGAAGTTCTACAAGCATGAAATTTAAAGTGTTTTCTATCTTCCATTGTCCTTGCTGTCGTGCGGTGAGTGAAAATCTGAACTATTTACAAGAAAAAAAAGAGACAAATGCTGCTTGTTCCAAAAATTAGCTCATCATTTCTAAACAGTACTGGTTGCTGTGATGGCTTAAAAACTGCTCCCTGTCAACACTTGAGCTGTTCCTTTGCCCTGCCTTGTCCTTGAAGCAACACAATTGGTGTCGCTACTTGAGAAGAAGAAACAAAAATCAGAAAATAAGAAAAGGGGTTAAATGATTTGTACCCATGCTTTAAGATCTTCAATATCTTTTACCAAGGCCTCTTCTTCTTCATCAGCAAGATCTTTTCTCTCTTTCCATGAAATAGCCACAGGCTCTGTAGCTATCTTCTCTTTCTTCTTCCCTTCTCTCACAGTAGACATTGCTAGGTATCTACAAGAAACACAATATAGCAGAGACATTAAAAGTGATGTCAATATAGTAACGGCTGCCCATGTTTTCCTCAGCTCGCCGCTGTTACGTTATGAAAAAGAAAAGAAAAGAAAAGAGAAGGTTGATGCATGAAATTCAGGGCGTAAACAGGAAGCGACAAGCAAATTGATCACAAGAACAACCTAAAGTAGGGTGGAAATCATTTATAAGATCAAGTTTCCATGTCGTCTTTTAATGGATGTACCAACAAATTCCTAACATTAATTTATCAAATTATTTTATTGTGATGTATTGAGAGACAAACAATTCATTTGATAAAGATTAAAGGTAAGAAATCAAACTGTGAAAATTAGAAAAATCCACAAACACTTGGTATATCAATATCAATATCTCATTGAAAATCAAGAAAATTATAATTAATGGTATAAAAATCCCTCTTCCTAACGGCTAGACTGTATCACGAGAACGTCAAGCAGTGCTGTTATAAGTATCCTTCATCCTTTCAAGAAAATGGTTGAGGTCAAGCATCCTTTCAATATATACTTTTGCAAACAAACATAACAATACCGATAGTCTAAATGGATATTTTTAAACAGACAGTTCATCCAATTGTTTATGATCAAATTATGAAAAAACTCTACATATAATTTAATTTTTTATTGGCCGCGGTCGTACACTACTAAGATATGTAATATGAATTTTTATGTTTAGGATTGATTATTTCTGGAAAAAACAAGTTTTTTATTGAAAAATAGTGATTTTTTCAAGCTAACTTAATTAAATTTCACTTTGAATTGACTGAGTTAATTGAGTCACGTAACTAGTTATTTAAAATTTAACTATATTAGTTTTTAAAACTAACCAAATAAAAAAAATAAAAATAAATAAAGGCTAAATGTTTGAATTTGAAAGGATGGATTTGCACACCTGATCTAAAATAAACAAAACATGGACACATGTGTAATTAAAAAGGTAAAGGTTTGAGTATTCTTACAACTGAAAAACTTTTTTTTTTTTAATTTATTTTCATCTATAAAAACCTCATTAAATCTTTTTTAACCCAAAAATCTTCTCAATTGGTCTAAGAAGAAAAACTCAAATAATCACCATGAAAATCCTCTTTATAAAATGAATATATTAATATTATATATATGGATGACAGACCTCTTTTTTTTTTGTCCAACTTCTTAGCAATTTTCACTCCTATCTATCAAGACTTAGGGGCATAAATGTTAAAAATATAAATTCCTTAAACTTCAAGGACGGATAAAAACATAAATTGAAACTTTAATAACCAAACTAAATCTTTCTACACCTCTTGAACAACAGGCTCTCTTTTTTATTTGTTTATTTTAATTTTTAATATTTAATTTATTTTTAACTGTAACCTTAATTTCAATTTTGTAAAGTTCCTCTTTAATTCACCGTGGATATTTTCTCCCACAATTAACACAAGAGAGAGCATATAAAGAGAAGTGAATCCTAATGAAAAAGACGGGCACATCCACAGTAAAACGTGACATGGTGAAAAGGAATGTATATTAAAATCAATATGTTTTAGTTTATAGTTGGGAGATGTATTTGAAATTTATCTAATTATTTTATAAATAAATAAAAAATTAAAGCCTCAGAAATTAATAGAAGTACGTGTAAATTTATATTATTAAAATAAATAAATAATAAAAATAAGGGTCCACGATAAAGATATCAGGGCTTGAATGCAGATTTAGTCTACGTGTCGTTTCCCTGGACCACTAGACAAAAACCTCCCAAGTTGACCAATAGTGTACCTTTTACGGAGCTTAGATAACAAAAGAACAAGATGCAAGTTCAAAGAGGTCTTCTGTGTAAGACACGTGGGACATCAATATTTATTTATATTCCCATTTTATTTTTTATTTGATTTTTCTTAAGAAATACTACTCCATGTACGCAGGTATTAGACCACTTAGGTCAATGAAATTATATATATATATATATATATATAAAGAGTTTACCCATAGTATAAGAGAGGTTGTTTGATATTTTGCTTCTACTTTTATTTGAATATTATATTAAATTAATATATATTTTTAGTATTTTTATATTTTTAATATGTTAATATTAAAAATAAAAAATATATAAAAAATATTTTAATATATTTTTGAAAAGGAAATACACAACTATTCAAATACACAATAAGTAACAAGCCTTTTCCAAAAATTTTTTTTATTAATTATTAAAATAATATAGCAGCTACTATGAATGTAAATATCTAAAAAAAAATAAAAAAAATCCAAACCAATCTCTTTCTTGATTTTACCAAAGCAATTTCACTTTGAAAACTGACAAATTCCAGAAAGAAAGAAAAAAAATATGTGGGAGTTTGAAGTTTGAAGAGGCATCATCATCCATCCGTCGAAGGACATGAAGACGAGGCGATCACCTTTGATCCTTCTCAACACTACACCTCTCGTATTACTAGTATTATTATCATCATCATCCGTAATCTCTCCGGCAGAATCAACAACACCACCTGAGAAAATAAATACTGTGTTAGAGCTAGATGAATCAAATTTCGATTCAACTATTTCCACCTACGATTATGTCTTCGTCGACTTCTACGCCCCTTGGTGCGGCCACTGCAAGCGTCTCGCTCCCGAGGTATCTATCTCTTCCTCTGTATTCTTCTTCTTCGTCAAAGAAGCTTTGTTAGATAATATTTTGAATTGATCTCACTTTTTTACGCGTTAAATTCTACTCAATCTGGATTTTTATTGATTCGGTAATTTAGGTCGAGCAGTTTTGATTTATGGTTTTGATCGAGTTGAAGAAATTTAGGGTTTCATTTTTCTTTTAACTGGCGACGTTGCTTGTGTATTTTGTTATTTTCAACTTGTATTAAACTGTGGTGTTACAATATATTATTTAATTAGTTTAATTGTTTTTCTTACAGTTAGATGTGGCTGCTCCCATTCTTGCCGAATTGAAGAAACCTATTGTCATAGCCAAAGTGAATGCTGATAAGTATACCCGACTTGCTAGGAAACATGAAGTCGAGTAAGTAATACTTTTTTGTATTTTGTATTTCTATGATACTGCGCGCGTTTAGATAATGAGTTTGCGTTGCCAATTTCTGTTTAGCATCATGATGCTTGACTACTACCTGTCTTTACTTTGATTGATGCAGTGGGTATCCGACCCTCAAGATTTATATGCATGGCGTTCCAACAGATTATTATGGACCAAGGAAAGCACAGTTACTTGTTCGTTTTCTGAGGAAATTTGTTGCTCCGGATGTTACTATCCTTAATTCAGACTCTGCTATAAGGGAGTTTGTTGAAGAAGCCGGGACCCATTTTCCGATATTTATAGGTTTTGGTTTAAATGAGACTGTGATGTCGAATCTAGCCATTAAGTATAAGAAGAAGGCTTGGTTTTCTGTAGCCAGTGATTTCTCAGATGATGTCATGGTACAATATGATTTTGACAAGAGTCCAACTTTGGTATCTATTCATCCAAGTTACAATGATCATACCATCTTTTATGGGCCTTTAGAAGGTTTGTTTTCATCCTATTACCTCTGAATTAGTGTTAAGTATATGTATTCTGTCCTTACCAATGTGTTATTTGCAGTTTTCTCTAAGAATTTCAACTGTTGGTGTTTGCTTATTTGACAATGGCCTGATAGATATCTCATGTTCTTGACTATCCGGTACTTGTGTCTAGATACCATCAGCTTCAAAGAATGGAACTTAATAATAAAAAATACTTCTGGCAATCATAATAAGAAAAGGAAGAATACTCCATTATTTCTGTGTGCTTCATTTGTGTTTGTACTGTCTTTGCGTTGTGCACCGTTTCCATGGTGGAATTTGCATACTATAAGCTGGATGAAATTGGGATAATCATAGGGTTTCAAATTTGTTGCTGACATATAAAGATTGGTACACCATTTAATAGCTTCAAATATTGGTAGATGCATCGTGTGTGTGCAGACGAGGATGTTTGAGCAAGAAATGCTACTTGACTGATAATCTGCAATATTAGAAATTTGTCATTGCATGGTATATATATCACAAACAGAGAAATGTCCTCATTGAGAACTCAAAACGTAGATTACTGAATTTTTTGCTTAGAAAATTGTGTTGGGTACTAATTCTGAGTTTAGGTCAAGTATTACCCTGTTCAATTGAGTTGCTCATTTATCACACTCAATGGAGCTTAGTGTGGTATTTTTTTTAACAACCCATAGGATACCACAAAGAAGTCTGATTGATGGAACCTAGACAAGCAGGTGCTTGCATGTTCAGATTCTTGCTCAATTATCATTTTGCAATTTTCCTTGTTTATTTCTTTCTTAGTTTCTTTCGTGATTGATCACTTTTTCTTTGCTGCTTTACATAATTACAAGCTGTTCTTGCTTTTCTATTAAACCTGCAGAGGAATTTATGGAGGAATTCATAACACAAAATTCTCTTCCTTTGGTTGTGCCCATAAACTCCGAAACATTGAAGGTACTGAAAGATGATCAGAGGAAAATTGTCCTGACCATCTTGGAGGATGATTCTGAAGAGAAATCACAAAACTTGATCAAAATATTGAAGGCTGCTGCATCAGGAAATCGTGATCTGGTATTTGGTTATGTCGGGGTTAAACAATGGGAAGAATTTACTGAGACATTTGGTGTCAATAAGGAGACAAAACTACCAAAAATGATTGTTTGGGACGGAGATGAGGAGTATCTTTCAGTAAGTATAGCTGCTGTAATACCATAGTCAAAAACCATATTTCAAATCTCTTGGAATTTCTAATCTCCATTAATTAGTTTTGTATATCACGAGAAATAAGAATACATGCTCTATTTTTTTTTTTAATGGTGTAGGTTATTGGTTCAGATAGCATTGAAGAGGAGGACCAGGGGTCCCAAATCTCACAATTCCTTGCAGGATATAGGGAAGGAAGAACGGAGCGGAATAGAGTTACTGGACCATCGCTGTTGGGCTATATTAGTTCGCTGATTGGAATTAGAACTGTGTACATAATTGTGTTTTTGGTGGCAATGCTAATGTTCGTCCAACATATTAGCAAAGAGGAACCTCTAAGGGTTGGTACTCAGGACCAAGCTGAACCTGCGACAAGCTCCGAAGCTGTAAGCTCAGAGTATAGGCCTGAAGATAAGCAGGACTAGATAAGGTAATGTACTTGGGGATACTGTAGGATGAATCAAAAGACAGGTTATACAGTAGGAAAGCAACCACAGACTTCTAAGTTATTCTGAATTTCCTAGCTTTGATAGAGAATGAGCTCTTCCTTGAATTCTGATGTGCTTAAATAAGGCCTGTTTTGAGTACTCATGTTCATCAGCTTTTGCTCACGTTTGCAAATTCTATGATTATGTTTTGGGAATAAACCACATTCGTTTTTTTTTTTTCCATGATAATATTTTCAATTGACACACTTGCTCAGGTCACAAGATAGGAATGGCAATATCCTGCAACATCTGGTTGGGGTTGGTTTTTGGGTTGGTAGTGTCTTGAGCCAACCGTGGGATAGGGAGGAGGGATGGACAGAATTTTTTATATTTTTTATTATATATATATATATATAATAAAATTTAGAAAAGTCTAGGGGGAAAAATCATCTAAATTGAATATATATACGTGTGTGTGTGTGTGTGTGTTGAAAACTAGATCTTTCTAGAAACTGGTTTGAACCCCATTAGTTTTGGCTTGATTTTTTTTTTAAAAGGCAAAACTTGTAGGTTTTTTAATGTGTTTTTTATGGTTAAACTTGGTTATTTATTTATTGAATAAAGAATAAAATCAAAATAAATTAGATAACCATAAGATACTCAATAACATGTTGCCAGTCAAACTGATCCAAAACCTATCCACACACTGGAGCTATTATCTTCTGTACAATTGGAACAACATGGATTCATGTTTTTACGGAAGGATGCAAATCTTAAGGGTGGGGTGTGGCTGAACTGTGGAGGAGGAGGTCGAGAATGAAAGGTGGAGGAGGCGTGCGGTTGTGATAGTGACTTTTAGAGTTTTAAGTCCTTGGAAGATAATAGACTTTCTTTAATGGGGATACCTCAAGAAGACATGAAAGAGGAGTGCAAGAAACCCTCGGTTCCTCTAACAAACACGGGTCCAAAAAAGCTTCAGGGTCTGTGCCTAATGTTGTAGAGATTGTGTTGCTTAGTGTTGTGAAGGATAGGTGTGAGGAGAAGGTGATTAATTTGGTCAGGGAGAGATCAACGAGAATCCAGATTTGAGTATGTGCCATAAATGGGTAAAACACGGAGGATTCATCAAGGAGTTGTTCGATGACATCTGAATCATCGTGGTTATAATTGTTTTTTAACGTATTTTTTTATTATGAAATATAATAATATATATTTTTTATTTTTTAAAAATAATTCTTGATATTAAAATATTAAAATGATTTAAAAACACTATTTTTTTATTTTAAATAAAAAAATTAAAAATTAAAGTAAGCAGCCCAAACATTTTCTAAGAAGTGGGACTTGTGTTCGAGGATCTGGATGCCTGCGGGTTTTGTTCGCAAAGAACCGAGGACAGGCTTTTTAGGGCAACTTGGTTGCCATGTTCTCGTGCCTATCACGGAACTTGCATTGGCAGGTGGTTTAAAACCAGTCCTCGCCCGCCGCCTCCAATTCACTCAAGGCTGAATTTCCTGAGAAAGTTCTTTATTTTTACATCAGACGCAACATTCTTTTCAGGAGAACTCATGATTTATCCAAAGGCAGGGTTTATCAGCAGTCCCTGCTCTTCACTTGCTGCTCATCAGGCATGCATTTTTTTTTTATCAATGTTCGATCAAAGATAGTCTGTTACATACAACGGATGATTGTCATCAGGGCGTCTCCTTGCTACCAAGAGAATAAACGAAAAGAAAGCTTCTAACCTTTTGAGTGAAGATTCAAATAGGAAAAACAAACCAAAGGGCACTGGAAATCAATCGTACTGTATTATTTTGCTCTTATATTTAAATCTTCAAGTTCCTTATCGTCGCACAAATCTCCAGCTGCAAAGTCTACATGGTACAATGGTTAGAGCATTTGGGGCTAACTATATTGATCAATACAACCATTCAAAAGATTAAGATTCACAACCCAATACAGCAGGAATACACTCAAACATGGCGATGAGTAAGAGTCCGCCAGACCTCATCTGTCAGGACCAGAATTCTCACTTGGATATTGATAAAAAAAGACGTAACTGTATGCTACAATGTACAAATCAAGCAGAGAATGAATGCTATTCTGATATGGCACAAGAAGACGACCAATTTCTATTCAGAGGAACCCAAGCTGTGATGCCATAAGGTGTGAATCAGAGGTTCATAGAATCTGACATGTTGGTTCACATCCCCGCAGTTGTGTGCACTCAAGACTTCCCACTCGCATGTTATATTTTCATTTAGCAATCTGGAAGAGACTGGGCAGAGGCAAATGGAGAGAAACTTGCAGCAGACTCACTGCAATGCAATGGGCGTGGCTGATGACTAGAGCTAACCAAACTTGGCGAGGCATTACTTGGGCTAGGTATATATGCAGACATGTATCTGGTGTTCAAGGGTGAAATTGATGGATAGCCTAAAGAATGGGGTGAAAGCAAGAAGGAAGCACGGGATCTTTGGGAAGACATGTTCCTAAGATCAGCTGAGCTCTGGCTTAGAGTTATGGAAGGTGAGTGCCGATAGGATCTGTGAGACTGCTGGGCATAAGGAGTGCTAGAACGAGAGGGAATATAAGAAACTGAAGGGGTCCTTGATGGGGTAATTTGTATGGCAGTTGATGTTCCAGATCTAAAAGATGACAGCATGGATGATGAAGCCACAGAGGATGGGTTGGATGAAAGCAATGGTGTGGATTCTGTTGCTGGTGGTTCACCTGTGCTAGTTCTTGCATCACGCTTGCATACTGGACAAAAGGTCCTCCATGTCGTAAGCCAAGAATCCACACAGAAAGCATGGAATTCTGCACAAGGTTTGAGAATATATGATTCAGTTAATGGAGATATGAGCAATTAATACAAAACCTGTCAAAAGCTTCAAGAAGATGCTAGCATTATTTCTAATTGCAGAGTGAAAGGGGTTATGAAAATAGTCCTATCATTAACTGTTAGATTGAAATACATGCTGCCATAAAAACTTCAGCCACAACTGGTTTGTTTGGCTGCATTATTTAATTTGGCATTGAAGTGTACATGCGCTGCTCAAATCCTAAACATAGGTTCTGACACCACGCTATCTAGGAGGACATCTTCTAGAGAATACTACAAACCTAAATTTTCTTTACCTATCTTGCGCTCTCTTTGTTATTTCTTCTCGATAAGAGTGAAAATCAACCTTATATATTGACACATCAGAATTTCCATATCAGACTATATTAGATGAACAATTCTTCAAAAGGAGCTACTTTCTGCTTTTTGATAATATGAATCGACAAAAAAGAAAAGGGTGGGCCCTAGAACCTCACATTTCTGATTCCATCATTTTGGATTTCCATTTCCAAAGTCATTTAATGTTCGATTTTTATCATAAGAATTTTACCAGAATGTTAGTTTGCATTTACAGAAGATATACCATAAAACAAGGTTGTCATCATACTAGTCATGTGAATCTACCATTCAATTTTCAGTTCACTTCCTATCTCTGTTCCAAGTTTTGCTAAATTTGCATTCACTAGATCAAGTTCAAATCCTACTTAATTCAGCTCTATATATTCCTCACATATCCAATTCTTCTGCACCAATTACCTGGCTGCATCTTTGTTGCTATTG
Organism: Populus ilicifolia; assembly: GCA_015708895.1. NCBI lineage: Eukaryota > Viridiplantae > Streptophyta > Magnoliopsida > Malpighiales > Salicaceae > Populus > Populus ilicifolia. Next base: position 211,492 of record SRLM01000057.1, read on the forward strand.
AAAAATTAACTAGAAGAACGTCTCTATGGTGCATCCATTTCACTAGGTGTTAATTCCAGAAAGGCTAGCATGATTTACAATCAGCACATTCTGTTGATAACCATAAATAAAGAAGACTGACAAATAAGATGGAAAAGTATTTTCTTATTACTTTTTCCAAAATTGTTCCTTACAGGTACAAAGTATACCAAGCTCCAAGAAACAATTGCAAAATACATCTCAATATTTTCAATTGCTCACTACGACATTATAGAAAGCCCTAACCACTGAATCAACTGTTCATGGCATATATTTTTTATTTCAAAAACTTCCCTTGCTTAGCCCCTTCCATGCTTGAGTGGGTTTGGGGTCCAAATAAATAAACTTGTCTGGTATACCAAGCCATAATAACATGGGCAACCAGCGCAACTAAGTCAAAGAAGATGTCAACCTGACTTGAAGCACCTAGCAATTTTTGCAGTCGCTACTTCTCATAATTCTATTACCCCTCTAAACTATCTTGAAAACATATTTGAAATTAGAGTGGCTACACACTAAACCCACAACCGTTAAACAACATGAAACAGATGCCACAAAGTAAGTGTATTAAATAAGCAAGTATATCATCGTTGTTAGGAAACCAAGGAAAAAAAGGCTTACTGTGTCGACATGGCAGAATCCTGAGTTTTTCTCCAACAGTATAATCTTCAAGGCATATGGCGCATGTAGTTGAAGTACAATTATCCTCTAGAACAGAAGTGAACGTGAGGCTTGGCATTGCCTTCACTAAGCGGCTGCTCATCCCATGGAATTCCCGTACACGGGAAGAGTGAGGACGCTCTCTTCTTATGCGATGCCTGCGGACAAAGAAACAGGTTGCCAATACCGCAGACATTGCGAGAAGAGATATGAAAGAGATTGCCATAATAGACCATGCTGAATTTTCAAAGCTTGGGATTATCCACAGCTCCAAGTCAGTCAACCCAGCATATTTCTTAAGCGTTTCGCCTGATGTTTTAGAAACAAAGACGGCAGGTATTGTTACACCAGCTGAGTTTCCTGCCACTGAAAATTTTCCAGCTTTCTGGATTAGGATTTGCATGATAACTAAATAATTTGTTTTGTCATTTATAAATGAGAGCGAGAAAGAGAGAGATTTGCTGCCCAAAAAACATTAGCAAATTAGAGAACAATAGAAAAGGAGCTATTCAAACAAATTTCTAGGTACTTGACTTTACCTACTCCAAGTTTTGATTAGAAAGGTCCAACAATTCACACAACAAACTTATAAGCAACAATTCAACCTGCTCTGCTGATTAGTAACAAGAGTGAAAAAAATACAAGTATGCCAAAGCTGTGATTCACCAGGGGAACAAATCACACGTATAAATTTTCACTTTTCTCATATGGCTGGCAGCAACATCACGAATTTATTAAGCCACTTAGTTTGCCTTTAGTATTAGCTGAAAAATACAGGAGAGAATGTTATGGGGGTAAGAATTAAGGGTGATGTGTTAAGGGTGTCAAAGAGGTGAGGTATTAATGGTGTTCGGTAGGAGTTGAATGAATTTTGGGTAATAGTGGTTCCCTGTACAAATCAAATCAAATTCTAAATTAAATATAATTATTAAATAATTAAATAATATATACTAGTTGTGCAAAAGGGAAGTGGAACAAAACAAAGAACAAATTAGTAGAAAGTCCATAAAAGAGAGGCAAAGTTAACATTTAACCCCTTTTGGCAGTTAAATGTTTTCATCCTTGGAATTCTCCCCTCCCTGAAAAATCGTACTAAACACAAGGAGGTGAAATGGATAACTTTTCACCACTTTAACCCATATCAAACAAATCCTTGTTGAATGTTGGAAAAACTGGTGCACAACTACTATGAATATCCACAGAAGCTAAATTCAATGGGCAGAGCATGAATCAATAGGCACAATATCAACTCCTGAACTTAGAGATTGTTGCCAGCAAGAAATAACTGCCACCATGAAGGGATGCTCTAAACAAACATCAAGACCTACTACCAGATTGTTTCTCATTTGTTCAAAGTGTCTTTTTACAAAATAAGCTAAAAGCACAGGACTATAATATGAAGGACAATTCCTCACAGAAGTTGGTGGATCTAGGACTTGCAACAGATCATCATCAATAATTTAAGGGTTTCAAAACTATGAAAGCAGCCTCAAAACAGCAGAGAAACATGGATGCTAGTTACCATCTATGATAGAGCCCACCAAACAGCAGTGCCATACTCCATGCTATAAGGCCAATGCCCATCTTGTCAGCCCTTTAATTAGCAATTAGCAACTATAAATACTAAAATCCCACACCATAATTTTATATATCTATACATAACGGGACATCAGTTATGTAATGGATTATGGGTCCATGGCATCACAGCTATTTTACAACAGGGTGAAATGCTATGTAGCACTCTGCACCACCTGTCACACAAGGCCTAATACAGTAAAAAAAGTTAGTTCTTTCAAAACAATTCTCCACCCACTTGGTTTTAGTTGAATACATTAGAGGATTGCAGTTAATAGCTTTAAATCATTAGATTAGTGCATAACCAACAATTCTTTATTAATTCATGTTAGTTCTTTCAAAACTAGGATCCACCAGCTTAGTTTCAGTTGAATACATCAGAGGATTGCAGTTAACAGCTTTAAATCGTTAAATTAGTGTATGCAACAATTCTTTAATAATTCACAAGTTCAGCAAGGCAACCACTGCTAAAAATTTGAAACCACGACTTGAAAAGACCCTTGTTCAACCACATGCTAAAATACCTAAAGACCCTTGTTGCTATGGCAGTCAAAACAAGGTTGAGACTTGAAAAGAAGGAAGGATAAACTACATCTCATAATGGTCAACGAATTATTCGTTGTTTTCTTTTGCAGGTTAGTTGGAAAGCAGCAATACTCCCTCCTGGTAACAGATCTGCTACCCAACTCAAAGGGTAAAAGAAAAACAGATTCCAGTGAATAGTCATAAATGAGTCTAATGTTCAATTAAACACCTTAGAAGAACCAGAAATTCATAACAATGAACTTGTACAAATTTTGACATTCTTTTTCCATTTAAGATAGATATAAAATTATCAGCAAAAGTTTTGAGCTTGAACAAGGAATCACATTGCTAAAGTGAGTCCAACATATAAGTAGCAATTTTACCAACCCTAACAAGCTTGTTTACGAAATCCAAGGAATCCCATTGTGAGACAATGGTGCAGTAACAAAGAACAGAATTATATTTGGAGCAGACCCTTCTACAAACACAAAGTAAATAAGCATTCATATGTTGGGGACAAATTTAACAATCAATCCGTAAGATTATCAACAAGTTCTCATGGCAATAGAGATTCATGTTAGTAATAACAAACAACTACGCAGAGGATAAAAATCATTTTTCACATAGGAAAAGGTCTTACTTGCGACTAAGATTCCTTCTTCATTGTCATAGATAATAGCAGCTTTGTAACCTGCCTTCTGTGCTCTTCTAACTTTATCCTCAAAGCTGCATCCTCCTCTTATAATCAACACAAATGGAGAGCTACAATTGGAACCCTTTTCAGCTTGATTAGTCAAATCCAAGCACGCATCAATAGGCTCTGCCAAATACAACACCCCACATTCACCTGAGCCCTTTATTGCCGGAGCTGAAATTAACAACAAAACCAATAATCAGCATGGACACATAGATATGTAAGAAACTATGTGCTTACAACATTCTGGCATAAAAAATTCTTAGATTCAAGATCCTCAAGTGTGCACATAAACCCAATATTCTAACATAATCTAACTAACCCATTTTTAAGCAGATTAAAATCAATAATATTTTAAACTCGATTTGTTTTCAATATTTGATTAATAAGAGCATAAAAAAGTCTTAACTCTTTGAGATACCCAGTTAGCATATTAAAGTCTAGTTCAATGAAAAGTTTCAATCTTTTCAACTCTAGAAATAAAAATCCCTCACTTTCTTTCATTTTCCTTCACTTCCTTAGCAACCAAAAACCAAAACAAACATTAGAGAGAGAGAGAGACAGAGAGAGACTCACCGAAATTAGCTTCAATATCATCGAAAGCCATGGTAACATTATTGCCAATCAAAAGAACATTACCTGATGCCACCAAACAGTAACTCAACAAAGACAACAATAAGACTACAACACCTTCCATTGACAAAGAAGACAAAAATGGTCCCTTTTTTTTTTTTCTCGCTATGGTTTATGTTAGGGTTTTGATTTTGATGAGAATGGATACATCAGCTTCCATCTTTCGATCCTGATTTTGGGCTTTGATACTTTCTATAAATCATATAAAGGTTGCTTTTCACCAAGGTAGAGAGAGAAAATGCTTCAAGTACGAAATTGAAAGCTCTTTTGAAGTGTCTATTTTCAGGTCCCCTAAATTTTATCTCATTGTTCGCTGCTGGATGGCCGTAATAAACTAATGCAATTTCTTGGTTTTTATTATTTAATTAGATTGGAGATCCATGATTTTTTATAATTGATCTTGCCATGATTCTTAGCATCCAGGACGGTGTCTCTAGATTAGTCCAAAAGATGATGTGTGTTGTGGATGAGAAGAAAGGAAGCAATCAATTTTGTATTGAACAAGTAGGCCACTTGTACAGTTAGAAGGTCGCCCCCATGCACTCAGTTGTTTGATTATCTGGTTTGTGCGCGTTTGGTCTCATGTCTTCTAGAGAAAGACAAACACATGGGTGAGCTCATACATGATAATCCTAACTTTAGAGTGGTACACTTATAATATTAGGGCAATAATGTTCAATATGTGGTGGAAACGATGTATGAGCTTTAACATCAAGAATAACAAGTTTTCATTTAACGTGTAAAAAACATGAAAAACAAACCAGAATCAAACTAAAGTCTTGAAACTTGTCTCTGTTTTTAGAAAAGACAAATAGAAAAAAAAATCAAGACAAAACCCTCCTGAAACAACAGAACTCATACACATGAAGACCAACAAATTTTCATAGCTGAAAAATTGAGTGTTTGTGAACTTTATTTCTCAATCCTCGTGATAAAGTGACTCTCTCATTTATTTTTTTTCAAATTTATGGATTCAAAGTAAAGACAAATAAAGTTTTGGACCCAACCATGTCACTTTCAAAACTAAAAAGATAAAAAATAATTTTTGAAAAAATCAGAAGGCATAGAGGCATTGACAACTTTTTTTAATAAAAAACGACCTTCAAAATTTTACTTATATAATTCTATTCCTTTCATTTTCAATTATTTCTAGACAATCATATGGGATATTTTTCAGCAAACATGAAAAATCATATGGTTAGATCAAAAAATTTACATAGATTTGTAATGCTCGAGATATCATTGCACCAAAATCACCCTAACTCGTTATAGTTGTGGATGAGTATGGAGCATTTGAGAAAAGGTTAATATCAAAATTACCCTAACTTATGAATAAATCTTGAACATAAATGAATAGACTTAAATCACTTATAAATGATTCTGAATAACTCATAAATGGGTTTGTCTCCTTAATTAAATTAAATTTCTTTACTCATTAAAGACAATCTTATTATGTATTTATATTGCTTTGATCTATTTACTCTTTTTAGCTTTTTAAAATTCACCATGCTGTAAAAAAATTATAGTGTTGAATAATTTTGTTTTGAAATGTCTATCAACTTTTTCATAAAGTATAGTTACTATTTCCCGAACCTCTCTTTTTAAATAACACATTGAATGTATATATGCAATAAAAAAATATCAATACTCATTATTTATAATATATAAATAAGATATTAAATAAAATTTATAAAAAAATTATTGTATAGCAATCAATTCTATATCAGATAACAAGGTTTATGATATATGAAATTATGTGAATACCTTGAAAGATACATAAGTGTAATAAACCAGCACATTATGCTTAATTACTATCTCACTCGTAACTTTTTAGATCAATTATTAGATGTTGCTTTACAATTATCTGATTTCTTTTAATATGATAAAGATCTATGCTGCACAAATCATCAATGCATTTCTTTATCTTTTACGAAACCCATCCCTTGTGTGTGTGTGTATATATATGGTCGCCCTATAATTAATTAGTATACTAGCTCAGAACGCGCCTTCTACTTGCTATCTTCCTAATTGTTATTTTTGGCCAATGTCTAAGCAGCATTATCAGTTTGGAATTTGTTTGCTGCCATATATATATATATATATATAGTCGAATCACCACTATAAATCCTCCACTGGTAAACCATTTTTCCATTTCTGTTTTATAATCTTCCTCATTTCGATTAAATGATTAAAGATATATCACGCAATAGTTTTTCTCAATTTTCTTGGTTTATTTTGCTTTGCACAAGTTCTATTACAAACTGCTATGGAACATACGAGATATTGCAAAAATGCATGGTGTAAAATTAAACAACTCTAACTTGTAAAGAAACTTGGCAAGCTGGGCATATGTGGCTTGCTCATGATACTTATGTACGTGGCGGTGAAGGTCATCTAGGATCACAAACAAGGACTAATTAAGATTTGGGCAGATAATGTAGTAGCAGCAAAAGTGAAAAGAAATCCATTTATATAAATAGTTTCATATAAATAGCAGAATCTCAAACTACATCCAAGTAATCCAGTGGCACAAACTCACAAATATAAGATAGGAATCAAGAATGTTCAAATAGATAAAACTAAATCAGAAACAAACAACTGAATAACTCCCACAACTCCCGATATAAAAGGATCAATGTAATGGCAATAGACCACTGCTCATAAGATATATAATCATAATCAAGGATAATTAATTAGTTTCCCGGTGGTGGGGAGAGGAATGGGATGGAGGGAATTGTGGTTGGGATAGTGGGGAGTGAAGGCATGCTTGGCAATGGAGGCAAATTAACCTTGGGGACACCTGGCATGGTGGGTAAGTTAGGAAGTGGAGGCAGTGTAGGTTTAGGCAGAGATGGTTGGGTTGTGGGCAGGGTTGGGATGGTGGGCAAAGGTGGTAATGTGGGCTTGGGCATATTGGGCACCGATGGGAGAGGTGGTAATTGGAGGAGATGGCGAGCAGCTAAGGCTACATTGATGCCTGAGGCGGCCAAAGCAATGGACAAAGCAAAGATGAAGCACTTGAAATAAGCCATCACCAGTAGATGTTATTGCTCCTCAAAATTTATGTAAAGGCTTCGTAATGTTTTGAATGAGAAAAACAAGATGTGCCTTGGACTTATATAGAAGAGAAAAACTTCTGTTTCTCGGTTAGCTCACCTTCACATCCATCTTCCACAGCGCTGTGCTCTAGAGCTCAAATGTTAGATAGCCCATCAATGCAGATTAGCATCGTTTTGACCTGGTTGTTTCTATGTAGTTATTATATAGTTCGTGCACAACTACATTTGTGGACTTTGAAGACAACTCACTGAGAAGATGAACTACCAAATAACTTTGAGGGATTAGGTTCAACATTTTTCCTACCCAAACCTAGGTCACTCATCACCTAATTTATGTGGACGAGTGGCCAAATCTATGAAAATCACAAATCAAACTATATAAGCCCAATACCAATCTTATTTTTGACGCAGATCACTACAGAGTTTTTCCCTGAAGGTGTGTGCAAGAACGCTCTGTTAAAGAAGGCCTCTTTCAAGTGCTCCATTCTCCTTTTCATTGCTCTGTCATTTTCAAACGTCCATGGTGTCCTAGCTGCTCGCCATCTTCTACAAATACCACCTCTGCCTTCAGTACCAAATCTGCCACGTTTGCCTCCTACCCCAAGTCTCCCGCAGTCCGCATTGCCAACCTTGCCCACAACCCAACCGTCTCTACCCAAGTCCATGTTGCCTCCACTTCCTAGCTTGCTCATTCTTGTTATTCATTTTGGATTTCCCATAAAAAAAAAATACATATAAAAAAATTTATTGGAAAGAAATAAAAAAATAAAAGAGTGAGAAAAGGATCTTGAAACTACACAAAATAGCTAGGAATTGGTTGAGGTTCAGAAATACAAGAATTGAAATTTGACATTATATTTTTAATTAATAATAGCTCTGTTGATAAAAAAAAATTCACTTTAAAAAAAATAATCTTAATTCATATATTTATTAACGCAATTAAATTTTATATAAGATTTAATTGAATTTATGGAGGGTTTCATCATTAAAAAAATAGATTTTTAAGTCAATTTAGATTTTTATTGAATGAAATTAAAGCTCTAAGGTCCAATTATAATTTTAAAGAGTTAATTTAGTCAAATTAGAGATTTAATTACATAATTATTATAGTTTGATGGCCATTAAAGACTTAATTGAAATAATCCAAAATCAAGAATCAAATCGAAAAAGGTGTTAAAATCAAGAGATCTAATTATGATTTTTCCAGGGTGCTTGATTACAAAAATGTATAAACATCCAAGGACCAAATCAGAAATATCAGTTAAAATAGAAAAACGGTGCCGTTTCCCTCAAAGCTATTCATTGTCTTCTTCAAATAAAACGGCTCGCAATAAAAACAGGGGAAGCATTAGCGGCAAAGACAGCGGAGCTGCAGTCAAGGGGAGGCACGTCTCGCGGTTGATGTTCCTCTCCGCCGTGATGCACGCCGGCCGTTACCTTAAAGCATGCAGCTATAAAAGCCAAAGGAGAGACGAACAGAAGAAAAGGAGAAAGTGGAGAAAACCAGGAAGACATAGAAAAAACAGAGAGGATCCGTGGGGAAAGGAAGAAAACAAAGGGGGAAAAGAAGGGAGAAAAAGGAAAACAGAGAGGAAACGACAGAGAGGAGAGTTAGAAACAGAAGGGGAAGAGAGGAGATTTTAGGGAGGCAGACATAAGTTTTGAGAGGGAGACAGAATAAAAAGAAGAAGAAGAAAGGAACGTAGAACAGAAGCAGACGAGAAAAGGAAAAAACCAGAGGCTGGTGCCTCTGCACGGGGAAGAAGAAGAAAGGACAGCAGCGCCACTGTCTGTCGCCACCGTGCGCCACTGTGCTCCACCAGCACCGTGAACTAAAGCGCCTCCATTCCAGTAATCCTATTCCCTTTGCTTTAATTTCTGCGCTTTAAACAGAGCAAAAACGAGCATGAACACTACGAAGGTAATATCGTTGTTACCCATTTTTAAACCATACGTGCTACTGATATTCCTTTTAAATCAAAGGTAGAAGTTTAGTTCTTTACTGGGAAATTGACAAAAAACTAAGAAGAAAGAAATGTTTTTTTTAATCCTGTTTCAGCCATCTCCTGCTCTCTTTATCCTTCCCCACTGTTACTGAAATTATCAGGATTTTTAGGCTAATTAGGATTCTTTATAATACTAGATTCATTCCTCTTTTACATGGGCTGTAGGTTGAAATGAATCCCTTGAAAGTGGCACTAGAAAACCTAGTTCTATTGCTGCCGCAATTTTTTTGTTCCAACTTAGATCCTGATTCTGACTTGGGTTCATGCAATATCTGACCATTCCAATTATATTCTATCACTCATGACATGTTAAAGAATGGAACTACACCTTTATTGGGTCCTAGGGCTCATTGTTCTTATGGCAGGCTCTTAGTCGAGGATGCTTGGCATTGTCAGTTTCCTGAATTTAGATTGGGAGACCCTTTTTGACCAACTAGATTGTGGCCTGATTCTGTCATGTAAAAAAATTATATCTCGCCTTGAATCCTCTTGAAAGCCATAGTCCTAAATGCATAGATGAATTTGGGCTTTCGAATCAATGGATTTTGATATTAGAAGCTCAAGCTCTGCACATTTAAATATTTGACGTGAAAATAGAGAATTCTACCGCGAGCAAGATTCTGACCCAAGTTTTGCATCGAAAAAAATTCTATTGCCATCACGATTTTTTCTGGTTCATTCTTAGAGCACTCCCAGTCATATCAGGATGCTCGACATTTGTCAATTTTTGAATCAGATCAGGAAATCCCTTTTGACCAACTAGATTACTGTCAGTTTTTGTTTTATAAAATGATTTTTTCTCACTTCGACTCCCTATCAAATTTGTAGTCCTAGATGCGTAGATGATTTTTGACTTTTGAATCGCTTGATTTCGATATTAGAAGCTCAAGATATTCCTGTTTGAATAGCCCAAGTTCGCGGGACTGATTTGAAGGATTTTTTTCTGGACCAAAGACTGAATCGAAAAATGTTAAAAAGAGGGATTTAATTGAAGAAGGATATGGAAAGCTGAAGAGGGGGGCTGGATCATCATAAATGGAAGGTTTTTTACCACACCGAATGAGGAAGATAAGACTTTACAGTTGCACCCTCCATCTGATTTCTTTTCCTTTTTCTCTGTTGTTTTCCTTTCTCATCATGTCTGATTGTTGGAGCTGAAGACCACGTTTTTGTTGCCTCATTGCAAAGGTAGCAGCTGGCTCTATGGAAGGAAATAAAAGAACCACACCATCCTCCAAAATTGGAAAGAAATCAGACGTCAAGCACCACCATAAAATCAGAATTTGAAGTTTCCTTTTGCATTTTTTTTTGCAAATCAGTAGGGATTTGCTTCAAGGATTAATGCATTGAATCCTTTCTAAATAGATATATGTTAGACTATATATAATCCCCTCTAATGACCTAGGGCGAGAAATAAAAAAGGAGATTAAAAACGGCAGAAGCATAAGAAAAAAAAAGAGTACAGAAGGGAGAGGAACGAAAGCAATAAAGGGAGCAGAAAAGAACGAAAGAAAGAAAAGCAGAAAAATAAAAGAAAAAAACCAAGAGGGGTCACTGTAAGGGAAAAGAAAAAAGGACAAGACGGAGAAGGGGATTTGCTCTAAAGTTTGATAGCAACGCTTGCTCGGTTGTACCTCATTTTCTGCAGAAAAGGAAACGGTGAGACCTGCAGGTAAGTCTTAATTTTCTCCTCCTTTGCTGCCTTCCCTATTCGGTCTTTGCTTTGCACATTTGCTTTCAAGGTTAGACTGTACAATGAATGCTTCCCTTGTCTTATTTTCCGCCGTGGTTTTGAGTTGCGGATGGATGACTGTTAAGAGTTAGTTATCCTCTGGTTTTCTTGCTTCCATTGTGCTATTCCGGCCATTGGTTATTTCTTTTCTTTTGTTATTTTTGAATTAAGTAACCGGGGAAAGGGGCTGTTTGTTTTCTTCATCAGTAACCCCCCCCCCTTTTCTATTCATGTCCTTCCATCATATTTTGATAGTCTGCCAGGCCCGCTTTGCTTATTAGTCTGAGATGTGTATATATATAAAAGCATGTCATTCCAAGTTCTTCCTTTTTTATGAAATTAGCATGGTATGAACTCCCGGATTGTAAAAACTTAGTCATGAGTCATGGTCACATGCAGTAGGATTTTGATTTCAAAATTTCAGTTTCAAGACTTTGGTTCCCTCATGCATATGGTTCCCTCATGCATATGGATTTAGTTAGTTCCAGTGTACAAAATTTTAAGTTGATTTGGCTTTAAATGATTTTTATAATTTGTTTCAAGTTTCTTGTAATTCTTGTAATATAAATGATGTTTTGTTACCTTTTATTTTGGCATTATGTCTAATCGTGATGTTGGTGTATTAACCAAAAAAATATATATAAAAAATATTTTTCTTGTGTGTTGCATACAGCCATTACCCTAACATGTTTTGAACTTTTTTTAATATACAAAAAAATATTAAAATTTTAAAAAATATGTATTCGCATGGATTTCTTAAACACAACAAAAATTGTTTTCTTGCATTTCTGGATTTTACAACATGTTTGTAAAACTCCAAAGGGTATTGGCCAATATTTCAAAAAAATATATAAAAATCTTATTTTGGGGAGAATTTATATATTATTTACCACTAATGTTTGGATAAAGAAATCCTTAAAGGACGAATATCCAAAATATTATTGGAAATAATTTGTTATTATTCATTGTTAATATTTGGATAAAGAAACACGGAGTGGTAAATATCCAAGATAATTTTCTAGGAATAATAAATCCGCACACATCCTTGAAAGAAGCCTTGATTATAATCGAGGACATTTCAATTTTTTTTTCTCTCCAAGGTTTACAAGCCGTGAGAGTACAAAACACTAAAGCAAAAATAGGCATTTAAAGCACCCTAGATTTCTAATTTTTTGTTTTTCCTCGCGATTTACGAGTCGCAAACTCTTGAAATACCAAGGGAAAAATGAGTTTGTAAAGCGCATTGAATCTCCTTGGATTTCTTTCTTAAGAAATTTAGTTACAATTGAACTGAGAAAAACTGATGGGATTAGAAAACACCAACACCATAGTAATTATAAGACAAACACCAAGCAGCTTACCTTAGGTAGAGCGTACTAGGGGTGCTAACACCTTCCCTTTACGCAACCAGTCCCTTTCCTTAGAATCTCTGAAAGACCAGTTAAGTTTCCTAGTAATTATAATACTAGGTGGCGACTCCCTTTTACACAAAAAATATAACTAAGAGACCCTGAAATCAATCGATGGTCGCCACGCTTCGCTCGCGAGGGTGCGGCAAATATAATTACCTTTGTATTGTTCCATGCACGCGTAAAATTTTACTTGTGCATGGTTTGTTTGCTTCATTGGCTTGGGTTAGTGAATATGCACGGGTGACTAGGTCCAGCCCAGTTATATGAGTCGAGTTGGACCCAACCTGAAAATAAAAAAATTTAAAAAAATTCTTTTAAAAAATATCTGTGATTTTTTTGTAAATTTTTTGTTGCATTTTAATCGATATCACTTTGTATTTTTATATTGTAAGGATATAAATCCGGTATTAAAATACTCGGTTTTCATCAAGACATTAAAAAAATTTAAAAAAATAATTTTTTTTTCATGCATACAACAAAGTCTCTAAAACAAATCATATTATATTTTCATATAACAAAGAAAATTTTAAAAATATATATTAACATGCATTTTAGCTACATTTTTAGATAATAAATTTTGAGGGTGAATGTTTTTCGCTACGATGCCGCACACGTGCGACACCCACCATACATGATGTCCCAAAGGTTCACTAACACAATATTTAAATTTATTGATAGAATTTTTTATCAGTGTTTGTATTATTATTTTATTGGTAATTAAATTACTAATAAAATTACCTACATACATGCTCCATCGATGAATCTTTCATCGATAATTTTTTGTCCATCAGTAAATCTGTTGGTAATAAAAAAATATCATGATTGATGGATTTGCTAACGGAAAAGACACACAAAAAAATATCCACTTCATTCTATTGATTTTTTTCTCAAACAATATCATATGTAATTTCATCGGTAAATATTTTAAAAAAATCTATTTTACAATAATATTCATACAATTATTAATAACAAAAAATTAAAAATAAATAAAATAAAATAACAAATATAGTGAAAAAATGAAAAAAAAGAAAAGAAAAATCTTACCTTAATGTAGTTGCAAGTGAAGTTAATAAGAAAAAAAATTGTAAAATATATTAATTAAAAACACTGAGAAGAAAAAGAAAAGAAAAGAAAAGGAATATATATTTGAGCATGGAGGAGAAGAGAAGGAGTTGAGGAAAGAAGAGAAAAGGAATGAATATTGATGTTTTTTACATATAGGGAAAAAGAAGAAGAAGAAGAAGAAGAAGAAAGAAGAAGAAAAGAGTTTTGTCTGATGTGAATTAGGGATTGTAGGCTTTTTTATTGGGCATTTTACCAATGAATAATTAAATGTTAAACATTTTAATCATTTCATCGGTGATTCTGTTTGTACTATTTAATTTAAATTTTTAATTTAATAAAATTTTTTCAAGAACCGTTAAATATCACCAATGACTTTTTAATCTGTTAGTAATTTAGTCTGTAATATTTAATTTAAAATTTTAATTTAATTAAAATTTTTCAGAAAATTATCAAATAACATCAATGGCTTTTAAGTTCATTTAGTGATTTTGTCTGTAAAGAACAATAATTAACAGTTAATTAGAATGTGAATAGTTCCAGAGCTCTTTAAAAATTACCGACAAAATTTTTTGTTATTGATTTCCTTTGTAATTGATATAATAAACTAGTTTATCAACGAATTTATCAATAAAATAAATTTCATTAATAAAAATAACGTATTATTTTTTTTTTAATTATTTTATTTTTAATTATAATTCTCTCAATATATATTGATGGAATATTTATATTAGTAAAATCTATCAATAATTTACCAATAAAAATATTCTTTTAATATTTTTATTTGTATTTATTAATTTTTTAGCGGATAGTCTTCCTCCACCGCCAATAACGCCTAAGCTCCCAACTATCCCAGCCACAATTCCTTCTATCCCATTCCTGTCCCCACCACCTGGAAATTAAGTCTTGAAACATGTTCATCTCCAGAAGACAAAGAACTTGGACTATTACCATTGCTTTGGAACACGTTTGGTATGCATGCTGGAAGATCGCCTTGCGTTGATTGCTCTAGTCTCTTTATTTAATCGTTTGTCAGCTTCTTTCATCCCGCTACTTGTGTCTGTACTGTTAGTTCCTGTAATTTTATGATCACCAGTCACCAGTTCAATTGTTGTGCTATACAATATTGGTTTGAAAATTTATTTTCTATATTGTTTTAGTCTCTAAGCTAGAAAAAAGGAAAAAGAAAAGAAAAACTTGTTTGAAAATAACAAGAAAAAAGTGGTTGATTTACACTAATTTTAGTTACAAAAATATAATTAAGTTTGATATTAAATGATTCTATTTGATAATTTTTTTTTATTATGATGTTTTTTAACTTTCACTTTGCCTTAAATGGTAGATTTGAGTTTGAGAAGTTCTATCAATTAATGTTGATTTTTGTTTATTAGCCTATTTTCAGGTTATTTAATATCATAAATAGGTTTATTTAAGATCTTTAAGGTATTTTTTGCATGTTTTCATGTAAACAATGATTGAAAAATAGAATTTTAAATAAAAAAATTATATCCTTTTATTTTCTGATCACCTTATGGTGGTCGGATTATGAAAATAAGATGATGAGTTCTCTGTAGTAGCAAACAACATGTTGGTTATTTACTTTTTTTTTTTTTTTTAAGAAAAGAGGTATATGACAAGTTATCCGTCTCTTATTGAAAGAAAAAATTTACTAACCCAAGTGCATAGTCTATCCTAAGCTCACGTGTTTAGGCTTTTTTCTAATATGACTAGTTTTTTTAATTATATAATAAAATATAAAAATTAATTTAACTTAATCAAATTCTTAACTTTATAAATGGGTTGAAAATGTATATTTACAATATCAAATTAACCTAAATATGTTGCAAAATGGGATTTTGGGTGTGTTTGGTATTGTAGTAGCTGTTATAGTTTGAAAAAAATTATTTTATAAAAAATACTTTTTATTGAGGTTGGTTTCAAAAAATAGGTGTTTGGTTAAAACTGTAGTTGGAATTGAGGTTGATTTTTTTTATTGTGATTAGTTAAGAATGTTTTTGAAATTGAGATTATAAAATAATTTAAAAATATATATTAATATTGATGATTTTTAATTTAAATATTGTAGAATTAATTACTCCTATTATATCATGAAATAAATAATATTTTATATAAAATATTTTTTTATTATTCCATTAAACTATTTATAATTCCATTATGTACAAAATTCATTCGATAAGAACTATAGTTTTCATAATTTTTTAAGCGTGTAATAAAATTAGATAAAATATTATCAGATATAAAATTAATATTATAGTATAAGTGAATTTAATTCGCTTTATATTAATTTTTCAGGAAAAAAATATGAGTTACATTACAGTGCGAATAAATTTAATTCACTGTAAATTAGTTTTTTAAAAAGCTATTGATAAAATTAACACATTAAAAAAATAAACAGTATTAATTGTACTATTTAATAAACAATATAATTAATATGTACGATGCATGGAAAATAGGAATTTTTTACTTTTCATTACCTGTATTTCATACATAAAAATGACACAGAACTCATAAACAATAAATCACTTCATTTTTTTATCACTAAATAGCTACAAATTATATTTTAATTAAAATACAACCCTAACTGCGTACACCAACTACCTCTTTATATTTAGGAGGCCGGGAAGCTAAACATAACTAGCTTTGGCGCCAAATTGAATCGAACATATAATTAGTCAACAGAGCAGAAATAATTATCTAAAGATAGCCGCAAGCTTTCTTCGAGGTCAAGCCATGATAGGGTGAAAATGTGGCATACGCAGTCATCGGCGAGAAATATTATGCGCAACCATAGATGATCGATGAACATCCCCAAGAGAACTTACAAGGCAAGGAAACGTTTGTGCACAGAAGAAGATTCAATTTGCATTAAAGAATATGATATAGCTTGCACGTCTTCATTTCAGATAGCAATATTGGATTGATGGATTCCAGCATTTATCATGTGTCAGAGGCTGGCCTTTCCCTTTGTACAGAAACCAATTGGCCTGCATTCTACTTAAGATGATTCCAGAAAATATGGTAATGGGCGAAAATATAGTGAGGTCAAAGATCAAACTTACTTACATTTGGGGTTCAAGGCAATAAATATTTATACAATTTTAAAGAATGTTTAAGAATATAGTTATAGGTACTTTTTAAAATATTTTTTATTTAAAAACATATTAAAATAATATTTTTTTATATTTTTAAAATTATTATTGACACATTAAAATGACGTGAAAACATAAAAAAAATATTAATTTAAAATAAATTAAAAAATTTTAAAATTTTTTCAAAACATATTTTTAAAATACAAAAATAAACAGTATCTTAAAACCATATAAGTGTTTCCAGGTCTATTTGAGAGTGTGGTTACAATTGTTTTTTAAAGTGTTTTTCATATTAAAATGAATCAAAATGATATTTTTTATTTTTTAAAAATTATTTTTAAAATCAACATATAAAAAAATTAAAATATATATATATATAAAAATATTGATAATGAGACTAAACTCTAGTGAAGAGTAACTCATATTTGATTATGCATACGACCAAACTCTAGTGAAGAGTAGCTTATATTTGATTATGTATGATATTTTTTTTATTTTTTAAAAATTATTTTTAAAATTAATATATTAAAATAATTTAAAATACATAAAAAAATACTAATTATAAAATCAAACTCTAGTGAAGAGCAGATCGTATTTGACCATGGATGAACAATTGATGTCAGGGTATGTTTGACCAAAGTCCCAACATGCTTTCCACTAAAGAAGCTTTATAATACATTGAAGTTTTAAGCTTGTGTATTTCATGAATCTTACCTAGTTCTGTGCTATGATTTAGGTTGTCTGAGATGTAGATCATACATCAAGACTCATCACTTGTCTATTAATTACTTGAAAAATTAAACACTTGGTGAACTGTGGTTTTCAATAAATTCAAATATTGCAAAATTCAATTTCGTAACTGGCCTTCCAACAAATGAACTCTATCTACTTTTATAACAAAAAAGGGAAAAGAAAAGAAAAAACCACATGATTTTTTATATATAAAAATTCTACATAATTATTACACTTGAATGGGCTTGCGGCAATTGTCCATTCTCGTGTGTGTGTATATATATATATGTATATATATATATATATATATCTAACAAATACAGAGAAAGACATGAAATTTTTATTTTTTATCAGTTAAAAGTAAAAATAAAAATTATTATCTATTATTTTAGTAATTAGAAACCCTAACTAGTTTTCGAGATCAGGTACGAAGATCAATTACATAAAGAAAAAGTATTAGCACCCAAATTATACTAATAAAAAACTAAGATCTTGTCATATTTTCTATTTGTTGGTCTGTCTAAAATTTGAGAAAAGTTTTTTTTTATAAGAAGATCTTTATTTTATGGAGTAGAAGTCTAATTATTATAATGTCTATATAAAAGAATTATCTTTCTAATATTAAAAATATATTTTACATATAAATTTGTAATCTTAGATAAAAAATAAAATATTTGTCTCAATTTTTCCACTAGTAAACCATTTTTCCATTTCTGTTTTATAATCTTCGTCATTTTGATTTAATGATTAAAGATATATCACGCAATAGTTTTTCTCAATTTTCTTGGTTTCTTTTGCATTGCGCAAGTTCTATTACAAACTGCTATGGGATATCCGAGATATTGCGAAGATGCATAGTGTAAAATTAGACAGCTCTAACTTGTAAAGAAACTTGGCAAGCTGGGCATACGTGGCTTGCTCATGATACTTATGTACGTGGCGGTGAAGGTCATCTAGCATCACAAACAAGGACTAATTAAGATTTGGGTTGATAATGTAGTAGCAGCAAAAGTGAAAAGAAATCCATGTATATATAAATAGCAGAATCTCAAACTACATCCAAGTAATCCAGTGGCACAAACTCACATATATAAGACAGGAATCGAGAATGTTCAAATAGATGAAACTAAATCAGAAACAAACAACTGAATAACTCCCACAACTCCCTCCCTATATAAAAGGATCAATGTAATGGCAATAGACCACTGCTCATAAGGTATATAATCATAATCAAGGATAATTAATTAGTTTCCAGGTGGTGGGGAGAGGAATGGGATGGAGGGAATTGTGGTTGGGATAGTAGGGAGTGAAGGCATGCTTGGCAATGGAGGCAAATTAACCTTGGGGACACCTGGCATGGTGGGTAAGTTAGGAAGTGGAGGCAGTGTAGGTTTAGGCAGAGATGGTTGGGTTGTGGGCAGGGTTGGGATGGTGGGCAAAGGTGGTAATGTGGGCTTGGGCATATTGGGCACCGATGGGAGAGGTGGTAATTGGAGGAGATGGCGAGCAGCTAAGGCTACATTGATGCCTGAGGCGGCCAAAGCAATGGAGAAAGCAAAGATGAAGCACTTGAAATAAGCCATCACCGGTAGATGTTATCGCTCCTTAAAATTTATGTAAAGGCTTCGCAATGTTTTGAATGAGAAAAACAAGATCTGCCTTGGACTTATATAGAAGAGAAAAACTTCTGTATCTCGGTTAGCTCACCTTCACATCCATCTTCCACCGTGCTGTGCTTTAGAGCTCAAATGTTAGATAGCCCATCAATGAGGATTAGCATCGTTTTGACCTGGTTGTTTCTATGATGTAGTTATTATATAGTTCATGCACAACTACATTTGTGGACGTTGAAGACAACTCGCTGAGAAGATGAACTACCAAATCACTTTGAGGGAAATGGGTTCAACTTTTTTCCTAACCAAACCTAGGTCACTCATCACCTAATTTATGTGGACGAGTGGCCAAATCTATGAAAATCACAAATTAAACTATATAAGCCCAATACCAATCTTATTTTTGACGCAGATCACTACAGAGTTTTTCGCTGAAGGTGTGTGCAAGAACGCTCTGTTAAAGATGACCTCTTTCAAGTGCTTCATTCTCATTTTCTTCATTGCTCTGTCATTTTCAAACGTCCATGGTGTCCTAGCTGCTCGCCATCTTCTACAAATACCACCTCTGTCTTCAGTACCAAATCTGCCACGTTTGCCTCCTACCCCAAGTCTCCCGCAGTCCGCATTGCCAACCTTGCCTACAACCCAACCGCCCCTACCCAAGTCTATGCTGCCTCCACTTCCTAGACTGCTCATTGTTGTTATTCATTTTGGATTTCCCATAAAAAAATAGAAAAAAAATACATATAAAAAAATTTATTGGAAAGAAATTAAAAAAAAAAAAAAAGAGTGAGAAAAAGATGTTGAAACCTTGCCCACAACCCAACCGTGTCTACCCAAGCCCACGCTGCCTCCACGTCCTAGCTTGCCCAGCATGCTTGTTGTCCCAAAGGTTTACTACCAAATCCAAAGGACAAGACGAGCAAAAAAATATTAATTTTATTTTGTTAGTATTTCTTTTAGAAAATATTGTATGTAATTTTATTGATAAATATTTTAAATTAATTAAATTAATATAAATCAATACTCTATAATACTCAAAATGCTTGAAAAACAAGAAGAAAACCATATGAAAAAAAAATCCTACAACAATATTGATATAATTATTAAGAATAAAAACAATTAAAAATAAAATAAAATAAAAGTATAGTAAAAAAAAACATGAAAAAAAAATTCTTATCTTAATGTTATTGTAAGTGAAGCTAAGAAGAGGGAAAAAAAATCATAAAGTATACTAATTAAAAAAAATTGAGAAGAAAAAAAGAACAAGAATAATACATACCTGATAATGGAGAAGAAGAAACAAAGTCAAACAGAGAAGAGAAAAGAAAAAAAAATGAATATTGATGCTTTTACATGTAGGGAAAAAGAAGAAAAAGAAAAGGAAGAAAAGAACCTTGTATGTTGTGAAATTAGGAATTGCAGGCTTTTTTATTAAGTACTTTATTGATAATTTTACTAATGAATAATTAAATATTTATATTTTTTATTATTTTATCGATAATTCTGTTTGTAATATTTAATTTAATTTTTTAATTTAATTAAGACTTGAAACTACCAAATATCACCGATAACTTTTCAATCTGTTGGTGATTTAGTTTATAATATTTAATTTAAAATTTTAATTTAATGAAAAAATTTTAAAAAACTATCAAATAACATTGATAACTTTTCAATCCGTCGATAATTTTGTCTGCAAAGAACAGTAATTAACAGTGTAATTAGAAAGTGAATAGTTTTAGAGCTTTTTCAAAAATACTGACAGAATTTTTTATTGGTGATTCTTTTTGTGATTGATATAATGAACTGTTTTTACAGTTTACCAATAAATTTACCGACAAAATCAATTCTATTAGTAAAAATAGTATGTTATTATTTTTTTACTTTGTTTTAATTATTTTATTTCCCATTATAGTTGGCTTGATAAATACCGATAAAATATTTTTGTTAGTAAAATTTATTAATAATTTACTAATAAAAATATATTTTTTAATATTTTTATTTATATTTATCAAATTTTCTGATAGTAGTTACTTAACCTCCATTGCCTATCACGCCTAAGCTCGCAACCATGTCAACCACAATTCCTTCTATCCCATTCCTGTCCCCAACACATGGAAATTAAGTCTTGGATCACATGTTCACTTCCATAAGAGAAAGAACTTGGACTATTACCATTGCTTTGGAACATGTTTGATAACTTGATGTCGTATGCATGCTGGAAGATCGCATTGCGTTGATTGCTCTAGTCTTTTTATTTAATCGTTTGTCAGCCTCTTCATCCTGTCACTTGTGTCTGTACTGTTAGTTCCTGCAATTTTATGATCACCAGTCACCAGTTTAATTGTGGTTCTGTACAATATATTAGCATTAATAAAACAATTAAAAGACAGGGTCAATTTCACTGTTTTATAAACAGTAAATCGATTAATTTTTTTTTCTTTTATGTTCATACCTTTTGTTTTCTTTTGGTCATACTACTGTGTAGTCTAATTAAAAAAATAAGGTTTGAATTTATGGTAAAAATACAAATTTTAAAGCAAGAGAACCATCATGTAAAATAAAGATAAAACATACAATGAACCATACATTAGCAGCCATTTTTATTTTGGTTTGAAAATTCATTTTCTATATTGTTTCAGTCTCTAAGCTAGAAAAACAAAGAGAAGAGAAACTTGTTTGAAAATAAAACGAAAAAATGGTTGATCGACACTAATTTTAGCTTAAAAAACTCAATTTTTATGTTAAATGATTTGATTTGATAAGAAGAGTTTTATTGTGACGTTCTTTAACTTTTGCCTTGCCTTAAATGATAGATTTGAGTTTGAGAAGTTTGTCGCATCTGATATTATGACGACCTTAAAAATTTGTAAAAAATAAATAGATTTTTGACATTTTATTCTTTAACAGGGGATATTATTATTTAAGGAGTCAGTCACCTGATATTATGATCATTAGAAATCCTAACTGGTCGATAGAGATTCTATGATATGAGACTGATTACACAAAAAAAAAAATATTATCATCCCTTAAACGTCCTGCCTAAGGTAGGCTGCATTGTTAATTTTTGTTATAAATTGCTAATATTTTGTTGATTTATACTATGATAGTTTGTATGTAATATTCTTGACTCTCGCACTAATAAATATTCTACTACAGATATTTTTAACTCTGGTGTTGGTAAATATTACATAACTATAAAAATAAAATAGATTTAAATCAGTATATTTTTTTTATTCTTGACTCTAGCGTCAGCAAATAAAAAAATCAAATAAATTTATTTTTATGCATCACACAAAAAATAAAATAAATTTAAATCATTATTTTTTATTCCTGACTCTGGCGTTAGTGAATAAAAAAATCAAATAAATTTAAATTATTTTTTTTGTTCTAACTATAGCATCAATAAATAAATAAAATAAATTTATATTTATCTTTTTTATTTATACATACACAATTCTTTAAGTATTTTTTTTATATTTTATATTTCATATTTTAATATGTTTTATTTTGGGCTGGGCCCAGTTCAGCCCATGGGGGCTGGGCTGGACCCAGCCAGCCCGGCCTTGGGCCAGTGACCCGGCTGGGCAAAAATCTAAGAAAGCACGCGTGAAGTGATTTCACGCGTGCATGAACAGAATAGAAGAATTAAGATGGAATGTGTGAATTGAAATTCAAAGTAAACACTAACCGGTGAACTAAAATGAAAAGCAAGGAGAGAGAAGCTTGCTTACCTGGTAGCTATGAAGATGAAACCGTGATGAAAGATTCGTCGGCGAAACTTCTTTCTCTTCCCTTCTCCTTTGTTCTTGCTTTTCTCTGATTGGTTTCTTCCTGCCTGTCCCTATTCTGTGTTTATTTCGTTCTCCTGTGGCCTTCTGTATAGCCTCTCTGTTCTTGCTCTTTTATTATCCGGACTCTCTCACCGTCCGTTCTTTTTCTCCTCTCGTTTACCCTCTCTCGGTTCAGTCCTTTCTTTTGTTTTTCTTCTGGTTTTCGGTCCAATCTTCCCCTTTTTCTGTGGCCTTCTCAGGTTTTTATAAGGCCAGAAGATGGCCGCCTCTGTTTCTTTGAGAAGAAACAGGGGCAGAAAACTTGTTCTCCTCTGTTATTTTTCTCGTTCTCTGCCGTTCGTGGCCTCTCTGTATTTTCTCTGGTTCTCGGCCCCTCTCTCGTTCCTCCTCTGTCTTTCTACATATTTTCTTTCCGCGTGCATGGCCTTTCTCTGCCGATTCCCTCCCGTTTTTCGTCCCTCTTTCGTTGCTCCTTCTCTGCCTTTTAAAAGGCCAGAGAGCTTCAACAACCATTACCCTCACGCACGGGATCGTGGTCCACGATTTGCTGCAGATTTCCTGTTGAATCGGTTTTCTCCGTGCGAAACGAAACGGATGGGATCAAAACAGCGTCATTTGGCATGAAAAATGACAGATTATGGATTGGTCCCTGATGTTTTGAAATGTATCAATTGGGTCCCTTAATCAATAAATATTAGTCTTACCCCTTGGATTAATTTCAATTAAATCCCTGATTTATTTAATTAATTAAATCAAATTTAATTAATTCTTTAATCAAACCTCTAATTTTATTAATTAAACTAATCCAAAATTTAATTAAATTTCTAAACTTATTAATTCTTCAAATAAACCCTTTGATTTGATTAATTAAATTAATTTCAAGCTCAATTATCTCAAAACTTATCAATTCTCCAATTAAACCCTTGATTTAATTAATTAACTAGTCAAGAGTTTCATCAAATCTTTAAACTTCCAATAATATTGCCCTTAAGCAAAATTTTAATTCATTCTTTATTTATTTTATTTGTACTTATTTTTTCATCATTTTCAGCATTTTTTTTAGTAAATAAAATAATTAAAATAAAAAAATTTTAAATTGGGTTATGACAAAGTTCCATCAATTCATGTTGTTTTTCGTTTGTTTGTCTATTTTAGAGTTATTTATGTTTTCATGTAAACAATGATTGAGAAATAGAATTTTAAATAAAAAAAATCAAATCTCTTTATTTTGCAGTCACCTTATGATGATTGGATTACGAGAAGAAGATGATAGTTTGTCTGTAGTAGCAAACAACCTATCATTTATTTTTATTTTTTTCGAAAAGATAGAAAAGGTATATGAGAAGTTGTTCGTTTTTTATTGAAAGAAAAAAATTACTAGCCCAAACGCATAGTTTGTCCTATGCTCACATGTTTAGGATATTTTCTTTCTTTTTTTTTATTTACGTGGGGTGTCCAGGCCAGTTTACGCGCACCACGACTAATCCCCACGGCCCACTGAATACCCTGCAAACCCAGTAAGCATGTAAGGCACCGCGGGGGTGATAGGCATGTACGCCAAGGCTCGAACTCAGGTGCAGTGGAAGGAGACAAGCCCCTTCCACCGCTAGACCAAGCCCTGAAATGCATTTAGGGGCTATTTTCTAATATGACTAGTTGTGATAGACCACTCAAGCCTACATATTTGAGTTTTTTTATTAGCCCTCTGAGTTTTATTATTATTTTATTTTTGTTTAATTATATCATTTAATAATATTAGATTTTATTTTTTAGTATTTAGTTGATTGTAAATTTTTTTAATTATATAATAAAATATAAAAATTAATTTGATTTAATAAAATTCATAACTGAAAATGTTTATCTACAGTATCAAATTATCCCAAATATTTTGCAAAATGGGATTTTTTATTTAGGAGGCTGGGAAGCTAAACAAAACTAGCTTGGGCGCCAAATTGAATGGAGCATACAATTAGTCAACAGAGCAGAAATAATTATCTAAAGATAGCTGCAAGCATTCTTTGAGGTCAAGCAATGATGGAGTGAAAATGTGGCATATGCAGTGGTCGGCGAGAAATATTTTGCGCAACCATAGATGATCGATGAACATCCCCAAGAGAACTTAGAAGGCAAGGAAACGTTTGTATACAGAAGAAGATTCAATTTGCATTAAAGAATTTGATATAGCTTGCACGTCTTCATTTCTAGAAAACAATATTGGATTGATGGATTCCAGCATTTATCATGTGTCAGAGGCAGGGCTGTTACCATGTACAGAAACCAACTGGCCTGCATTTTACCTAAGACGATTCCAGAAAATATGATAATGGGAAAAAATATAGTGAGGTCAAAGATCAAACTAACTTATATTGGGGGTTCAAGGCAATAAATATTTATATAATCTGAGGAGGTAATTAAAAATATCATTTTAGTTACTTTTTAAAATATTTTTTACTCATAAATATATTAAAATAATATTTTTTTAAATTATTATCCGTGCATTAAAATAATTTAAAAATATAAAAAAATAAATTTTAATTTTTTTCATAAAACATTTTTAAAATTCAAGAATATACAAGATAGTAAAGTGATACAGGTGTTTCCATGTGTAAGACAACATGGTTAATGTGATCGTCACAACTTTGGATTATTCTAAGACACAAGCCTAAAGTGACACGAGGCTAGACAAAGAACTGTTTGACTTCTGGGTTTTGTGGGCTGAATAATGTTGATCATAAGACCAAACTCTAGTGAAGAGTAGATCATACGTGACCATGGATGAACATGCTTTCCGCTAAAGAAGCTTTACAATACATTGAAGTTTGTGTATTTCATGAATCTTACCTAGTTCTGTGCTATGACTTAGGTTGTCAGAGATGTAATCATACATCAAGACTCATCACTTGTCTATTAATTACTTAAAAAATTAAACACTTTGTGAACTGTGGCTTTCAATAAATTCAAATATTGCAAAATCCAATTTCGTAACTGGCCTTCTAATAGATGACTCTATCTACTTTTACAACAAAAAAAGAAAGAGAAAAAGAAAAAGAAAAAACCATAGTATTTTTTATATATAAAAATTCTACTTAATTATTTCACTTAAATGGGCTTGCAGCAACCATCCATTCTCGCATCGTACATTTTCATTCGTATCTAATAAATACACAGAGAAAAATAAAATTCTTGTTCTTTATTAATTAAAAATAAAATAAAAATTATTATTTATTATTTTGATCATAAATAATTCTAAATGGTCTATAAGATCAGGTACAGAAACCAATTATGTAAAGAAAATGTATTAGTATCTAAACTAGACTCTACTTAAACTCTATATCATTTAATTATCTAATAAAAAACTAAAGTCTGGTTATATTTTTTAATTATTGATCTATTTAAAATTCAAAAAAAAATTATAAAAAAATATTTATCTTATCGAATAAAACTCTAACTATTATAATATTTATATAAAAAAAATATCTTTTTAATATAAAGAATATATTTTACATATAAATTTGTAACCTCAGATAAAAAAAATATTTTTCTCAATTTTTCCACTAGTAAACCATTTTTCCATTTGTGTTTTATAATCTTCCTCATTTCGATTTAATGATTAAAGGTATATCACGCAATAGTTTTTCTCAATTTTCTTGGTTTATTTTGCTTTGCGCAAGTTCTAATACAAACTGCTATCGGACATGTGAGATATTGCGAAGATACATGGTGTAAAATTAGACAACTCTAACTTGTAAAGAACTTGGCAAGCTGGGCATACGTGGCTTGCTCATCATACTTACGTACGTGGCGGTGAAGGTTATCTAGGGTCACAAACAAGGACTAATTAAGATTTGGGCAGATAACGTAGTAGTAGCAAAAGTGAAAAGAAATCCATATATATATAAATAGCAGAATCTCAAACTACATCCAAGTAATCCAGTGGCACAAACTCACAAATATAAGACAGGAATCGAGAATGTTCAAATAGATG
The DNA here is from genome assembly GCA_015708895.1 of Populus ilicifolia. Lineage (NCBI taxonomy): Eukaryota > Viridiplantae > Streptophyta > Magnoliopsida > Malpighiales > Salicaceae > Populus > Populus ilicifolia. Next base: position 238,102 of record SRLM01000057.1, read on the forward strand.
AAACTAAATCAGAAACAAACAACTGAATAACTCCCACAGCTCCCTATATAAAAAGATCAATGTAATGGAAATAGACCACTGCTCAAAAGGTATATAATCATAATCAAGGATAATTAATTAGTTTCCAGGTGGTGGGGAGAGGAATGGGATGGAGGGAATTGTGATTGGGATAGTAGGGAGTGAAGGTATGCTTGGCAATGGAGGCAAATTAACCTTGGGGACACTTGGGATGGTGGGTAAGTTAGGAAGTGGAGGCAGTGTAGGTTTAGGTAGAGATGGTTGGGTTGTGGGCAGGGTTGGGATGGTAGGCAAAGGTGGCAGTGTGGGCTTGGGCATATTTGGCACCGATGGGAGAGGTGGTAATTGGAGGAGATGGCGAGCAGCAAAGGCTACATTGATACCTGAGGCGGCCAAAGCAATGGAGAAAGCAAAGATGAAGCACTTGAAATAAGCCATCAGCAGTAGATGTTATCGCTCCTCAAAATTTATGTAAAGGCTTCGCAATGTTTTGAATGAGAAAAACAAGATCTGCCTTGGACTTATATAGAAGAGAAAAACTTCCGTTTCTCGGTTAGCTCACCTTCACATCCATCTTCCACTGTGCTGTGCTCTAGAGCTCAAATGTTAGATAGCCCATCAATGCGGATTGGTATCGTTTTGACCTGGTTGTTTCTATGATGTAGTTATTATATAGTTCATGCACCACTACATTTGTGGACTTTGAAGACAACTCGCTGAGAAGATGAACTACCAAATAACTTTGAGGGAAATGGGTTCAACTTTTTTCCTAACCAAACCTAGGTCACTCATCACCTCATATATGTGGACGAGTGGCCAAATCTATGAAAATCACAAATTAAACTGTATAAGCCCAATACCAATCTTATTTTTGATGCAGATCACTACAGAGTTTTTCACTGGAGGTGTGTGCAAGAACGCTCTGTTAAAGATGGCCTTTTTCAAGTGCTTCATTCTCATTTTCTTCATTGCTCTGTCATTTTTAAACGTCCATGTTGTCCTAGCTGCTCGCCATCTTCTACAAATACCACCTCTGCCTTCATTACCAAATCTGCCACGTTTGCCTCCTACCCCAAGTCTCCCGCAGGCCACATTGCCAACCTCGCCCACAACCCAACAGTCTCTACCCAAGCCCACGCTGCCTGCACTTCCTAGCTTGTCCAGCATGCCTGGTGTCCCAAAGGTTTACTACCAAATCCAAAGGAAAAGATGCACAAAAAAATAATTTTGATAATTATTTTAGAAAATATTCTGTAAGTAAATATTTTAAAAAAATTATTTTATAAAAATATAAAATAATTAAATTAATATAAATCAATTCTCTATAATACTCAAAATGCTTGAAAAGAAAGAAAAAAATCATAAAAAAAATTCTACAACAATATTGATACAATTATTAAGAACAAAAACAATTAAAAATAAAATAAAATAAACAAATATAATGAATAAAACATGAAAAAAGAAAAATCTTATTGTAATGTTGTTACAAGTGAAGCTAAGAAGAGAGAAAAAATCATAAAGTATATTAATTAAAAAACTAAGAAGAAAAATGAACAAAAATAATAAATACCTGAGTATGGAGGAGAAGAAAAGGAGTCAAGAAGAGAAGAGAAAAGAAAAAAAAATATTGATATTTTTAACAAATGGGGGGAAGTAGAAAAAGAAAAGGAAGGAAAGAACAAACAGGAAATTAAGGATTGTAGACTTTTTATTAGGTGTTTTACCGATAGTTTTATCAATGAATAATTAAATATTTATATTTTTAATTATTTCATTGGTAATTCTGTTTGTAATATTTAATTTAAATTTTTAATTTAATCAAAAAATTTTAGAGACCGTCAAATATCACTGATGACTTTTCAATCTGTTAGTGATTTAGTTTGTAATATTTAATTTCAAAAAACTATCAAATAACATCGATGACTTTTCAATCCCTCAATAATTTTGTTTGTAAAGAACAATAATTAACATTGTAATTGAAAAGTGAATAGTTTCAGAGCTCTTTCAAAAATAATGACAAGATTTTCCATTAGCGATTTTCTTTGTAATTGATATAATAAACTATGTTTACAGTTTACTAATGAATTTATCAATAAAATAAATTATATTAGTAAAAATAGTATGTCATTGTTTTTTTGCTTTGTTTTAATTATTTTATTTCCCATTATAATTCTCTTGTTAAATACTGATGAAATATTTCTGTCAATAAAATTTATTAATAATTTACTAATAAAAATATTCTTTTAATATTTTTACTTTTATTTATCAAATTTCTTATAGTAGTTACTCAGCCTTCATTGCCAATCACGCCTAAGCTCCCAACTATCTCAACCACAATTCCTCGTATCCCATTCCTGTCCCCTCCACCTATTCCTGTCCCCACCACCTGGAAATTAAGTCTAGGAACATGTTAATCTCCATAATAGAAAGAACTTGTGGACTATTGCCATTGCTTTGGAATATGTTTGATGACTTTATGTCGCATACATGCTGGAAGATCGCATTGCGTTGATTGCTCTAGTCTCTTTATTTAATCATTTGTCAGCTTCTTTCATCCCGCTACTTGTATCTATACTATTAGTTCCTGTAATTTTATGATCACCAGTCACTAGTTTAATTGTTGTGCTGTACAATATATTAGCATTAATAAAACGATTAAAAAACAGGGTAGATTTCACTGTTTCATAAACAGTAAATCAATTCACTTTTTTTTTCTTTCATGTTCATACCTTTTGTTTTCTTTTGATCATACCACTATATAGTCTAATTAAAAAAAATAAGGTTTTAAATTGTAGTAAAAATAAAAATTTCAAAGCTAGAGGACCATCATGTAAAATAAAAATAAAACATATAATGAACCATTCATTAGCAAATATTTTTATTTTGATTTGAAAATTCATTTTCTATATTGTTTTCAATCTCTAAGCTAGAAAAAAAATCATTTAAAAATAACAAGAAGAAAAAGGTAGTTAATTGATACTGATTTCAGCCATAAAAAATCAATTTTGATTTCAAATGATTTTATTTAATAAAAAAAAGTTTTATTGTATTAATTTTTGACTTGCCTTAAATGGTAGATTTATTTTAAGGTAGATTTGAGTTTGAGAAGTTCTATCAATTCATGCTAATTTTTGTTTATTAGCCTATTTTTGGGTTATTTAATACATAAATAGATCTATTTAACATCTTTAAGGTATTTTGTACATGTTTTCATGTAAACAATGATTGAAAAATATAATTTTTAGCTAAAAACATTATACCTCCTTATTTTCCATTTGTGCATTTAGGTTTTTTTTTAATATGATTAGTTGTGCTAGGCCACTCAAGCCTGTATATTTGAGATTTTTTTATTAGTTTTTTGAATTTTATTGGTTTTTTATTTTTTTTAATTATATTATTTAATTTTAAGTTTTTATTAAATTTTATTTTCTAGTATTAAGTTGATTGTAATTTTTTTAATTGTCTAATAAAATATAAAAATTAATTTAACTTAATAAAATTTATAATTCAAGGTGTGGGCTCAACAAGTTTACTTACAATATCAAAACCCAAATATGTTGCAAAATGGGATTTTATATTTAGGAGGCTGGGAAGCAAACATAACTAGCTTTGGCGCCAATTGAATCGAACATATAATTAGTCAACAAAGCAGAAATAATTATTTAAAGATGGCCGCAAGCATTCTTCGAGGTCAGGCAATGATGGGGTGAAAATGTGGCCTATGCAGTGATTGCCGAAAAATATTTGGCGCCACCATAGATGATCGATGAACATTCCCAATGTCGCCCCCTTGCGAGCAGCGGAGCGCCGCGTTACAGTGATTATCAATTGATTGTATTTTTTTATTATTATAAATAGAAAAGTTATTATCTAGTATTATGATTACTAAAAAATTTAATTAATGTTTTAGAAATTTTAAAATAAAAAACTAATTATATAAACAAAATGTATTAGCATCTCTAGTATGCCCTACCTAAGATAAGTTGTTTGATAATTGATTTGTCTTATAATTGTTATGGTATTAATGTTTTCTAATTCCATTAGTTTTTCTAAATTTAATTCTAACTAAATTTATTAAGATAAAAATCTAATGTGATTCCATATGTTTCAAGAGCTTATTTTTCCCTTAGTATTTTAAGAATTTGCAACTCGTAAATCACAAGGAGGAGAGACAAACATTTGAAAATCTAGAACGTTTTGGAAAAAACTTATTTTTGTCTTAATGTTTTATACTCTCACAGCTCGTAAACCATGGAGTAAAAAAAATATCCTCGATTATAATCAAGGTTTTTTTCAAGGATGTGTGCAAATTTATTATTCCTAAAAAATTATTTTGGATATTTACCACTCAGGGTTTCTTTATTCAAATATTAACAGTGAATAACAACAAATTATTTCCAATAATATTTTGGATATTCGTCCTTTAAAGATTTCTTTATCCAAATATTAGAGGTGAATAATAAGATGAATTCCCCCCTAAAAAAATACGATTTTTATATTTTTTGAATATTGACCAATATCCTTTGGAGTTTTACAAACATGTTGTAATATTTAAAAATACAAGAAAATAATTTTTGTTGTGTTTAAAAAATCCATGTGAAAACATATTTTTGAAACTTCAAATATTTTTTGTATATATATATATATAAATTCAAAAAATTATAGGATATTGGTCGTATGCAATGCATAAAAAAATAAATTTTGCGTTGAAAAGTGAATATTCTAAATACAAGATTGGTATATATTTTTTTAACAACATAAAAAAATTCAAACTTTAAAATAAATATTCCTGAAAAATAAATCTCTTTCTCTTTCTTTTATTTTTTCAAAAAAAAAAAAAACTAAGTCCGTTGGGGTCACTTGCCCAAACAAGTGACCCTGCTGGGCAAAAAAAAAGGGGGGGGGGGGCGGTTATAGTTCAAAGAAGGCTGGCGAGTATTGTTTAAGTGAATCAATTCACTTGAACAGTGCAAATTTAAAACAGAAAATTAAATGCATGCTGTGAAATGAAGAGAAAAACAAACCTGGGAACAAAAGAGAAGAAGCTGCAGTGACTTTGAAAGCGTGATGGTTCATTCGTGTTCTTCTGTTTCAAATATTTTCGTCCTGCTTCGTATTTGTGTCTGTTTTTTCTAGTTCTTCTTTCCTCTGCGTCTTCTTCAGTCCCTCTCCAACAGATTCCTACACTTTTTTCGTCCCTGCTGCAAATCCTGTACGCAAAAAAATGAAGCCAAGACCAACAGGTAGTCCCTGCTGGTTTATGGTTTCTCTTCTCTTTTCTCTTTTTTCTCTTCTACCGTCAATCTTCCCAACCTCACAGTAACACTAGCGAATGAAAGAAACTTTCTCTATTCTCTGCGTTTTCCTCCTATCTTTGGCTGTTTTTTCCTGCTCTTTTCTCTCTGTTTTTTCTCCTTTTTGTGCTCTTTCTTCTTCTTTTTTGTTAGGTCATTAGAAGAGCTTACATATAGTCTAAATATGTCTCTATTTAGGAAAGATTCAATACATTGATCCTTGAATACAAATCCCTACTGATTTGCAGCAAAAAAAAAACTGCAATATTCTGATTTTGAGTTGTGCTCACGTCTAATTTCTTTCCAGTTTTAAAGGGTAATGTGACTCTTTTCTTTCCTTTCATAAGATTAGCTGCTCTCTTTGAAATGAGGTAATAAAAACGTGGTTGTAGCTTCAAAAATCAGGCATGATGATAAAGGAGAAACAACAAGAATTTACAGAGGAAAAAAAGGAAAGAAATCAAATGGAGGGTGCAACTGCAAGGTCTTATTTTCCTTACTCGATGTGATAAACATTCTATCATTTATGATGATCCAACCCCTCTATCCAGCTTTCAAAATCCTTCTTCCACTCAATCTCTCATTTTAATACTTTTCGATTCAGTCTTTGGTCCAAAACAAATCTTTCGAATCAATCCCACGAACTTGGGCTATATCCTTCCTGTGATAGAATTTTTTGCCCTCACATTAGATAATCAAATGGAAATATCTTGAGCTTCTGATATCAAAATCAAGTGATTTAAAAACCTAAATTTATCTACGCGTCTAGGACTAAAACTTTAATGAAGGAGTTGAAGTGAGATAAAATCCTTTTACAAAGTAGAATCTAGTAGTAATTTGGTTGGTCGAAAGGGATCTTCGGGTCTAACTCAAAAACTAACAAATACCGAGAATCATGATATGACTGAGAGTATGAACTAAGAACAAAAATCACAAAAACTAGGCCAAAAATAGAGTTTTTTTAGTTCAGACTCAGCTCAATATGCTTCTCGTGACAGAATTCTCTATCTTCACATTAGATATTCAAACAGGAACATCTTGAGCCTTTGATATCAAAATCAAGTGATTCAAAAGCTGAAATTCATCTACGCATCTAAAACTACAACTTTGATAAAGAAATCAAAGTGAGATAAAATCTATTTGCATAACAGAATCTAGCAGTAATTTAGTTGATCGAAAGGGATCTCCAAGTCTAACTCAAAAACTGATGAATGTCAAGAATCCTGATATGATTAAGAGTATGAAATAAGAACAAAAATCATAAAAAGTAGGCTAAAAATAGAGTTTTTTTTAGTGTAGACTCGGGTCAATATCCTTCTCACAATAGAATTCTCTACCTTCATATTAGATATCCAAACAGGAACATTTTGAGCCTTTGATATCGAAATCAAGTGATTCTAAAGCTCAAATTCATCTACACGTTTAGGACTTCAACTTTGATGAAGGAATCAAAGTAAGATAAAAACAATTTACATAACAGAAACTGGTAGTAACCTAGTTGGTCAAAAAAGTTCTTGATCTGATAATATTGAGCATCCAAATCTAATTGAGAATCTGCTTTAAGAACAATGATCCCTAGAACCTAATAAAGGTGTACGTTAATTTTTCAACATGTAATGAGTGACAAAATATACTTAGGATGGTCAGATATCGTACAAAATTGAGTCAGAATCAGAATCTAAGTTAGAATAAAAAATTACGACAGCACCAGAACTATTTTTTTAGTGTAAATTTTAAGGGATTTATTCAACCTTAAAGACCAGATAAGAAAAAGAAACAAATTTAGTATTATAAAGATTCTTGATCAACATAAAAAAATTGATGATTTTGCCAGCAAAGGAAAAAGATAAAGGGAGTAGAAAATAGCTCAAACAGGGTTTCAAAAAAATATTTTTTTTCCTGTTTTTGCCAATTTTCTGACGAACATGAACTAAACTCCTACACTAAATTCAAAAGAGGTATATACCATCTCTGACATGTAGGGTATAAAATTAAGTAAAAACACCAAAGAAAACTTAAAAGACAAGGAAACGTTTGTGCACAAAAGAAGATTCAATTTGCATTAAAGAATATGATATAGCTTGCACGTCTTCATTTCTAGATAGCAATATTGGATTGATGGATTCCAGCATTTATCATGTGTCAGAGGCAGGCCTGTTACTATGTACAGAAACCAATTGGCCTGCATTCTACCTAAGATGATTCCAGAAAATATGATAACGGGCGAAAGTATAGTGAGGTCAAAGATCAAACTAACTTACATTTGGGGTTCAAGGCAATAAATATTTATATAATTTTAAAGGGTGTTTAAGAATATAATTGTACTTTTCAAAATGTTTTTTACTTAAAAATACATCAAAATAATATTTTTTATATTTTTAAAATTATTATTAGCACATTAAAATGATGTGAAAACACAAAAAAATATTAATTTAAAATAAATTTAAAAATTTTAAATTTTTTCAAAATATATTTTTAAAATACAAAAATAAACTAGATCTTAAAGCCATATAAGTATTTCCAAACTTGTTGGGGAGTATGGTTACAGTTATTTTTTAAAAAGCTTTTAATATTGAAATGAATCAAAATAATATTTTTTTTTATTTTTAAAATCAACATATAAAAAAAATTCAAAATGTATAAAAAAAATATTGACCATAAGACCAAACTCTGTAAAGAGTAGCTCATATTTGATTATACATGATACCAAACTCTAGTGAAGAATAGCTCATATTATATATTATATTTGTTTTATTTTTTAAAATTAATATATTAAAATAATTCAAAAAAAATTGATTATAAAATCAAACTCTAGCGAAGAGGAGATCATATTTGACCATGGATGAACAATTGATGTCAGGTATGTTTGACCACAGTCCCAACATGCTTTCCATTAAAGAAGCTTTATAATACATTGAAGTTTCAAGCTTGTGTATTTTATGAATCTTACCCAGTTCTGTGCTGTGACTTAGATTGTCTGAGATGTAGATCATAGATCAAGACTCATCATTTGTCTATTAATTACTTGAAAATTAAACACTTCGTAAATTGTGATTTCCAATAAATTCAAATATTGCAAAATCCAATTTCATAACTGGCCTTCCAACATATGAACTCTATCTACTTTTATGAAAAAAAAAAGGGAAAGAAAAGAAAAAACCATAGTATTTTTTATATATAAAAATTCTACTTAATTATCACACTTGAATGGGCTTGCAGTAATCATCCATTCTAATATGTATCTAATAAATATAGAGAGAGACATGAAATTCTTGTTCTTTATAAGTTAAAAGAGAAAATAAAAATTGTTATTTATTATTTTGGTCAATAGAAATCCTAACTGGTCTCCAAAATCAGATATAAAGACCAGTTGTATAAAGAAAATGTATTAGCACCCAAACTACATTTTACTTAAAGTATGCTATATTATTTAATTAACTGATAAAAAACTAAAGTTTTGTCATATTTTCTAATTATTGGTCTGTTTAAGATTTAAAAACAAATTTCTTTATAAGGAAATATTTATCTTATCGAATAAAAGTCTAACTATTATAATGTTTATATAAAAGAAATATTTTTTAATATCAAAAATATATTTTACGTATAAATTTGTAATCTCAGATAAAAAAATAAAATATTTTTCTCAATTTTTCCACTAGTAAACCATTTTTCCATTTCTGTTTTATAATCTTCCTCATTTCGATTTAATGATTAAAGGTATATCACGCAATAGTTTTTCTCAATTTTCTTGGTTTATTTTGCTGTGTGCAAGTTCTATTACAAACTGCTATGGGACATGCGAGATATTGCGAAGATACATGGTGTAAAATTAGATAGCTCTAACTTGTAAAGAACTTGGCAAGCTGGGCATACGTGGCTTGCTCATGATACTTATGTACGTGACGGTGAAGGTCATCTAGCATCACAAACAAGGACTAATTAAGATTTTGGTAGATAATGTAGTAGCAACAAAAGTGAAAAGAAATCCATGTATATATAAATAGCAGAATCTCAAACTACATCCAAGTAATCCAGTGGCACAAACTCACAAATATAAGACAGGAATTGAGAATGTTCAAATAGATGAAACTAAATCAGAAACAAACAACTGAATAACTCCCACAGCTCCCTATATAAAAAGATCAATGTAATGGAAATAGATCACTGCTCATAACGTATATAATCATAATCAAGGATAATTGATTAGTTTCCAGGTGGTGGGGAGAGGAATGGGATGGAGGGAATTGTGGCTGGGATAGTAGGGAGTGAAGGCATGCTTGGCAATGGAGGCAAGTTAACCTTGGGGACACTTGGCATGGTGGGTAAGTTAGGAAGTGGAGGCAGTGTAGGTTTAGGTAGAGATGGTTGGGTTGTGGGCAGGGTTGGGATGGTAGGCAAAGGTGGCAGTGTGGGCTTGGGCATATTTGGCACCGATGGGAGAGGTGGTAATTGGAGGAGATGGCGAGCAGCAAAGGCTACATTGATGCCTGAGGCGGCCAAAGCAATGGACAAAGCAAAGATGAAGCACTTGAAATAAGCCATCATCACCAGTAGATGTTATCGCTCCTCAAAAATTATGTAAAGGCTGCGTAATGTTTTGAATGAGAAAAACAAGATCTGCCTTGGACTTATATAGAAGAGAAAAACTTCTGTTTCTCGGTTAGCTCACCTTCACATCCATCTTCCACTGTGCTGTGCTCTAGAGCTCAAATGTTAGATAGCCAATCAATGCGGATTAGCATCGTTTTGACCTGGTTGTTTCTATGATGTAGTTATTATATAGTTCATGCACAACTACATTTGTGGACTTTGAAGACAACTCGCTGAGAAGATGAACTACCAAATAACTTCGAGGGAAATGGGTTCAACTTTTTTCCTAACCAAACCTAGGTATCACCTCATATATGTGGACGAGTGGCCAAATCTATGAAAATCACAAATTAAACTATATAAGCCCAATACCAATCTTATTTTTGACGCAGATCACCAAAGTTTTTCGCTGAAGGTGTGTGCAAGAACGCTCTGTTAAAGATGGCCTCTTTCAAGTGCTTCATTCTCATTTTCTTCATTGCTCCGTCATTTTCAAACGTCCATGTTGTCCTAGCTGCTCGCCATCTTCTACAAATACCACCTCTGCCTTCATTACCAAATCTGCCACGTTTGCCTCCTACCCCAAGTCTCCCGCAGCCCCCATTGCCAACCATGCCCACAACCCAACAGTCTCTACCCAAGCCCACGCTGCCTGCACTTCGTAGCTTGTCCACCATGCCTGGTATCCCAAAGGTTTACTATCAAATCCAAAGGAAAAGACGCAAAAAGAAATATCCGTTTTACTCTGTTGATATTTCTTTTAGAAAATACTGTATGTAATTCCTAGGGTGACCACCATGCCAAATGCATGAAAATAAGATATTTTTTTATAATTTTTTTATAATGTTTTGATAAAAATCAAGTATTTTAATATTTAATTTATATCTTTATAATATAAAAATTCAAATTAATATTAAGTAAAATTAATAAAAAAAATACATGGAAAATCATAATTATTTAAAAAAAACTCTAAATTTTTTTAAAAAAATTAAATTATACTAGACCAGGTTCATTTATTTTCGGCTTGCCGGCAATAGCTAGAATAGTGGAGAACTCTCCACTATTCGCATACATCATGAACAATAAAGAATGAATTAATTCTGCGTTTAGTCTAGGTGTTATTGCTGGTAGGTGCAGGGTCAGAAACCTTCACTTTCTGTTTTAATTCTGCGTATTTTTATACAAACAGTGGGGCTATATTTCATCTGAGTAAAATCAGTTCATTCCATATGGCAGCAGATTTTAATGCAATTCCAGAATGCTTGGTTACCGTACCGATCATCACCAATCACCACCTGCATATGATTGCCTTTGAAGATTCAACCTCTACGCTCTGCCTCACTCGTATTCTGTGTACAGAAAACACCACCGACATTTTTATCATGTCACTTCAACTGCTAGTCTGCAGATTACTTGAAGAACACGTGTATATTCTTATGGGTAGGGAAATCAATAGGAATTCAGTATTATATATTCCCTGTCCTTTAATTCTTTGTTTCAAGATCTTGTCAAGGTAGCGGTATCCACTATTGCAGAGGTCAAGTCTCGAGTTGAAGCACCATTTCCACCGATTAATAAAGAAATATATCATGTACTAGTGTTAATACTTGTGATGCTTGCGTGGTTTTCTTGAACATTTGAAATGCTTATTTGGGAGAAGAGAGGGGGTGAATGATTTTTTTAACTTNAAGTGTTTGATATTTTTATTAAATGATGGGAGATGAAATTTAAAATATAAATAGAAAAATAATAAAAATTAAATTTTATTAAAAAAATAAATTAAAATAAATAATAATTGATGAAATTAAAAAATAATAACAATAAATAAAAACCAAATCAAATTAAAAAATATATTTTTAAAAAAAAATTATTAGAACTCAACCATCACACTGCTATATAAACACATCACATCACTTAAAAAAGTTATAATAGGTCATTTCTAATACTATTATAAAAAGCGATGTTCAAAACCGAGATAATACTTAACATATCACCTATTAATGCTATATTTTTTAAAAAATAATATTTATATTTATTGGAGAATAACATGGTATGCTTGAGAATTACTTAGAGATAAGTTTAAAAATACAAAAAAGCTCATAATATTTTGCTTCAAGGACTTGATATTGTGATCTTAAAATGTAAAAAAAATTGAATTCTCCCTTATCAATATTCTTATAAAAAATAGCTTTTAAAACTAATAAAGTCTTTACACCTTGAATTAAAATTAGAAAAGATCAATTTATCTATAATTAATCTCATAATAATAAATGGACCAAACAAAAATATCATTCCATCTTAGTAGCATGTTTGCTTACTTTTTATTGAAAGCATAAATTGATAATTACACTATTACCATGAATGGTAATCTGTATAGTCAATTCATAATGCTTTTCATTTTATTTTATTTTTAATTTGAATTGAATTAAAAGGCTGGGAACATGAAACTATAGTTTTACCACTTTGCAACCTTAATTAAGGTTGCTTCATTTGAACTGTGATCAAATTGAGATATGCAACTTTAGTTTTAGTTATCTTAATTTAAGTTATTTATAAATATATTAACCTTGAAGACTTTAACTTGCATAAATAGACTAGAAATAGCAAGTTTTTATTCAAAATACTATCAATTCTATTGGATCAAAAGCATCTTAATTGAAGCAGACATTCAAATTAAATTCGCAACAAAAACAAAATACAGTTTTAATTGTACTAAATGTCAATAAATAAATAAATAGTTTTTTATTTTATTTTTGCGTTCAACTTTTCTTTTAAATATCATTGAGACACCATGAACCAGTAAACAAAACCTAGCGAAGAAGGAGAGAATGGGGACATAAATGACAACCCAAGCAGGAAATCCAATGATAACAAAAGGAAAGCAACAGTTCTAAAACGTCGACTGCTTAAGATATTCTATCATATTTCCAGGCTCGCACCCACATCTATCACTCTAACACAAACTGTGCACTTAATTTTACTTAATGGAGTTCACAAAATCATTCTAAGAATTAAAGTCATTAATGTTTTTTCAATAAAACAGCTTAATTTACTTACATTTGATCCCGAAATCATTTTTCTATATTTCTGTCACTTGGCTTAGTCGCCTCATCTACATGACTTTATTTGCACCTTCGTGGGAAGCTTTTCTCTTGCAGACTTTCATTACATTTTGATTCACGATGATAATTAACTTGAAGACCAAATTTGCTAACCAGTACCACCTTAGTCAGCTGAAATGTTGAAATGATTCACTGCGTACATGACTTTATCCATTAAAAATATATATTTTTTTAAATTAATATAAATATTCAAATCGGATAATTTTATAATTATAAAATTAATGATTATATAAGTTTTTAATAATTATGATAGTTATAAAACTTAAATTAATAATTTCTAATAAATAAATTTAAAATTTAATTAGTTAAGTTGTATCATTACACAGCCTGGCTAATGTTTTCGTGTTTGACTTAATCATCACTCTTTTTGCTATTAGAACCTAGCACATGTGAATGTGATCTATTTCATCTCTTGAACTAAAGATTCACCTTTAGCTAGCTAGGACACGCCTCGTGATGGAGAGTGAATGCTTCAAATCCCAACACAAACACAAACCTTTCTTCTCAAGCAAGCGTGTCCAAGATTTTCATTATGCCATTGGGTCCCCTGTGCTATCGATAGTATCATATTAATGCTTGGCGAACTGTCGGTGATGGTATGGACGGCTTGGTTGCTTGCTGCTACTCTACATACATTTATGAGTTCACTGCATCTCATTTAGAGACTTCATTATGAAAGGGAGAACTCATAATAACAAACAATGCAGATGATCGTGTTTCTAAGTGCTGGGATGCTTGCTCAAGATACATTATTTAATTATAGGCATTATTTAGTTACTCAAAAGACACTAATTTCTTATTCAAGATATATAGTGAGATTCTTGTTCTACTACATTAATATTCAATTATAGGTACTATCTAGTGATCACCTAACACACGAGATGTCAAGTAAGAAGCACGATCTTGATCATGGATAGATCTAATAATGGAGGGAATGTGACATAATGTATAGTGAAAAAAGGAAAGAAACCAGGGTTTCATGAATCTTCAAATTGTAGTTAAACTGTAAAGAAAACTTTGATTTGATAAGTTTTAAACGTCAAATAGTCTAACGCAAATATCATACAAAACTATTTAAATAGTAAACTCTACCGATCTTAATTGAAAAGGGCAGAAATCCAAAAATTAACAAGAACAATAAAATTTTTTTTTGAAATAATAACTTTCAAGTCTAATTTGAGTATGAAAACAACTTTAGGTAGCATTTCTGAACCAATTCCATGGAGGATTGGGCTTGTAGAAAGCACTCAAAAAATTTTAGCCCAATTAAATTAAAAAATTAAAATTTATTCTTTTTTTTAGAAAGCGAATTTGACTCACCTAAATATTTTAGATTTTAATCCATCAATCTATATATATATATAAATATATATAGGTTAGATGTTAATGATGTCCTCTTTATTTGTAAAGAACTTGATCTCTAGTAAACACCTAAATTTAAATATAGTGGTTCATTATTAAATTAAAAATAAATATTAAAATTCTTATAAATACCTATATTATTTGATAAATTGACAGTATAGGTATAATCATTGATCTTTCTTAGTATGTTGTGAAGTCCATACTTAGTTTACTATAAGTTCAATATCTCAATTAGAAATCTCACCTTACATAAAAAATATTATCATCATATTAATAAAAGGTGATTCAAATATAAAAAATCCTAACAATTTTTTTCATTTTAATCATAATTATGGACATAACATATAAGAATCTCATGAACTCAAATAGAAGATAGATAGATTTATCTTCAAAAATACTTTTAAGAATTTATAAAGGATGAGATACAACATAAACACAACATAAATATATAAAAAACAATCCTTATGATTGACTACATGAGATAAAAGAAATGTCAAAATTATATCCCCATTGTATTTTGGATTTTTTCCAAAAATATAAAATAAAATATAATAGTAATAGTAATAATATAAATATATATACTATATTTCCATGTCTCCATAAAATTTTCTTGGAAAAGTCTCATGGCCAAATCTTCATTAATTTCTAGGTCCCATGACCAATTATCTCTAGATTACTAATAAATCATCTCTAGATTATTATCTAGGTTTATTTATCTCTAGATTCCGTGAACAATTGCCTCCGAAGGATCACAAATCCTTTCTAAAAAAAATTATTATTTAGGTTTATTTAACATAACATGAAAATGCTATAATTGACTTTGAAGGAAGTTGAAGCTGAACAAAAAAAAAACACTCAACCCAGCTTGCCATGGAGTTCTCTTCACATTACCTGGGCCAGCCTAATGAGTTGAAGTTCATCCTTACATTGACGAAGTCATATTTAAATATGAGTTGACTTGTTTTATCTGGATTGATTGGATATTTAGAGAATATTATTTTTTCTATTTTATTAATTTTTTATATATATTTTTTAAATTTATTTTAAATAAAATTATTTTAATTTTATAATTTAAGTTATGAATTTAACAAATTTAGTTGACCTAGCAACAATATTTTTTGGTATCATTTACGTGCTACATGTCACCATCACCTGCACTAATGTGCAAGTGCTACCTCTATTGTTACCAAACGAAGTGCCACCTGCAAAGTAATTTACACCACCCGCCAAATGTAATTGACGAACCTATTTCTTTTCACTTTCTTTAAAAGAAATTCAATCCAACCAAGGTGAGGGAGGATTTTTGAACACTTGATTCCACACAGGAGAACTTAGGATTGACACTCGGAACACTCTCTTCTTTACATATCTCTAATACACAAACAACACATTTAACAAGAGAGAACACACAAATCTTTCTTTGCACACCAAAAAAAACATTATTTTCATTCTAATTTCATTTTAAGTATAAGGCTATATTTATTTTTTGAAAAACAGTTTTCGGAAAGCCACATTTTAATATTTTTTTATATTTATTTGTCATTAGAAAAGTTGGTCAACGGAAAACATTTTCCGGTCAACAAAAAACACTTTTCAGTCAATAAAAAACACTTTCTGATCAATGAAAAACACTTTCTGGTCAACGGAAAATACTTTCTAGTCAATAAAAATATTTTTTTTTTAAAAAATTGGTTTGATTTTCAGAAAAGTGTTTTTCTTTTTAGCTGTGTTTGTTTCCCGAAAAGTGGTTTTCAAGAAAATATTTTCCAAACTTTCTTGTGTTTGTTTGCTGTTAGAAAAGTTGGTAAATGAAAAATACTTTTTCAGTCAAAGAAAAATTTAACTTGATTTTCAAGAAAGTGTTTTCCTGAAAAATTTGAAAGAAAACACTTTCCGGAAGTTGTGAAAAATTTAGAAATGTCATTATTTGCTGATTATATCAAATTTGATCCTCAAACTTTTGATTGCTATATATATATTTTATTTTGAATATTTATTTTTCAATTTTATTTCTTAAAATTTAATTTTTATATTAACTTTAGTCCTCATTTTTATAATTGTTATTTGCTTTTCTTCTATTATTTTTTTATTGAAATTTTTTTCTATCAAATTTGGTCCTCATTCTTTTGATTGTTATTTATTTTATTTGAAATACTTTATGAAATGTTAATTATTATTATTTTAATTTCTTCATCTTTTGTTTTAGATTTGATCTTTATTATTTTGATTATTATTTATTTTATTTGAGATAATTTATGATTTTTTTTCAATTTTATTATTATTCAACTTTTTAATTTGTAAGATTTATTCTTTATTATTTTAATAAACTTAAGAAAAATAAAATATTAATAAATTATTTTCCAGTTTATTTTTCATAACATAACCAAACATTAAAAAGTACGTTGCAGTGCATTTTCTATAACACTACCAAATATCAAAAAATACTTTACTTTTCAAGAATTTATTTTTTAAAAAATTTAATTTTCTCGAAATTCACTTTAAAAAAACAACTTTTTTACAAATAAACGGATGCTTAAAAGTATTTTTCTTTCCGCGAGGAACATGTTTTGCAGAATCAACATATGTCAAATTTATTAATCAGAAAAGTCCATTTCTGTGTTAAGTTTTTTCGCAACTTTATCCGTCCATATCATGAGTAAGTCCTTATAATGCAATTGGTGCGGTCCATATCAACGTCATGAGTAATTATAGGTTTGTTGGTCAAAATTACTATTGTTTAGAACCAAATTTATGTTCTTAAAAAATCTAAAATAATGAAATAAGCAGGAGAGGGGACAAAAAAGAAACATAAAGTAAGTGAAGCACTTCCGTAATATGTCTTATTTCTAACATATTATGTCTATTAATATTTAAAACCCACCTATTAATTGTTAATTTACATATCTTGTTATTAAACGGGTGCACGAGAAGCAATATTATGTATGTTCTATGGTTTTCTTTTGCAGGTTACGATCATGTATATATATATATATATATATATATTTCATATTCTTGAATAATAGTATGGTAGGAGGGAACAAAGAGTTAGAAATTTGGTAAGGTTATGTCTCATACAATAATGGGAGATACCGGGCATATGCATGGCTGATCACAAATTTAATATTCTGCTATTAGTAGTAGGTTGCGACAAATCAATAAGATTATTCTTCTTTTTTTCTCTTTCGGGTGTGATGTGGAATCTTTGATAAAAATATTAGATTGTTCCTTTAATAAAAAATAATGTTGTGAAAAGATATTGTATTTAATTGATAAAAATACGTATTGGATTCGTTTTTATTTTCACATTATAACATTGTGCATTACATTACTCCTTTTGTCCTTGCTATGAGCAGCAACACACCTTAATTGCCTATGCTTTCTCGTGGAGGTCTGCCTTTAACTTAATTTTCCTTCTCCTTTATTTCTTTCTTTAATTATGGCTTATGATATCTAGTTTAGCCACTTAGTTTAATAATGTAAAAAATAAGCATATGGGTCATGCATAGTCTGCAATTTGGACCAACAATTCATCACATGGTCCCTACAATCATCACTCTCAGGGCACACTTCCACTGAGCTTGGTTGCTGAGAGCACCGATATAAAGGAACGACTTGGATATATTCGAAGTAATTTCGATAGTTCGGAGAAAAGGGTTATGAATAACGGAGCCTCGTCCAGTATAACTCTAACAAGCAAGAAATAGAGATAAATCTTTGTTTTTTACCTAATTAGTCAATATCTTATGATGGAATTCTTTTTTTTTTGGTAATGAATTTAATAATATATAGGGTAAATATTAAAAAAATTAATTTAACTCAAAAATTTAAATTGTTAGTTAAATTCTAAAATATAATTTATATTATTGTCTAATATATATTTTTAAATGAAAGAATTTTGAGTTTAAAACGTGTTCATATCTATATTATTGAGTTAAGATGATTTTTTGATATTATATCAAAATTTTGATAATTAAATGATTATGAATTTAAATATTATTATTTTTATTTATTTGATAAAAATAAATACAAGGTACGTAAATCCATGTAAATTTCAAGTTTATAGGGTTTTTGCTAAAAAATATGTTAAAAAATTATAAATTATATCTAAAAATTTTATTTAATAATTTAAATTTATAAAATAAATGGATTATTTAACAATAAATAACAAAAATTCAATTTCATGAAATTAAAGTACCACCCTAACTCTAAAGGTTTGACGTATATAAACTCCATAGTACCCGTAACTATATACAATAGTAAAATTGATGTAATTCTAAAATTATTCCATGATTAAATTATTTATGTGTCAATTAATACATTTATAGAGTGAACAGTAATATTTTATCATCCAGTAAAAAATTTAAAAATATAATGGGTCTCTCTTTTCATATATAGATAAAAAAAAAAAACATTGATACTAGGCTGGAAAAAGAGAGAATATGAAAATTATCCACATCTTGGTTTAAGTATTTTTCATGAATATATATATATATTATTGCTGTTTAAACATAGCACAAATAATACAAACAAGCATAATTATTACACGCACACATAAACACATTTTTATTGTAGAAATGATATAATTAAAAATTTCTTTAATTTTTTCACGATGATAAATCTATAATTTTTTTAACACATTTTTTTTTTGGGAAATGGCACAACTAAATTCTTCTCTAATTTTTTTCACAGTAACAGGTATTATAACGGTGAAAAATATGTTTTTTTTTTAATATAGAAATGATATCAGTAAATTTTTCTCCAAATTTTTCACCATAATGGTGAAAAATATGTAATTCTTGATTTTTTTTTTAAACAAACTTTTACTGTAAAAATGGTATAATTATTTTTTTCTCCAATCTTCTCACCGTAGCGAGTACTATTGAGGTGAAAATGTTGTAATTTTTTAGTTTTTTATTTGAAATTTTTTTCTTATATTTTTTTATTTTTATACATATGATATTTTTATTATTCTCCACTTGACATATTCATCACTATTTTTTGTCTTTAATTTTGTAATATTTTAAAATATATGATTTTTAATTTATTTAATTAAATATATGCATAAGCTTTGTTATTTATAGTTTTTATTGTAAAAAGACACATTTGAAAAGTTTGTTTTTTATTGTGTTAATGTCATTTTTTTATTATAAAAAAAATATTATTCAACAAGTAACGAAACACAAGTTAAGTAGTTAATAATAATTATAATAATAATAATAATAAAAGATTATGATGATAGAGTCAAATCTAATTATGTCCAAATAATAATAATAAAAATGAACCCTGTATCTAGATTCGTGGCTTAGCAATTCTGGCAAAAAAAAAAATTGCTTCTGAACTATAGGTTTAAATTTTTATGTACATGTTTGTTATTTTTATTTATTATACTTACAAAATATTTAATAAATTTAAAAATAAATCGTGATATAGATATATATAAGATGGTCAAATATATCAAATTATCAAAAAAAAAAAAAAANACAAACAAGTCCTAGCATGTTTCTTACCGAGCATTGAACGCATGAATCCTGCTACAAAGAAACTAATTAGACGGCGTTAAAGGGTGATAGTGGCAAGTAGACGGTGCAACTGACGTCATCCTTTCACCTCAACAGTAATCCACCATTTATTACGACGCGTTAATTGATTGCCCCTAATAGCCTCCAACACATCCACCTTCGTTCCCGTACAGGTTAGGAAGGTTCGCGACTATAAAAATAATTATGATACCATTTCTTTTTTTTTTTTCTTTTTACACTCTTCGGCTTTATTTAGCATTACAATCCGCCAATCATGTATTTTAAAATTTTTAGCTTGATATTTTTTAATTGTTTAAATATAATAATATTAAAAATAAAATATATTATTTTAATATATTTTCAAATAAAAAAAATTAAAAATAATTTATACACCACTCTCGGAACTTTCTTTTTAAAACTCCCACTGAAATCTTCTTTATAATCTCTACAAACCACATGCAAAGCTCATATCGGCTCCTAAACATGGTTTCCTTACTAGTTAAGGAGACTTATTTTGCAAGTTTTCAACCCCAACAATGAATCTTCAATAAAAAAAAATAAAAAAAAATCTCAGTCACCTCATCTAAAATATAAAAACTCGTCTGTCTCCAAGAATTTACAATCTCGTCACTTTCCATGTAAATCAAAAATAAAAAGCATGAACCCTCGTAGCATTTGAGCAATACTTCTTCCTTGTGAACAATGAACAGCAAAAAAATTTTCAATATGTAATCTTGGATGCTAGATGCTTAATCATGATGCTATCTGGGGATATTAAGTCATTAGATTTTGTGTATCTTTTTCAATGTAACGACCGACCGCTAATTAGAAACCCCAAATTAGATGTGCATGAAGCAAATTAATCAATTAGAAACATTGTTAGATTCCTGATCAAGATAATGATGTTATCCTTGTGCCGAACCATGAATTGGGTTTGGAGAATAATTTGGAGACCTAGCTGGGTGTTCAAACTTTTGACCCCCAAAGTGCTTCAAGCTAGGTAAAATGAGACAAATTTTAACTTTCTGCGGTTATAGTTCGCTCCTCTTCAGTCCAAATTTAGTATTATACTATCACCAATAAATCCTATAATAAATGAGTTGATAGGAATCCATATTTCACACTACAAATCACGTTATATATATATAATCGAGGGTAGCTTAACAACCTCCAATTGGACCCATCCCAACACACACAATGATGCCAATAATGTGTCAAAACTTGGAAATAATAAATGGAAATGGCATTACACAAAGTCAAATTAATAAGGAAGTTGTCCCTCTCCTCTGTGGTCCTTTGTTTGCTCTCACATGTTGTAATGTAAGCTTCACTCATGTTCTCTTAATATCACATGAAAGACAGCAAAGATGCTATGTGTAATACACAATCTTCGTAAGATAGCATACAGAACACAAGTTAAGACATTGCAATTCATTCATTAAACAAAAGCAAGCTGCTGCCCCCTTCATTCCTCGAGGTTATATTAACATATAATATAATAACTTATGGTTTTTGGGACAATACATGCCCTCACATGCATAGCCAAGAAAGCAAAACTAAACAAATATAAATTAAGCACTTGATTTTATGAGAACATGAACACAAATTCCAGAGGATGATGATCGTGCAAATTCAGCGAGAACGGCGATTGATTAGATCATATGATGTCCTGCTTGATCTTGGAAGATATACTATTGACTCCGAAACAGCACAAGTTTTTTTACAAGAAGGGTAGAGATTTATAAAACCAAACCTTTCACTAGTGCTCCTTGATACCTTAGGACCACCCCAAAAGTTATTATTGGACAAGTCTTGCTCATCATCATCGTCATCCTTTGAGCATTCAACTAAGGCAGCGAAAAATGGATCCCTTCGAAAACTATCATTGCTGTTTTTCTTTCGAATCCCGGAATTGAATCTTTTGGAGATTGATGTGGAAGCAGCAGGAGGAGGCAATGGGAGTTCCTTTAATGCAGAGTCCTTTTTCTTGTAACTTTGTTTCTTAGGAATTCCAGGCAAATGTTCCCAAGAAAATGGAACGCCGGAAAATCGAAGTGGGGTGGCCGCACTAAGGGGTGAATCATCAAGAATATACAAAGATGAGCACGATGAGAGTGATGATGATGATGAGGAGGAGGAGGAGGAGGAAAAAGAGGCGGTTCGGAGGGAAGAAACAGGTTTGGTAGCCAGAAATGTGGTGTCCCATTCTTTCAGAACAGTTTGGGCACGGTCACTCAGAGCTGCTGAGGAACCCATAACTTTAGAGAGAGAGAGAGAGGAGACTCACCTTTCGTTGTTAGACTCTTCAGCTCTATTTTTTTTTTTTTTTTGTTTTCTCTTGAACTACTTGGCTACATGCATTTTATAAATCCAAAGAGCGGAGAAGTCTTGCAATTTGTTGTTTAATGCCACTATTTTTGGATAAAATATAATTGATAAACAAAAACGACCCGACGGCATTGATGTCGAATAGCAGGGGAAAGGAAACGACAAGGCACAAAATGGGAAACTAAATGTGGTGGTGATATCCCAACCACAACAGCTAGTGTAACTTCCATTCTTTCCCTTTTTTTATTATTGAAAATCAAAGTAGAAAGTAATTTGTATTTGAGTGGTTGCTTTATTTATTTACTTAATACTTTTTGTTTAAAAACATATTAAAACTCTATATTTTTTTATTTTTTAAAATTTATTTTTGGCATAAGTAAATCGAAACAATATTAAAATATTAATTTAAAATAAAAAAATATTTTTTAAAAAATATTTGTACACCAAAAATCAAATATATATGAAGACTTTAAGTGTGTAAAAATACATTGTTGCGTCTGCGTGCATGATGATTAAAGAAATAACTTCAAATTTATGAGCAAGTTAATGCAGATCACTAGTATTTGTCCATTTACCTCAAATGCTGTTGTCATAATTACCCCCACAACACCAAATTATTCATAGAAATATTCCTTTAATCGGTAAATATTGATACTTCATAAAGTTATATAATTTATATATTTGTAATAGTTATAATTATTTTTGGAAAAACAACAAGATTAAGGAATTCAATATAAATTAAGTAAATATATTGCAAGAAACGGAATAAAAATGTCGCCATTAACTTTCCCAATAATTAGATCACATCAGTTACCACAGCCCCTCATTTACAAGCCTCTCTCCTTCTTCTTTTTTATGAACCAACAAGGCCCTTGGGTTCCACATTTTGTCCATCACCCGTGATGGACGTTATGTCTAGGTCTATTAATTAATTAATTAATAGATTAATGTGGTCCAGAAAATACAGATGTAATTTAATTTTCTGTGTAATTAATTTTGTAAACGAGGCTTCGTCGACTGAAAGTGATTATGAAGTTATAGAGTTCGAATATATGAATACGAGGCCATGTGATAGCAGAAGTGACGTTATTTCTTTGCTTTGAATAAGATATAAATCAGACATTAAATAAAAAAAAAATATAATTTTAATAATGGATTTCATGCATAAAGAGTTTTACGACAATTTATTTTTTCAAGGAAATGAAAAGCACATAAAATTAAATTGGTGTTTGCATCAAAAACACATAATTAATTTAATTTCTCAATTCCTTAAAGAAAATTTATCTTTTTTCGCATAATATATGCTTTCCATCTCTCATATCTTCGTCGGACGACTCCTTGCTCCAGATATGTACAGAATGGTGTTGCTATCCATTAACATCATTTTGGATTCGGGAGGTTGCATTTGTTGATTTTGGCTTGTAAATGGAACAGTAGCTAGAGTGAAGACAACGAATAAGAAAGGGTAAAGCATGAGCCAAGTGATTTATTTCGCCCTATTTTGTGGATACCACTCTTGGAATATATCAGCTCACTTTCTTATAGGCTGTTATCTCAAATATAGCTTAATCTAAAGCGTTTTACTAAGCACACTAATTCTCTGACTCAAACCCCGAACTTAGAAGTATTGTAACTTAGTACAAGCACCTGCTTGGCTCAATATAAAACTAGAACAACACCGGACAACGAGAAGAAAGAAAACACAGAGAAAAATAGAAAAGGCCCAACCAAGCACTTACCTTAGCCCAACTGGCCTTAAAGAGAACTAAGTGTAAGAGGAGGAGGAGAAAGAAAAAAAATAAAAGGGAATAAATAGGACCAATTAAGCCCAAATCCTTAACTAAATTGGGCTCAAGGATAGAAAGGAGAGAAAAGAAAAGTGAGAAGAAAGAAAGCCTTATTAGGCCACATACTTGACCTAACTAAGTTCCAGGGAAGAAATGAAAGAAAATAAAAGATAAAGAAGAAAAAAAAATCAAACTGAGTTTGATGAAAAAAAATGAAATGAGAGAATGAGAAAAAAATAAAAATAAAGGATCCAATTATGCTCATAGCCTTAGCCTAACCATGCCTAAAAAGAAAGAAAGGGGAGAAGGACAAGGGCTTAACTGGGTACACACTATTTGCTCGATTAAGCCTAAAGAAGAAAGGAAGAAATGAGAGGAGGAAAGTAATGAAAAGAAAACGGAAGAAGGAAGGGTCTAAGTAGTCTCATACATTTAGTCTAACTAAGCTTGAAAAAAAAAAGGTAAAATTAAAAAGAAATAAAGGAAAGGGTAAATAAGCCCAATTAAACCCCAATCCTAGGCCCAACCAAACTTGAAGAGAAAGAAAGAACAGAAAAAGGAGAAAGAAAGTGTATAATCAGGCCCATACCTTTATCCTAACTAGAAAAGAGAAAGACCTCATTAGATCCAGTAGCTTTTGGCTTGAAGAAAAAGGAAAAATTGATCCATCCAAAACCATAAAAAATTAATATGATTTTTTTTTAAGTCACGCCACGCTTACTTATTGTAAGGTGATTTTATTATGATGCTTGATAAAGTGAACAACTTGATATGATTTTTCTTATGAGTGGGTATAATAGGTATACAAACCTACTCCTAGCGATAGGTTTGCAACACTATTATCCATTCCCATAATAGGTTTACATTCTTATTCCTATGATAGGTTTGCAACCCTAGTCCTTATTCTCTAGTAGATTTACAACCTTATACTCTTGTTGTAGGCTTTGAAGGTGTATAAATATTAAGATGATTAGGGATGAGGGACAACATTTTATCTTTGAACATCACATATAGACATTTTAATATAATTTTTTCTTTTTTTATATTATTTTTCTTTTCAATTTTTTCTCAATTTTAAAAAAATTCCTGTATTCTATGAGAAATTTTCCTTAGAAGAAAGCATGAATCATGCCTTGAAAAAAATACAAACACATAAACCACCAAGAAAAGACCAAAGCCAATATATTTCTCTTTATATTGTAATAAACACTCTTTATTTTGATGAAGTGAAGATCAACTTAAAACAACCTATTATGAAGAAAATCAATTCTATATGTGTCACATGGGAAGATGAAACTTGTGATCTAGCAAATTTCTTTTTAGAGAAGTTACAACCTAATGAGTTGGCATTCTTGACTTAGTATTTTTTATACTTTGTTAAAAAGCTTAAACCCTTAATAAGGTAATAACTTAAACAAACATGAGTCTAACAAGTTGTGAGATCCAATATACTTAGATTTAGCCATGTATTAAACTCAAATAAATTTTAGTGTGGTGAAATAACAAACCTAATATAATTAGGTTTAACCACATGCAAAGCCTAAGTGAATATGATCTTAATGAGTTGTTAGATTACTATACTTTGGTGGGCCACATGTGAAGCCCAAATGAACGTGGGTCTAACAAATTACCAAATACAACATATTTGAGTTTGGTCATATGCTGAGTCTAAATAAATATAAGTTTGCCAAGTTTTCAATCCCAACATACTTGGGTTCGACCATGTGTGAAGCCCAAATGAATGTGAGTTTGATGAGTTTTCAGACCTGATATACTAAGGTTCAGTGACGTGTTGAATCTAAGTGAATGTGAGTTTAATAAGTTTCTAAAACAAACATACTTGTGATTAGTCTTGGGTTTAATTACGTGCTGAGCGTAATTGAATACGAGTTTGTCAAGTTGCCAGATATAACATGCTTAGGTTCGACCACATGCTAAACCCAAGTGAAAGTGGGTTTAGCGAGTTTCCTGACTTAATATAGTTAGATTCGATTATATCTTGAACTTGAAAAATCATAGGTCAAGTGATATTCGAGACCTAACATACTTGAGCTCAACCATTTGTATTGAACCCCAACAAATATGGGTCTAGCTACGTGTTAAATCTTTTTGGTCTAGAAGTCATTATGGACACATATCGAGACAGAAGACTTTGTTTGTCCATTCTTAAAACTCTTAACATGAATTATTCATATTAATAATATTATTTTTTTATATTTATAGTTGTATAAAAGATCTTCTAAGCAAATAAGGGTTAACCCACAAAATATGTGACTTGAGTTATAAGATTAGGATAACTTTATACAAAGTAAACAAAAATAAATCATAAAATCTAATCTATAATCAATTTTACGCTGAAAGATAAAATTAAAAAAATTTCATAAAAAACACGTAAAAAACTGAGTTAGCCCATTAAATCTAAAACCTGAATCATTAGACCAAGATAACTTCATAGAAAGCAAATCAAAATAAATCATGAAGTCTAATTTTCAATTAATTTAATGGTAAATAATAAAATTAAAAAACAAATATAAAAAAATGAGTTCATTAAGTTAACTTGCAAAACTCTGTTATATGAATTGTGAGACTGAACTAACCACATATAAAAAAACCACAATAAATTATAAAATTTAATTTTCAATAAACTAAATATTAAAATTAAAAATTAAAAAAATAGATATAGAAAAAAACAAAAAAAAACATATAATTAAAATTAATAGTATTTTATAAGATGATGAACAATAAAATTACCATCACTTTTAGTTACTATAATAATGTCTCATACATATATAGTCACTCTGGATCAATATCTATAATTCGTATATATTTTTAGAAATTAAAAACAAGAGAGGTTTTTCTGTTTATTTTAAAAAACAGTTTAGTCGATGATGTATAACATTCTGGAAATATATATATATATATATATATATATATGATCATTTTGTAGTGATATATCTATTTTTAGGAAATTAAAATATCTTGAGCTTATTTTATCTCGTAATTCATTTATCAAAAGTGATTGAAAATTTTGGCTCGGTGTTGTACCGAGGGTTTAAGCATTAATACTATCAAAATTAAATTAAATTAAATTAAATTTCAGTGTGGTATTATACTAGCAGGCTCGGTATCATTTGCCAGTTTCCATTTTTTGTTGTTTATTTTTAAATATATTTTTTTAATTGTTTGTGTTCGAAGTCTTGGTTAGAAAAAGATAAAACCAATTTAGGTTTAATACAATAATTCAGTGTAGTGTTTTTAAACCAATATGTTATCATAATTTACGTTACAGTACGTAGAAGGGACACAAAAACAATACACGATTAGACATGTTCTTTGACCATAAAATTTAGATTCTCTTAGCCATTTTCTTAGCTGTTCGTAGTTGGCTGAGATTGTGAAGAGCTGAGTCAAGAGATGGGTTTTTTTAAGTCTTTATACACTGAAGATACTCTGCAAAATATATATATATATTCTAGGTTCTCATTCTCACAGAAAAGGTTAAAAAAAGAGATTTAGGTTCTCTGTACATATGTTCTACATAACTATTAGGTCATTACATTAATAATATATAACTATGGATATGTGAAAATGCATCAAAAGTTTTTGAGTTTTAGCCTTAAATTGTAAAGGAAAGGGTGATGTTGCGGTTTATATTAATACTTTTTTAACATAATAAAAAATATTTAGATCATGAAGAATTATATGATATTTTATAAAATTTATTTTAGCAAGTTAAATTTAAATTCTCTTTATCTAATTTGAATTTAAAATTAAATGATGTAATTTTTTTTAAATATGACTTAATTGACTTATTCAATCTAAAAATAACCTAATTGATTAGTGAAAAAGTATGAGGAATTTTAATTTTTTTTTTATCTAAATTGAGTTTAAAATTACATTGTGTAAATATTATTTTAATATGACTTAGTCAACTTAATATATCTAAAAATAACCTGACAGACTAATAAAAAAATCTAAGAATAAAATTAAAAAATAATAATAACATTTACAGAAAATACTTTTTTTCTAATTTAAATTTCAAATTAAATTGCATCTGATTTTATTTGATATGAAGTAATCTAAAATCAATCTAGATAATTGTTTAAAAAACTCTGAGTAAAAAAAAGAAAAAAAAAGCCTTTTGCTTACAAGTGGTTTGCACATATTCTTTCTCAAGATTTAAACCTTAATTATCAAGGACGAAATGAAGGGTTGCACGTGGGAGCATGCCCCCTAAAATTTAAATTGGTTAATAAATTTTAATATTTATTTCCTATTATTTTTAGCTTTTTTTCCTATAAAATGGTCTCCTTTATATAAAAAAGCTATATTTCATATCATCTACAGTATATATATATATATATATATTCTGTGTGCATTGTTATAACATGCTACTCAAACCTTTTAATTATAGTTTTAAAACCCAATCTAATTACCCATGAGTTAAAAATGAGATCAGATTAAAAAAAATAAAAAATAATATAATTCAACAAATTGATCCGATTAAAACCTAAAATCTAAACTTTGAACAGGCCAAACAACCAAATCAAGTCTTAAAACTATACTCCCAGCTACTTAAAGTTCCAATCTTCGTCCTTTCACTCATTAATTAAGAGTTGTGAAGGCATTAGGGGAAATGTTCCTTTCCATTCTTTCTGCTTAGTCCTTGTACATTCAAATTTTCATAATTTTTCTGTTTCTTATCTATTATAAAAATTGTTCCTCTTAAGAAATATTTCTAGCTCTTCACTACCACCCATCACGAATAAACCCCGAGTGTTATTCTTTCTAGAGCAATGCTATATATATATATATATATATATATATATAAACAAATCATATAGTAAAAAATTTTCATACAATCACAAGTGGTAGCAACTCTTTTTTACTCTCTAATTAACGACATTTAATACTTATGAAATCTGTAATTCTCTATTATTACTTCACTTATCACTAAAAAAAGTTTTTTAAAGAAAACAAAAATTCAATCATTAAAAGTCAGAATCAGTCATAAAAGATCATAAAAATTCAATTTAAAGGTATGTCCAAAACATACATTTCTGGTTTAAAGCAGGAAAAGTCATTAACAGTTATTTGTACAACATATATATATATATATATATGACATGGTTGTTAACAACACCTGTTTAAACATTTATATCGAAAGATCAGTAAATATCAGTCTTACATGTGTATGAGAATTTTAGTATCAAATATATTAAGTTACATTACATTATATTACCTGCTAGACCCAATCTTCCTTCTAGCAACTACGTGTTTCCTCAAATCTAGAAGTCTCCCACGCTCTCCTTTATTACAAGACAAGCAGAACACCAGGATAAAAAGGATGCTAGCTTGGTTGTATGCCATGTTGGTTTTGTGTATAACATGTAAGTTTTGTGTATAGGGAGCACACTTATATATTTGTGTATTTTCTTTACTATTAAGATTAATAAAAGTTGAAATTGGTTCCTATAATAATTTGTATGCTTGTGTACGAATATATCATTTCTATTTATACGTTCCACAAATGAATTAAAAAGAAAAGACTAAGTGTAGTTGATAATTGAGCTGCCGTATCAGAGCTGAGATTTTTCAATAAAAAATTAACTCTCTCTCTCTATATATATAAATATATATGTTCATTGATATATTTTAGTTCTATTCCCTTAGTGTAAAATTTTATACGTTATCTTTACACAAGCCACACTTTGGATTTAATTTTTAAAGGTATTTTCTTTGAAATTTCATGAGCAAAAAATTCAAAGGTGACAGAAAAAATAAATCACAATGAGCTTTATTTTCTAGTTATTTGAAAGTTTAATAATGATATTGAAACTTTTAGCAATCCATATGAGTAACATTAGAAATTGAAAATGATAAGAATAAAGGTAAAGCTTAGTAAATCTATAAAGCTATAAATGAACTTAAAAAAAAAAAAAAGAATTATGACCATGCACACACACACACACCCCGATAGAGATGTGTAAAGAAGGAACATCGGTCAATATTCCAGAGATAATAATAATAATAAAGTTGATTAATATTTAAATTGGTTGAATTAACTTAGATATATTTAAAAAAGCATTGTTTTTAAGTTTTTTTTTAAATTAAAATTTTATTTTTTTGAAAAATCAAACTTAAATTGAATTTTGACCATGTCAACTCTTATTTAATTTAATTTAAAAATTAAAAATTAATACAAGTATACTCTAAAAATGACACACACAACTATCTTATTGTTTTTACTTGTAGGGCACGAACAAGATATATTTTAAAATCCAGCTCTATGTATATAGTAATAATTGCTTTTCCACCTCTCCGGTCTCCACTCCCGCATCTCAAAAGCTCTTTCTCTCTCTTTTAAGATTTATAATAATAGTATTATTATTATTAAACATAAAAGAGAATTAAAAAGAAAAAGGAGTTGAGAATCTAAGAAAGAAATGGGAGTCTGAAAGTGAACGGTGCTGGGTTGATCACTTTGGTAGGAACAACTCTTGAAGAGTTGCCACATGATCATCTAATTGCCACGTAGCCCATATTCTGTAGGCGTTTCACTTTGACGTGGCAACCATTCGCCACCTTTTCTCCTAAATATATACCCCTCTCTGCGACGCCCTCATGGTCTCTCTCCATTCTTGATTTCATCATCACTTCCCTACACTCTCCCTCCCACCCTCTCTCTCTCTCTCTCTCTGTGAAACCAAAATATAAAAACAATACCCTCATTTCCCATCAATTCTCTCTCTTTGTCCCCCTCCTTTTTACTCTCATCTTTTATTTTTTCCTTTAACCTTTTCACTAAAGAGAAAAGGACCATGCCTGTGTTTAGTACTGGTGTAGAAACTCCCAGGAGACACTCACCGGACAGCCCAGATCAATCCAAAGTTTGCCCTCCTCCACCTCGAGATTCCTGTGACCTCCCATCTTTATTGTTGTCGTCTTGTTATCCTATTACGCTCAAGGTACTGCGAAGGGTTCTAGCAAGAGGGTTTTCCTTCTTCTTCTTCTTTCGTTCTCGACTCATTAATTTTGATGAGTTTGACCTTTACGCCGTTTTGTTTTCGTTTATTTCATGCAGTTTATGGACGTGGGGTATAGAGTGAAATTTCAGAACAAGAACAAAGGAAGTAATATCAAGAGGATTTTCGGCCATGGTCCCACAATTTCTGATCAATTTCAAGACCGTACAATCTTGAATGGGATCACTGGCATGGCATCCCCAGGAGAAATCCTGGCCATTCTTGGTCCATCAGGAAGTGGAAAATCTTCGCTTCTTAATGCACTTGCCGGAAGAATCCAAGCAAACGGTTTCACAGGAACAGTGCTCACAAACAACAGAAAACCAGTGAAACAAACAATGAAAAGAATTGGTTTTGTTACTCAAGATGATATCCTCTATCCCCACCTTACAGTCCGTGAAACCCTAGTCTTTTGCTCTTTACTTCGCTTGCCAAAATCACTATCAAAGCAAGACAAAACTTTGGTAGCTGAGTCAGTTATATCCGAGTTGGGGTTGACAAAATGTGGGAATACAATAATTGGAAACGGTTTTATACGTGGGATTTCTGGTGGTGAAAGAAAGAGAGTGAGTATAGCACACGAGATGTTAATAAACCCTAGTTTGCTCATTCTTGACGAACCCACGTCAGGTTTGGACGCAACTGCGGCTTACAGGCTGCTTTTGACATTAGGGACACTTGCACAAAAGGGAAAGACTATTGTTACATCCATGCATCAACCTTCAAGTAGAGTTTATCAGATGTTTGACTCAGTTCTGGTGTTAAGTGAAGGAAGGTGTTTGTATTTCGGCAAGGGAAGTGAAGCTATGGCCTATTTCGAGTCGGTTGGATATTCGCCGTCTTTCCCCATGAATCCTGCTGATTTTCTCCTTGATCTCGCTAATGGTACGTATGCTTCAATCTTCTGTTTAATTTGTAATTTTGTTTGTGCTATCTTATCTCTCTCTTTTCCTAGTCGGTTGTGCGCACGACCAGAACCCTTCGTATCTAGTTAACAACAATTGCACGTGTTTGTGCCATATTGAAAACCTTCACTTGTGTAGCACTAGCTAGAAGATAGATCCTTGAAGAAATGTCCCCATGAGCATTAACTTGGTTGGTGTAGTCAAGGCTTAAGATGGTAGCAGAAGTAAGTTTTGGAAGACTAAAATATATGAGATAACTGTAGGACTTGATGAAGATGGCAACAGAGTCAGGTCATGAGGTGGTCGATCCATTATGAAGGCAACATCATGTGGCATGTAGATGCACTACTTCTCCATACTTTTTTTTTTTCTCATGTCATCTGTATCTGTGATCAGAGCTATAAGCTAGAGTAGAGGTGGACACACAATCCCGGTCCCTTTTGGTATAACTCTAAGTTCTGGGCCAGACCCACACCAGGTTATGGTGACCCACTGAAGCTGCAACAACCATTTTCTGTGCCACACCACATTAGCTGTAGAGGCCGTGAGTGTGGAAATCTTGTAGATTATGACTTGGCATTCATTTTTTAATCCTGATGTTGAGTTGGAGTTATTATACACGTCTTTACCAGCACCTTTCTAAGACCTAAGAAAGAAAACACCTGACAAAGTGATCAGCTAGCTAGCCAGCTGCCTTACCTAGTGGTGGTGGTTGGATGGTAGTGGTGGTGATGATGATCATAATGGTTTGATGAATCAATAATTATTCCAGTGTGATGCGTGTTTTGATTTTTGGGATCGTGATGGATGTAGAGATTGTTCTGTAATAGTGGCGAACAATATTTCTTCTGTTGCTCTCAACGTGTCCTCGTCTTCTTTCCGATGATCTCCTTTCCTCCCTTTATTTACCTCTTTTAGCCAACTCGATTTGACTTCTTACACTCTGTTTTATTATTGCTCCCTTCTTTTCAACCTTTCCGCCCTAATTCTTCCACTTGCGATCTGAAGTGCGTGTTATATACTCCACCATATCTCATTGGAAACTACGATTTGCCTCTTCATTTCGGAAAACATTAAACTATAGTTGCCGAACAATCTCTAAAATGAACAACTTGCCGTTCAAGGGTTGAGTTTCTCATGTTTGAGTGTTGGAAATAGAGGCTTCTTTCATAATTTTTGTTGAGAATACAATGTTACTCGGAATCATTTTCCCAATATGGGATCCGAGTAAAGGACAAAATAGGACCCAAAATTGAGTAGTGCATATACGTACAGATGGTATTATATAGAATGGACCCTGCTGCCATGTATATCCTTAGCTATTGTTTTTGGCTAGCTATGTCTAGGTTTTCCTCCGAAGAATCACATCATTTGCTGTCGTTTGGATTGGATGGAGTACAATACGACATTGAATTACATGGATGTACACTTGAGTTGACCAACTTGTACAACTTTTCGGGGAGTGTGGTTCCTTACACTATCACAAGCCTTCATTTAGTGAAATTGTCAATACCGAGTGCCGAGTGTCGTTACTTTAAAGGGAATCGTCGTATATTCTTTGCCAAACTAGAATGTATTAAGTTTCTTAAATGAAAAAGGTCCTAGACCCACGAAGTATTTTCATGTTAAGATATGAATTAGGTTATGGAGTAATTAAGCTGATACTGTAGTATGCTATACTTTAATAAAGGAGGGAGCGTTGTGATTATCTCTGTGGAGCACACTCAAAGTTGGAGGGAAATATATTCATTGCATGCCAATCTTTTTGTTTGGCACCACCACATTCGATCAAATTATATATAATATTTGAAAATCTAGGTTTGGAATGTACGTTTAAATATTATTGCCTCCATTATTTTGCTGAGAATAGTTGGGCGGGGGCAAGCCACTCAGACAAAAGTCCGCAAATAAATAATTGTAGTACAGGTTTGCAGCCCAGGGTTAAGTGTACTTTTGACTTGTAGTTTTAATCCTCGGGTAATCTTGTTTAAGGCTAGGTTTATTACATTGAAAACGAGGTTTGTTTATTGTTTTTCTTTCTTTCTTTTTTCAAAGCTTTCTCTTTTATCGATTCTTGGACACTATGATGATAAGGTGAAGAAAATATTGGTGACGCCATTCATAGCGTGAGAAAGCCTCTTTTAATCTCAAGAGAACTCTGAAGGTGGCAAATGGCATCGTTGTCTCTTGATCATTGGTGTCTTTAGCCTTCTCTCCTTTCTAATCAATCTATATCCACCTAGCTAGTAGTGGATATATGTAGGGACAGGTTTAAAGATTTTGGCAACGTGGAAGTTTGGGCAAAAATGTAGTTGGGGTCCGAAAGCCATTAACATCTGACTATATTATTTGATGTTTAAGTTATTGAAATGTTTTGGTCCTTTGATTATGATAACCAGGGCTATTGGGGTCCTAGGTAATTCTGATGCTTTGTCTCCTAATTAAATCCTGATCTTCCCTTTCATGCATTTTCCCTCTTCTTGGTAAATTCTGCCATTCACAGCATCAACATTTTAGGAGAATTTGCCGTCATATGTGACGCTTTGATGTGTGTGATCTTATGGTGAGTGGTGGCTATCTTGAAAAGATAGTGGCCACTGACCAACTTCTTGTGATTCTTGGTTAGCGGTGGTTGTAACAGTGATTTTCCTATTCAGTTCCGTGCTATGTCAATGCCATCACTAGGATTCTCTCTCTGTCCTGTCTTTTGGTCATGTGTCAAGATTTTAGTGGCAGATACTGGGCTTGCTACGCATGATTGTTTTCCAAATTGACTCCAACATTTTGAAGATTAATTGCACGGCCGGCCACACCACAGAAGTCTTTAAAATGTTTTCTCTCTTTTGCAAGCCTTTTCGCAACTCTTTAGCCTAGGATTTCTTTAGGGGGGGCACGTGTTGGGTTGGCTTGCATTTTCCTAGGGCATTCTCTCACAAAAGTTTCATAAAACAACTTTATCTGCCTTGATTGATGTTAAAATAATTGAAATCATACACTAATTGAATTCTATAGCAGCACAAACACTAGTGGACACCCACCTTACCACAAACATTGGTCAGCTTTTGTTAGCTAAGCAGTGCTGCTCATTACTCGTTCTATAGTTTTGTGCATATAGCATGAATTTCAGCATTAAATTAATCACCACAATTTTTTAATCTCTAGTGCATTTCCTTTTTAGCTGTCTGCTTGTTTCGTTTTCATTCTTTATTTGGTAGATTTGGGTTCATATAAATGTGGTATAAGGTACATGTTACTGGTATCATTACTAAAAATTTGGTTGGCTTCTGTAGCTTAGTGGTGCTGCCTGGTCATATCTTAAGATATATTTTATATGGTTGGTCCAATGCTATCAGTAGGAATTTCCCACCTCCCCTCTCACTTTCTGCTTCCAAGAAAAGCAGCTCCACTCTATTAAGCATTTTCTTTGGATACTTATCCCTTAATTTTCAGTGCCATGTATCACAATGATTCTGTGTCTTATTCTGAAATTCTATCTATGCTTGATAAAACAATACCCTCTTTTAAAAAATCGGTGCGTCACTTGTTCCTAATAATAGCTAGCATATTGGAGTTATATTCCAAATTCCCAGCTAAAAGAGATGAGGTAGTCTATTCAGGTTAAATTCCCATACATATAGTTGTTTTGGTCCGTTGGCACGCTGAAATGATCTCTCCATGTTCAAAGCAGCATAGATTAAACTGCAACATTGTATCTAACCGTGAGCTCCAAGGAAAAAAACCCTGTTTTTTTTTTTTTTTTTTTTTTTTTATGAACAGGCTACAGCTCTATAAATCTCGAAGTGGCTACTATTGAAAATCTCAACATTCAATTTTTAATCCAAGAAATCTCAATCTCTGTAAATCCCAGCTAGGAAGTTTGTATGCATTTTTGGGGGAATTACTTGTAAACAGATTTCAGCTTTGAGGTTTCTGTAGTGGCTTCGTGATTGAATAGTGAATAGCTTAATAATTGCGAAATTTTATGCTATGTATCTATGCATGGCTTGATTGTTACTAAAAATATATTGAACATTTGCTGGTTTGATGTCAGCTTGTTGGATATAATCTATACCTGAACAAATTTTAACCTCTCGATTAACGTATGCAGGTGTGTGCCAACTTGATGGTGCTAATGAATTAAGAGATCAGCCGAATGTAAAGCAATCTCTCATTGCATCTTATAACACTTTGTTAGCTCCGAAGGTGAAAGCTGCATGCATGGAGAGTGGTAGTGTTTCAACAAAAGAGAACGGTTTCAGTGGAAGCCATTCTTCCAAAGAACATAGAAGCAGCGACAGAATTAGCATTTCGTCTTGGTTCAACCAATTCAGCATTCTTCTTCAAAGAAGCCTCAAGGAACGAAAGCATGAGTCTTTCAACACTTTGAGAATCTCCCAAGTAATCATGGCTGCAGTTTTAGCTGGTCTAATGTGGTGGCACTCGGATTTTCGAGATATTCAAGATCGTCTGGGTCTCCTGTTCTTCATGTCAATTTTTTGGGGGGTCTTCCCATCTTCTAACTCGGTGTTTGTTTTTCCTCAAGAAAGAGCAATCTTTGTGAAGGAAAGGGCCTCCGGTATGTACACTCTGTCTTCATATTTCATGTCTCGGATAGTCGGAGACTTGCCGATGGAGCTCATCCTCCCCACAATTTTTCTTTCTGTGACGTATTGGATGGCCGGATTGAAACCCGAATTGGGTGCTTTCCTTTTGACTCTGCTGCTTTTACTCGGCTACGTGCTCGTCTCCCAGGGTCTTGGCCTTGCTTTAGGTGCAGCAATAATGGATGCTAAACAAGCTTCAACCATAGTTACAATCACAATGCTAGCATTTGTGCTAACAGGAGGATTTTACGTGCATAAACTGCCACCATGCATGGCTTGGATCAAGTACATTTCTACAACATTCTACGTCTACAAGCTACTTATCAATGCTCAATATGGTGGAGGCAAGAATCTTTCATCTTTGCTGGGTTGCTCGCTACCTCATGGAAGTGATAGAGCAAGCTGCAAGTTCGTCGAACAAGATGTCGCAGGGCAAATTAGCCCAGCAATTAGTGTTGGTGCCCTGATGTTCATGTTCGTGGGGTATAGGTTATTGGCATACCTCGCATTAAGGCGTATAAAAGCTTAATAAGTTTTAGTATTCTCAAAGGTTCTTCTTACCTCAATGGCTCTAACTGTAATTCTCCCAAATACATATATCGATGATTTTGATTTCTTTTTGTTGTCTTTATGAATTATTATAACTACTTGGATCTTTCCCAATTAAGCAAGACCTGAGGTTTGTTCTATCCCTATGCAATTTCATCAGTTTACTATATGGTAAAATTAATTGCAAGATTAAAACTTTTCGATCAGATTAGGGTGAGATATAAACTAATAAACACATTGAAAGAAATCAAATTAGCTAGCACACTAATCTCTCTTAATTAACGCTTTGAAAGAAATCAAAAAAATCAAGTTATTGCTAAGGTGATGAGCAGTGATCATGGATGGATAAGGATAACTAACACGTTGATACTGTTTTCTTAATCTCTTTTAATTTTAATTTATAAGGAAATGATATATTTTAGCTGATTATGTAAATTAATTAATGAACAGTGATTTGAGCGTCGATTAACAACATGCATCAACAGTGTTTTACTGAACCCTTCTCGTCCATTAGGCAATGTATAATCGGAGCCTTGTCGTCTAAAATTGTAAAACAATAGACGACTTGACGTTTTTGTTTTTGTTTTTTCCCTTACAGGCGGAAGGGACTTGAGGAGGCGTAGGAAGAGGATTGATTTGCCTTTTGAACAGCTGCTGTCCTAAGTACACTTTCCAGCGAGTTCTAGAAGAGAAAGAAGAAACAACTAAAAATCATCATCAACCTGAAAACAAGACCACAACAGCATTTTGATTCAGTTATTGAAGAAGAAGTGAGATAAATATTACTAAACCAATTTAATCGATGGAGATGGAGAAACAATCACCGTCACCTTCGCCGCCGCCGCCGCCACTGCCGCCGTCTCTGCAATCAGAATCGAGCTCGTTAAGAGAACTACAACGCGTAGGTACACTGGAAATCGCTAGGCCTCAAGCACCTGTCGGTTTTCTCTGTGGTTCGATCCCTGTTCCTACGGACAAATCTTTCCACGCCTTCAATTCCGCTCTCGTTCCTTCTTCTCGCCAAACGTAATAATTCGTTTTGCTCTCTATTTTGTTATGTATTATGTATATAAAATAAGTAATTACTTTTTTTTTTTAAAAAAAAGTAGTGTTAGTGCACCGAGGTACCGGATGTTGCCGACGGAGACTGATTTGAATACGCTCCCTGTGGTTTCTAACTTGCCGGAGAAAGTTCTTCCGATTAGTGCTGCTGTACAGTCCAAGTTCAAAGGAGGTAAACTTTTATTTATTGCGTTTTGTTATATTGATGATGGTGGAGACGTGTTTCTTTTCAATTTGTATACTGATTGAGTGTTTTTGAGCTTGAGTTGTGACATTGATGAAATGAATGAATGGTGTGGCTTATGATTTAGGATTTTGTTGTTTCGAGAAAGATGCTAGAATTTGCATATGTTTGGTTAGAAAGACGAAAACGAATATCTTTTATTGGTGATCTATTGAAGATGTTATTGCGGGCGGAAATGTGATGATTGTAGTAAGTTTATGCATTGATTTGGTAGAAAGGTATGTTGGATTGTCATGTTTTAGGATCTTTGAGGCACTTGTTGTTCTGGTTGAGCACTTTTTTTTAGTGATTTTACTTGTAGAGGTTAAGATGGCAATTGAGATTGTTATTTTCTCGTATGGATGTGTCTTTCAATAGTTCATGGTCAGTGCTGTAATCAGATGCTTTATGTTATGTTTTGAATATGGAGGATTAGCTAGCCATAAGCCCTAGGAATATAATGGAGTTTCTATTATTATCTTAGTTAGCAGGGTATGTCCTATAATAGGAAGTTTCAGTTATCCATTGTGGACTGGAATTTGTTATCTGCTTCAAACTTCCTTTAGTTTGTTGAATTGTTTTAGAACTTGAATGAAAAATTTTAGTTACTTTATCTGGTTCTTCAACTTTTTTCATGCTAAATAGAAGTGCAAGAATAGGTTTTCAATTATTTCCTCATCTTTTTTTAAGCTGTAACTTTTGAACTTATTAGTTTGGATTTTAAACTTGGCAGAATTTC
The DNA here is from genome assembly GCA_015708895.1 of Populus ilicifolia. Taxonomy (NCBI): domain Eukaryota; kingdom Viridiplantae; phylum Streptophyta; class Magnoliopsida; order Malpighiales; family Salicaceae; genus Populus; species Populus ilicifolia. Next base: position 277,229 of record SRLM01000057.1, read on the forward strand.
CTTGGGATGCTGATGCCATCTCATCAAATCTTACTAGGAAATGTGAAGCCCTTGCTGTATCTGGTTTGGTGGAATATGGAGATGAAATAGATGTGATTGCTTCAGCTGACATTCTTAAGCAGATCTTTAAAATACCATATTCCAAGGCTCGATTATCAATTGCAGTACGCCGTATTGGACAGACTCTTGTTCTCAACAAAGGGTTTGTATCTTTATATTCATAGTTTTGTTAATTTTCTTGCAAATATTTCAACATCTTGAATATTGTTACATGCAGACCCGATGCAGAGGAGGGAGAAAGGTTGGTCAGAAGACATAAAAATCAATCAAAAAAATGCACAGATCAATCTTTATTTTTGAATTTTGCTATGCACTCAGTTAGAATGGAGGCTTGTGATTGTCCGCCCACCCATCCTGCTTCATCAAAGGGGCAATCAAATTCATCTGTTCTTCCAGGGGGGGATGCATCCCAGTTTGTGGGGCAGAGTGATGATGTTTCTAGAAATGAAGGATTCAACCATTGCTCAGAATATCCACATGTTAAACAGGATAACTTCTTTTGGGAGAGTAAAAAAAATAAAAGAAATAAGGGCCATCATCCTGTAAAGAAGTCTTCGCACCTTGGTGAGAAGCCCAGAAGCTCAATGCATGAAACTGACAAACATAAAAGAGTCAGTAATGATGGATTTCTAAGGGTTTTATTTTGGCAATTTCACAATTTCCGCATGCTTTTAGGAAGTGACTTGCTTCTGTTCAGTAATGAAAAATACGTTGCTGTCAGCTTGCATTTATGGGATGTAACTCGACAGGTAATGAAAAAATAGTAACCCTGTCACTGTTTTATGATTTGCTGTCTTCTAATTTTTTTCTCTCCCTTTTTAACAGGTCACTCCGTTAACTTGGCTTGAAGCCTGGCTTGACAATGTCATGGCTAGTGTTCCTGAGCTGGCCATATGTTATCATCAAGATGGTGTTGTTCAGGGTTATGAGCTACTTAAAACAGATGATATATTCCTGTTAAAAGGCATCTCTGAAGATGGCACTCCTGCTTTCCATCCACATGTTGTCCAACAAAATGGCCTTTCTGTTTTGAGGTTCCTTGAAGAAAACTGCAAGCAAGATCCTGGTGCTTACTGGGTACAAAAGTGATTTTAAAATACATTTTGACCTTATCTTTTTGAAGTTTTTTATATTTTAATGAAGACTTCCAGCTGATGCGGTCTTTTTAATCTGGTTTACAGCTTTATAAAAGTGCTGGTGAAGATATGATTCAACTTTTTGATCTTTGTGTTATTCCCAAAACTCATTCCTCAAACGATTGTGATGATGGCACAAGCTCCCTGCCTTCTTTAATGCATAGAGGGAGAAGCGATTCCTTATTTTCTTTAGGAACTCTCCTTTATCGTATAGCTCACAGGCTTTCCCTTTCAATGGTATAAAATAAGTAGAACTTTTGTACTGCTACAACACTTCAGAAACTACAAGAAGCTGTTTTGGTGTTTCTAATCCCTAGTTTTTCTCATGCAGGCTCCTAATAATAGGGCCAAGTGTGCCAGATTCTTCCAACAATGTTTGGAATTTCTAGATGATCCAGACCATCTGGTATTTATGTTTTCTTAAATATCGAGTAACATTTAGTTTGAGGGTTGTGGTCCTTTTTCTTGTTGTGTTTTTTTTTTCTAAAAAAAATTATGATTGAGGACACGATGATTAAAACAATATGATATAAACAGGTGGTGCGTGCATCTGCTCATGAACAATTTGCAAGGCTCCTTTTGAATCATGATGAGGAGCTGGAATTGACATTTGAATCACTCCCAGGAGAATGTGAATTTACAGTTCCGGTTGACTCCTCAGACCCCTTGAGTAGATTCTCTGAATCAGTTGCTTATGAAAATGTTTCTTCAGTTGCAGAAGACAGATGGAGTGAGGAGGAAAAAGCTTTTCAGGAAGTAATATCAGAAGCCTCGGAAAAAATGACTTTGGAGTCAAATATTTTGACTCCAGGAAATTTGATAGCATTAGATGATACTGAATCAAAAGATTCAGGAGTTTTGCCTAGTTCCAGCAGTGATGAAATGGTTGCTGTGTGCAAAGTTCCCCGAACACCTCCCCATGTGGTGCAAACTGTGGGTGATCCAGTCTCTTCTAAGTTAGCTGCAGTACATCATGTTTCTCAAGCTATCAAGTCGCTCAGATGGATGCACCAGCTGCAAAGTTCTGATTCAGAGTTGCTTGACGAAGGCAGTTATTTTGATGGGCCACCTTCCTCAATGAACTTTTCTGTTTGTGCATGTGGTGATGCTGATTGTATCGAAGTCTGCGACATCCGACAGTGGCTACCGACTTCAAAAGTGGATGAAAAATTGTGGAAACTAGTTCTTCTTCTTGGAGAATCTTATTTGGCACTAGGACAAGCTTATAAGGAGGATAAACAGCTGCATCAAGCTTTGAAGGTAGTAGAATTAGCATGTGCTGTATATGGATCAATGCCACAGTTCTTGGAAGACAGTAGGTTTATTTCCTCAATGGTTACTTATTCATCCTCAATAAAATGCAATGATGGAAATGAGAAGATGATATCGTGTGTTAGCAACAGAAAAGAAGTGAAATCCAGTTCCAATGACAAGTTTCTTGCTTATGAGCAGTTTTCTTCTACGTACCTCTTTTGGGCCAAGGCATGGACACTGGTTGGTGATGTTTATGTTGAGTTCCATTTCATGAAGGGTAAAGTGCTCTCAAATCAATCAGAGACAAAATCTTCTGCTAGAGAGTTGAGAATATCAACAGAGGTCGTGAAAGAAGTCCAGAGGCTGAAGAAGAAGCTGGGGCAGCATAATCAGAACTGCAGTACATGCTCCCTGGTGAATTGCAGCTGCCAGAGTGATAGGGCAAGTAGCGGTAGCAGTGCAAGCAGTAGCAGTGGAGATAAACACTCTGTAGCTTATGGTAGAAAGCACAGTAAAAGATCCCATGCTAAGGGTGCCACCTACTCACTCATGGTAGATTCTGATGATGGCCGGGCACATCACAAAGAAAAAAGTAGAAAGAATTCTGGAGAATATCCTCAGCTTGACAAAGGTGATAATGATACTGCAATTGAAGCTTCTGGTATTGCAGTTGATAAGCATAAGATTAATTCCTTGGCAGGTACTAATTCTGATGTATTAGAGGGTGGTTTGGAAACACATGATGCAGGTTCCATTTTGCCTTCTCAAAGTGAAACTACTTCAAAAGAAAAACCTAAACCAAGTAAAGGAGGGATATTTAAATATATTAGCAATCCTGCTGTCAGAGATGCAGAATACAATCTTTCTGCTGCTTTAAGTTGTTACCAAGAAGCTAGAAAGGCCTTGAGTGGACTTCCTACTGGCTCAGCAGAACTTCAATCTGTAATTAAAAAGATAGGTTGGGTTTGTAATGAAATGGGTAGGAATAGGCTTGAAGGAAAAGAGTTGAACAAAGCTGAACTTGCATTTGCAGATGCCATAGATGCGTTCAGAGAAGTTTCTGACCATGCCAACATCATATTAATTAATTGTAATTTGGGCCATGGTAGACGAGCATTGGCTGAAGAGATGGTGTCCAAGATGGAAAATCTCAAATCACATCCAATCTTCCAGAATGCCTGCAAGGAAGCTCTGCAAACTGCAAAACTAGAATACAGTGAATCCCTCAGGTATTATGGGGCAGCAAGAGCAGAACTAAATGCTATTGTGGAAGAGGATGATTCGGTGCCAGCTGTCTTGAGAAATGAAGTTCAGACTCAGTTTGCTCATACATATTTGAGGCTTGGCATGCTTTTGGCTAAAGAAGATGTTACCACAAGAGTTTATGAAAATGGAGCATTGGAAGATATGCCTGTTGTTACTATGAGTCCAAATGAAAAAAGAGACAGGAAAGAAGTGAGGATGCATGAGATTTCAGCTAATGATGCCATTAGGGAGGCATTGACTGTGTATGAATCTCTGGGTCAATTACGGAAACAAGAAGCTGCATATGCATACTCTCAACTTGCTAGCTACCAGAGGGATTGCTGTTTGAAATTCCTGAATTTGGATCTAAAGAAAACCAATTTAAATAAAAATGGAAACAACAATCTTCAGCGGGTGAAGCAATATGCATGCCTGGCTGAGAGGAACTGGCAAAAAGCAATGGACTTCTACAGTCCTAAGACACATCCTGCCATGCATTTGACTATTCTTATTGAGAGATCAGCTCTCTCATTGAGCCTCTCGAGCACCTTACACTCAAATGTGGTACGTTCTTTGACCTTTTTTTGCTATATGAGATCCTCATATTCCCATCCTTACTTTCTCACGTGATGCATCCAAGTCTGAATTTCTCAATAAAGAGCAAATAGAGAAGACAGATTTGGGTGGTAAAGAGGGATCTGTTGACATGGTGTAATCTAGTATTTATTGATCAAATAAACTGAATGTTGGGATAGGAATATAGAGGTGGGTAGGACAAAGATGATTGTCTCAGCTAAAAGATCAAAATGTTTCCTACTCACTATCTTACTGATGTTTCTCTTTGGTCTCTCTTGCCCACCTTGGTCATGACTGGTTATCAGTTTTAATCTCAGCAACCTTTTTAAAGATGAAAGGTAGCTCATCTATACCAGTGTAATGGTGACTTTTTGTGACTTTTATTCTTATTTCCACTATCATTTTCATCAGAAGTCATGTATAGCCATCTTGTGATGAAGAACTTCGGTATGTATTGGTAATTTAGGAACCATTTCATTGTGCCCTGCAACCATGTTGTTTGAGCCATTTTCAGATCCTTGTTTATTTTTTTTAAAAATCTTAATGACTGCATTCTTATCACAGTTACTGGAGAGGCACTGATCAATTGCTTTTGTTCCAGATGCTAGAATCAGCCCTAGCTCGCATGCTTGAAGGACGTCATATATCCGATGCAATATCAGATTCTTTTGGGACTGATTATCCTGAGATACACTCCAAATTCTGGGGTCAGCTACAGATGCTCTTAAAGAAAATGCTGTCCTTGGCACTCTCTGCAAATGCAAATAAGCCTGCTGCTTTTGCACAGCCAATTCCATCATCGAGCAAGTGCGGAGATGCTGGAAAACTCAGGGAGCTTTACAAAATGTCCTTGAAGTCTTCTAATTTAAGTCAATTACATGCCATGCACACCCTATGGACATCGTAGATTGAAGCATCTGCATTCTAGTCTTATATATTTGCTCCTCAAATTGCAAAGTGGCAGAGTGCCTGTATATAACCAGTTTCTTGCTGTGTGTTGTATGGTATCTTATACCTTAGTAGCCAGTAAACACTTCAAAGGATTTGAAATATAGTGTCTTCAATAGGATTCCAGAAGAACTGGATTGAAGAATTAGATCTTGATGGGATTTCCATTTCCCTTTGTTTTCTTAGTTTTCCCGCACCTAAACCTTGTACTATACGACCCTAAACCCTAGACCTAGATATGTAGCAGTTGTTTAAGAATGTGCATAGAGAAAACTGGAGCCCTATTTAGACTAATGTGGATGCATCAACGTGAAGCAACAAGTAATTTATTTTTGGTATTTAGCTAAATTTATTAAGAATCAGTGTTATAACATGATGCATTGATTTTTTGTATTTTTCTAAATTAACTCCATATGCATCCATTAAATTCTAATTTAATAGTGCTAAGGTGTTACATGCTATTAGATTTATTTCTGTATTCTATAAGTATTTAAAAAAAAATAATTTTATTTATTTATTTGAAATTAATATGTTTTTAATGTTTTTAAATTATTTTGAAATACTAATTTTAAAAATAATTTTTAAAAAAATATAAAAAATATTATTAATATATATTTTGATACAAAAAATTATACAACTACATTCCCAAATAAACATCCCAAGAATTGAATATAACTAGTATAGATGTTTAAAAAGTATGAATAGAACAAATCGCATTGCTTTTTATTCAGTCTTCAATCTCCGAACTGAAGGACTACAACGAAAACAAAAGGTTTCAAACAGAAGCAAGTTACAGGAGTGATTTTTATCACTCAAGCCTGGGCCAGCATTAGTTCCAATTGAAAAACAAAAACAAAAATAAACTTTAAACCCCAGATGCCATTTGCTGAACTCTCGACTAAGAAATATAATTTTCATTGATTCTGTGTCATTAAACTCTAAACCTTCTTATTCAGACAAAATATTAATTGCCCAATCTTTCCTCATTACTTGCATGCAGCTCTAAGAGCTTCGAAATCACTCTCAAGATCCAAAATTTGTGATTTTTTTTTCTATATATCAGCCCCATTTCTTTTCTTAGATCCGGAGGATGGAGGTTTTTACCATTAGTATCAGTGGTAAGACTTGGAACTAGTGAAGGATCCAAACTTGCTGTAGCCATTGTAAGATCTTCAATGTTTGCTTGAACTGAGGTAATGATTGCTATACTTGCAATCCTCATGGTTTTTCATCTGATATTAATAAAAACAAATCAACAATCATAATTGATAACTGACAATAGCAATGTCAAAACTAACTGTGTATTTCATTTTCAAAATATTACAAAAATAATCATATTATCTTCTTGATCTTATCTTGCAATTGAACGGTTCATGAGTTCAAGTAGTGTCGAGGCTATCTATTGTCCCCCACTCACTTTTTAGCTGGACTCGAAGGCTTCACAACTTTTTATCTACCGACTATCAAGTCTAGTGTTCATCTATCTGACAAATAATACGCGAGCATGTTCATCAATTAGGTACTCCATACAATGAAAGTAACAGGATTTATTATCACAGTAGCGAGCATTTTTGTACATTTTCTGCAATACGCACAGAATGTGACAATTGCCACGATGTCTCAAAGTATTACATCCACAACAATGTCAAGAGTCTTGTGGCCAGAAAGTCAATGGTGTTGGCATCTGTTTCTGTGGTTAAACCACAATGATAAATGTGAAACTTCAATTGGGTAAACTTAAGAATAACATTATCCTCCCAACGCAGAAATGGGCTAGCTTTCAGAATTTAGCTGTTCCAATTTCTGCTGTTTCAAGTTCGTGGCTGCACAAACTATTGCCTTCATTTAGCATCTGAGGTTGCATTTTCAACCACCAAAGCATCAGCCAAATTAAAGTTCAGGTTGCTTCTCATGGTTCTAGTCCTCCCAACTCCTCCATCACCCTTTCTCATCATTGCAGCAAACTCCCCATAATCTATCCTCCCATCCTGTAAAAAGTGACATGTTAACAACAATGAGTTAGGACTTGGAACTTAAAAGATATTATGCTTAGCGAAAGTAGTGCCCATTATATTATTCAATATGAAACACAGAATAAAATTCATTCCATTTCAGGCAAATGGAGGTGATAAAGACCCCCTCGTATCTTTTATATTTGTCTGCATCAATATGGGCATTTGGCACCTACACCTTCAGTATAAACCAGGTTATGGCTGGCAAGAAGCAACACATATAGATCTGGATACATCATCTCCTGGCATGAGGCTTCATCAGCAATAAACCAGTTGCAGCAAATAAGAATAGCGTGATCCGAGTGCAGTGAAACAGACGGGAAAAACAAATACCAACCTTTGGAGAGAAAATGCAAGATTTTCCTACCACTTATCTAGATTTTGTTTTCCATCTATTATCTGTGCGTTCGTCTGGAGGAATCATCATGATCCAGAAATCAATTTCCTCCTTGCTAATAACTGCTTAAATCTCATATGTGCAAACAAAGGGCTGCTTCGACCATACCTCAAGCCCACAAGCAAAACCTTAATTATACTGTGTGGCTAAAATTACCATCATTATATTTTTATCTGAATGTAAGAGATCAGATAGGTAAACTATTTTAAGCCATTACAAGGCCCATATATGTTCATATGGAACTAATAAAGAAGTTCTGGTGTGACAATAATGGCAATGATGATGAAGGTGATAAATACCAAGTACTAGGATTAAATAGGAAAGTGAATTATTAGATGTGGACCAAATGTAAACATACAGACTCACATTGTCTTGATCAATTTCTTTAATTGTCTCATCCAGATGTACATCACCAAGACCAAAATCTTTGCAGGACTGTTGAAGTTCATCAATCGTGATGTAGCCACTACCATCTTTGTCAAAATAGGAGAAAGCTGCGACCAAATTGTCCTCTCTCTCCATCTTATTTAAGTGCAAAGTAGCAGCAAGAAATTCACCATAGTCTATGGTTCCACTGTTGTCTACATCAGCCTGTAGAAGTTTTCGTGCGCAGTTAGCAAAAACATAACCAGCAGTTATCCAGAAAAATTCTCGTTAGCAATATAAAAAAATCATGTTCAGACTGTAGGCACAAAAGCAAAGAAATAATAAAAAGATTTTTTTTCTTAATCCAGTCTGTTGTATGTGTTTACCGCATCCATCAAATCCTTGATTTCAGTTTCTGTCATCTGAGAACCTACTCTCTTCAAACCATGTTTAAGTTCTTCAAATGTTATTGTCCCACTATTGTCTGTGTCAATCATTTTAAACAACTCTTTCAAACCACCAATTTCTTCTTCAGAAAGCCTTTCTGCTATGACCTACAAAAAAAGAAATTCCCAATACCAGGAATGAAAGCACCATTATAATTATCAGAAAATAGTTGTCTTATCATAGAAAGACAAGAAAGAGAAATGGTTTTGACCACCAAGTTTCATAACAGCTTCTACAGAACACAACTAGAGACAAAAGATAACAGTAGTCCCAATATTTTATCATAGCATGCAAGTTCCGTTCTAAACTCGAACAAAATGTCTAAACTGGGTGAAAGTTCCCACTGTTGCATAGTTTCTTTGTGAACAAACATTCGTGTCCGTTAACAAAAAAAGCTTTTGACGCATGTGATGATATTTTGCATATCTAAAGCTTTGCTCAGTGCTAACACTATCAACATTGAAGGATATATTTTCTCTTTCCCGCTCCTTCCATTCCTTGCACATCACAGAAAGCTATTAATGGTTGAATTGTTCTAAGAATAGGAAGTATAAGTAGCATTGAGATAATCCCTTAAAGAGATTATGAATAATAAGCTTAAAAGAAATGGGCGTAGAGGACAATCGTTTCAGGATCCTAAGGTGTACTCCAAACTGTTGAGTGCTGACAGAGATGCCCACTAGAGAGACCATCACTCAACTGCTTTAGCTACCTTCCACTTAGCATGCTGAAACGATCAGGCTTCACCATTATTCAATATTAATGCAATCAAATCAAAAGAGTATGCGTGTTTTTTAACATGATATTCGCTTAAAGAATGTGATACTAAGAAAAAACCACATATGGTGCCTTAAGCTCTGTGCATCCAATCCTCCAATTGAAGATGCCACACGGGCATGAAGATACTGGGGAACCAGATAAACAGTGCCTAGCATAATGAAAGTTCTGTCCTCAGTAATGCTTGCTTTATCTGTCAAGTTTCTCAAACAATGCACAGGATGCCTGAGATATCAATTGTCTATAAAAGATGCATTACATCACAACATCTTCTTTGGAAGATTTATCACATCACAACTCTATCAATGATTGTAATTTTCTCCTGATCTCAGCATCTCAGTTGCTTATTATCTGGATATTACAAATTTTCATAATTTTTAAGTTTAAATAAAAATTCTTCAACACTAGCAAGCCACTGTACATAAAAATTCATTCAGGGTATCCTACTATTAAAACTTAATTTCAGTTGTTTGCCTCTTTTTCCCATGAATATTACTTAAAGCAGATGCTTTTCACTTTCTAAAAATTAACTGAATCATTAAGTTGATTATCAAATTCCTGTCATTAAATTTCCTATGCTTACAAAAGTCTATATGGAAAATGGTAACAGGAAAAGCAAGGATAAAACATACACGCATAGCCATCTTTTTAAGTTTATTCATTGCTGAGAAATGCTTCAGACGTGACAATACTGCAGAATCAAGAGGTTTGTCTGGAGCAACTCTGTCATCTACAATCCATGGGTTACCTGATAATATAAACAATCGCTATTATGTCTTGAACAAGATAAAAAAAACTTTAGCAAGGTTACTAAATATCTGCATTCTTACTAGCTAAATAAAGTCCAAAACTAATGATATCCCGATGCAAAAGAATGAAACCACTCACACAAGACTTCATGAGCAGTAATCCTTTGCTTCGGGTCCCTGTCAAGCATCTTTCTGATCAAATATTTGGCACTTTCTGAGATATTTGGCCACGGATCAGATTCTAAATCTAGTTTTCCTTGTAAAATCTGTCTGAAGATTCCTGAATCGGTATCTGCAAGTAGTAGGAAAAGTTAAATACACTATACACTTCGTTGCAAGACTAGAAATGCAGAGAATGAGAGAAAATACGAACTAGGATCGCTACCTGCCCAAAAAGGCGGAACCCCACTTAATAAGATGTAAAGGATAACACCCGCACTCCAGACATCTGCTTGAGGACCATAGTGCTTAAGCAAAACCTCTGGTGCAACATAATACGGACTCCCAACTACATCATAAAAATATTGTCCTGTAGGCAAAAGGAATAGGAGAGAAATTAGCGAACCATACATCTTTGATGAAGCACCATTCAGAAACCAAGGAAACATTTATGCATGCACGTCATCCCTAGCAGCTTAAGTTTACCCAAAGAAGGTCATCAATGGTTAAAAAGTGCAGAGGAGAACAATGGGCAGAAATTTCTTTAAAATTTATAAATATTTATTCCAAGACAACAAAGAATGCAAGATTACCAATCACACACTAAGGTTCAAGATCAAAAAAAAAAGAAAAAAAGAAACCTCTCTATACAAGATAAGAGACATCAAAACCACAATTTCTTCTTAAGAAACAACGCCACAAGAACTAAAGAAAAAATAACCTGGCTTGTAAAAGACAGAAAGGCCAAAATCTGTAGTCTTGAGCTTGGCATCATCACCAGGTTTATCAAACAAGAAATTCTCAGGCTTAAGATCTCTATGCATTACCCCCAGACAATGACAATACTCAACCACCCCAATTATGTTTTTGGTCAATTTAGCAGCCTCTTTCTCGCTATAATGACCCTTTGCCACGATCCTATCAAAAAGCTCACCACCTGCACATAACTCCATAACCAAATGTACAAACATGGAATCTTCATAAGTATCCTTTATTTGCACCACATTTGGTTGCCCTGATAAATGATGCATGATCTGAATCTCTCTATAAACATCCTCATAGTCTTCTCTACATAAAAGTTTCCTCTTTGAAATTGATTTGCAGGCATAAAGAGCGCTGCTTGCTTTATGGGTACATAGATACGTGATTCCAAATTGACCTTGTCCTAGTTTCTTGCCAAACAAATAATGGTCTCTAAGTCTTGGGGTTTGATGTGGCAAAACTGAAGTTGCGGGCTTTCTTGTTGTTGGTCGTGCTCTTGATGCTGGTGGTGCTGCTGAAGATGGTCGTTGTTGTGGTGGTGGTGCTCCGCTGGTTTCTTCATTCATTTTTTTGGAAAAGTTTGAACCTTTTTCGGTTTTCTTTTTTGGTTTCTCTCAATTCCTGAGGAAAGGAAGGAAGAGAAGGGACTGGTTGTACTTGTTTGAGTTCGATATTATGGGAGCAGAAGTGGCATTCCAATTCAGGATGATTTTTTTCTTTATTGCAACATTTTTGGGGCTCAATTTTATTGGTTGGAAACAATTAACAAATAGTTTTCGCTAACAGGTCATCATATCACCGATCATGGAAAATAGATTATGCAGGACCTTACTCTACAATTATTTTTTATTTCTTTAAGTTTTAATTAATTTTAACTTTTATTTGTGTAGTTAGGGATCAAGTCGAACTCGGGTACAATTTAACCAAATAATTCTAGTTTTTTTTTTATAAAAAAATTGTCTACAATCAAGATGTTTTATTAAAAAAATAAAACATCCAAATAAGTTCACAATCCAAGCTTTAAATTAGGTTTGAATTCTCAAGACTCTTTTGATAACTATGCTTATTTATTATGGAGTTACAATGGTAAAACAAAAAGTGAAGCAAAATATGTTATTTTTAGTGCAATCAAAACATAAAATTGATTAAGAAAAAGGGTTTTATTTCTTTTTATTTCTTTGTATCTCCTGCTTTGCTGACTTCCTTGCTAAAAATAGGGTAAGAAGGTTTGAAACAAGGCTATTCTTTTTTTTTTTTTATTTACGTGTGGTGTCCGGGTCAGCTTACGCACATCACGACTAATCTACATGGTTCACTGAATATCCTGCAAGCCCAGTAAACAGATAAAGCACCGCGAGGATTACATACATGCATAGTAAAATTCAAAACAAGGCTATTCTTGATTTGTGGAGCTGAGTGAATATGATGGATCCATGCGATTTATTGATTACTTCTAGGATAAATTAACAGAAAAATAGGGGAGGGGAAATCATTTTTACCATCCTCGAAAAGCATGCTGATTGGAATAACAACTTTTTTTCCCCTTCAAAGTGCTTTATTAATTTTTAACATTCACATGTAGAGATTTGCTTTGGCAGACATGAACTGGCGAAAGAATGCAGAAACAAAGACCTATGCCTCCCCAACTTCCTGTTGATGCTAAAATTAAGCGAAGCTCTAGCTTAAGAATAAATGGAAAACGTCAGATGCTGAACTTCTGATGTACATCATATTCATAACATATTGTAAAAAACTATACGAGATTTAGATCCAGAACTTTATTAGTATCTCAAACGTTGCAGTACAAACACAGGATACGAGATAAACTTGTTCATACACGAAGGAAGAGTTGGGTAAGGCTTTTAACAGCTATTTAATGCAGCCTCCCAATCCCAGGTCCTGTATGCAGCTGAAGTTTCTTGCTGGGGACAACCTGAAGAACACCTGGAAGTTCTGCAACGAAAAGCATATGATTATGAATATAAAGAAAGATTTGTCAAGTAAATTGTTAGTGGCAGCAAAGGTCACTTGTGGATATAGCAAATGCAAAATGCTACATCAAATTAAACATCATCAAAAACATTCAACACACGCAATAGAACAGAGTTGTTTACATGACTCAAACCACTAAATACAATATATTTCGTTCAAGAAAGAAGATGCTCTCCATAAGATGCTAACAATCATACACCCCATATCAGCCTCACATTTTACACATCCGTTCAGCAAGAGAGGCATCATCTGCATTTGAAATCAGTTGTGCAGTGAACAAAATAATGAAGGACGATTAAACAGGCTTTACTTGATTTTACTCAAGTGTTTAGATTGGAAGTAAATGGTAAGAACACGAAAAGAACATGCTTCCATGCATAATTCAAGCATATATGGTATTATAACAGCTAATGGAAATCAGAATTCACGACATCCATAATCCATGAAGAAATTCTTGCAAAATTATTATTTAAATGGCCTAAATAATAAACCGGGGAGCTTGAATATAAAAATAAAAATAAAAATAAAATCAGGGAACCTTTACTATTATCAAAGAAAACCTCAAATTCACATTGTAAGATCAACAATCTCAAGTTTTTTTCATGAAAAAAGATCCCATTAACTTATGAAATCATTTCAATTAAAAAAAAGAAAACTAGAACAGAGAATCATACTTGAAATTTGTTCAACTTGTTGTGGTGTCAGCTTGGCAGAGAATCCACTCGCTGCTGTCTTATAACTATAAAGCAAAGCCTCCTTTGCAGCATCCTCGCTATAGACACACACAACACAAAACCCTTAAAATCCAAAGCATAAATAAATAAATATCTATACAGATCTGAATTACAACACCACACAGCACGGTACCTGCCAAGAACAGAGGCGAGGGTTCGGATATGGTAAGCCTCAGGCTCCTCGTCCTGAGGTCTCTCGGTATAGACAATCTGAACCGATGCTGCTGATGATGAATCAGCCGTTGAAGGAACAGACTCGGCCATTCTGATTACAAAGATCAAAGCCAACAACAAAATCAACGGTGATGATGATGAGAAAGACAAGGGAAATTTGGTGCTTCTGTGCATATTGGATTTTGAGCTCTGCTTCATCTTCTCTTATTTATAAACAGAAAGAAAGTTATAGCTGAAATCTAAATAATTCAAAAGGATTATACTTCGCTCGATGCTCAGCAACGGAGTTTCCTTTGTCGTTTAATCTTCGGGATCCCCGCCGTGTGAGGGAGACAACCGTCGGCTTCTTACGCGTTACGTGGCTTTTGTTTTTTCTCTTTCAAGTTGTTTCATTTACAATTTTCGTTATTCACTAAATTATTCATTGACTGTGATTTTGCAAGTACACCCCAGTTAGGCCCCCAGTCAATAATATATATACACGAATTTTTTTGTTATTTTAAATTAATTTTTAATCCTTTTGAATTATTTTAATATATTGATGTAAGAAAATTATTAAGTTTCATTTATATTTTCTAAAAATAAATAACAAAAAACAATTCTGAGAAATTAGTTTATTATTAAGTTTATATGAAATTTATAATTAGTTACATTTTAATTTTTTCGGGACATACAAGAAATTTAAATCATGAGTCATAATTAGCCTTTGTCTAAAAATTTATAACCATTATTAATTACTTAATTTTCATAATGAAGAAAAAATAACCTAAGGTTTGGTATCACAACTGAAAAAATATGATCTCTTATTTGTCATTAAAGTCCAAAAATAGAGCATGCAATGGGAAACAAAAATAAATTAAATAATATAGTGTAATTGTGATTGTTTTTTAAAATATTTTTAAATTTAAATATATTAAAATGATATTTAAAAAAAATCAATATATGAAAAAATTCAAAATATATAAAAAAAATTAATTTTTTGCAAACATGATTTGTACCACATCTAAACATTTAATCTCGAGGCATAAAAGCTTGTTTGAGATAATTTTATGCAAAATAAAAAATAAAAAATATTTTTAAGAGTAATAAAAAAGAGGGTTCTTAACATGTACTTGTATTTATTTGAGGAAATTCACAAATTCACAGACTTAAAATAAAAGAAAAATAAATAAAAAACTTTAAGGGTTTTCAAGGGTATATTAGTAATTGAATTGCTAACGGATAGGATAAGTCAGTCCATGAATGACCCAAGCTCCCCAGCTTCAAAGCCAAAGCTAGAGAATAGCACAAAAGGGGGAGAGCTTTTTTCTGCTCTCACTCCTCCAAAATGGCTGCTTCTTCTTCTACAGCACTAGTGGCTCTCTGTTCTTCGTTAACCACTCAATGCAAAATCTCCAAAAGCCAAAACCCTCCTCTCTCCAGAACCCTTTGTCTCTCTAAACCCAATTTTGGGTCTTTCTCAAACACCACTAACAAGCTCTCCTCTCCTCTTATTTTCTCTAAAAGACCTACATTTTTTGCCAGGCCCAAAGTCTCTGAATCTGAAGCTCCTGTTGTTGAAGCAGAGACTGAAGCACCTGTGTCAGAGGTTAACCCTGAACCTGCTGCCACGCAGGTTGTTGAGGTTGCTAAGGAAGAGCCACCTAAGCGTGAGGAGATTTTTGCTGTTGTTATGGTGAGTTTTGAATGGGAGTTGAAATTCTTGTTTTTAGCATTTTAATTTATTTATTTTATTGATATTGATGTTTTTGGATCGATTTTGTGTGCCCTGATGGGTTTTTTGTTTTGTTTTGTTTTTGTTTGTGTAATTTTATGGTTAGCTAGATGGTTTTCTGGTTTGAGCTTATAATCTTGCTGCCATTTGTGCCTTAGAAGACTAATAATTTACTCATCAACG
This sequence comes from Populus ilicifolia, assembly GCA_015708895.1. Taxonomy (NCBI): domain Eukaryota; kingdom Viridiplantae; phylum Streptophyta; class Magnoliopsida; order Malpighiales; family Salicaceae; genus Populus; species Populus ilicifolia. Next base: position 292,914 of record SRLM01000057.1, read on the forward strand.
ACTGATGTGTGTTTTTTATCCAACGATGAATGCAATGTTTTTGAGGTTTTCAAGAAGATTTATTGTTGTTCTGTTATGGTTTCCCTGCTAGTCACCTTTTGCATAATTTGGCCTGCTTAATGATCCGGGGATAGGGTTGCAATTCTTTTTACAGGTAGGATCTCGCCAGTATATTGTTATACCAGGGCGATGGCTCTATGTTCAGAGGCTAAAAGGTGCAAATGTCAATGACAAGGTATAGTTTGCTATCATTTTCTTTGTAGATCTTAAGTAGTTAAAATGGTTTCCAAGTTTGTTGCAGCCCCCACGTAGCTAGTTAGTGTTGTTTGATTATGTGGTACGAATTGTTCTCGTGTGTATTCAAAATTTGATTTGGGGTTGCCAAAGGGGTTTTTTTTCTCTCTGTAATGGTGAATGTGAAGCTCCAATCTCATAGTAGCATCTTCAAATGCACGCTTGATTTCTGATCAAACAAGATGAAAATACTGCTTACTGCCAGTAATTCTAATTACATGAAATTCTGTACATTTGCCAATATTTTATACAGTGATCATACTCTCTTACACAGAAATTTCTCCTCTTTTATGAGGCAATTTCAACAGTGCATTTGGATGAATTCCAAAAGCTTTGATTGTAAAAGCGTTCTTTTCAAATTTCTATCATGTTTTTGATAACCCCACATGCTGTATTTCCTAGGATAACTCTTTTTGGATCACTGCTGAACCAGATGTTGCAAAATTGCTTGAGTTATCTAAGACTTAGCCATGACTAGATTTCATGGATATCTGGTCATGCCAAGAACCAAAAGGCAATGCTTTTGATAAACCAAAGGCAATGTCTTTGGTAACAAAGATACCAAAAAAAGATATGTTTTTCATTAGAAAAAAAAACCTTTAGAGAAACCATCTTCTACAAGGTCAGATCAATTAGCTGGTTCACTTATGTTTCTAATCCTTCATGGGAAGGAAATGATATGCTTCCGTAAGATGCAAGAACTATTTATTACTACTACATCCTGAAGATTTGTCCAAGGAGAGGTCTAGATGGCTTTCAGAAAAAGCCTGAAGCCATGTGCCCATGTTGGAGGACTGTCCATAGTTCAACATGTTCTTTACATGCAGCATCCTAAAACTAAAACCATCACAACTAAATTATGTCCAATTCATACGCAATGATAGAACTTAGGAGATTTTCTTTAGTAAGTTGAATGTCACGTGGTTCTGCTTAACATGACCTCTGGTGTTTCATCCAGCTTTCATTTCTATGTAATTTTTCTTCCTTTTAGAATCTATCTTCATCGTATTTCTTCTCTCCCTCTATAAAGAAGAAATCTTGGGGCTGCTCCTATTTCTTAGGATTTTCTTTGTTGTTAATAAAAAAGGTGATACTCAACCATGGAACGTATTCATCAATATGCAAGATTGCAACACTTTTGTGATGATAGAAAGGATCTAATTGATTATTCCCTTTTCCTATTAGAGAAACATTATGTAACTGGTTTTGGCTCTAGGTTCTTCAAAAGTTTGCATTTTGCATTGATTTAAAAGTTCAACCTTTGATTCTTCTGCAGATAGTTTTGAATAAGGTGTTACTTGTGGGAACAAGAACAAGTGCCTATATTGGAAAACCAGTGGTGACTAATGCTTCTGTTCATGCCGTAGTTGAAGAGCAGGTAGGCTTCATGGCTGTGGTTATTATATGTATCTTTCCTTTCAGGTGACCTTTACTTTCATCATTTTTTTCCTGCACCTTTCTTTAAGTTCCCTGATTTTTCATTTGTATAACAATTGCAGGGATTAGATGCTAAAAAGATTGTCTTCAAATATAAGAGGAAGAAGAACTATAGGAGAAATATTGGTCATCGACAGGTATATCTGATATCTTCTCACTTCAAGCATACACATGCATAGTAACCACACAAAAAAAATTTCCTATTGCTTCATTATTCTTATTCTCTATAAAAATAATGCATGAGACAATTTGATTTCATCTTTAATCTTTTATGTTCATATTTTATTTTATTTTTTGTATAAGAACGAGGAAATAAAATAATGCTCTTGGCCTTACTTGGGTGGCAGTTGGGGTTTTGTGGTTTCAAATCTCAGTCATACCAATACATTAAGAAAGTCCAGTTTCCAAATTCCAGTTAAATTCGCTCAAGTTCAGTAGCCAATAGAAAATTTGCCTTTTACCTTGAGTTTTCTCCTACCGCTCCTTGTTAAAACTTTACTCTTTTGTTGTTGTTTTTTTAATTGTTTTTAATTATCCCTTCCACTCAAATTAGACCATGGTTACCACTAAATGAGACAGGGCCGCAATCATTTTCACTAACCTTGATAATTGAAATTTAAATGAAAGATGACTCCCTTTGTTCTTTTGTCTACTTTGATTGATTGAAATGACCTTCTACTGCCTGATATTTTTAAAAATGCTCTGACTCAATCATGCAGCCAAATACTCGGATAAGGATAACAGGCATCACTGGCTATCAAGACTACCCAGTATCTACTCTTGATTCATAAGATTTCCTGCGGAGTTTTGGATGAATACTTGAAGTTCATCTCTTGATACTTTGTGAAGTTGTTCTTTTACTTTTGGTGTTGTTGTAATTCCCCTTAAAGGGCAATGATGTTGAATTATGAGAATTGATTTTGCATAAATGAATTATTTGCAGTATGCAAGAATTTAGGGCGGCATGCTTATACATCCGTGAGAGCACACTGGTGGATTGTCGATGATTTTCATGTGGTCTCATGGGTAAAGACTTTCGTGGCCTCCATGAAGTATCCAAATCTTTGGATGGAAACCTATATCCTGTTCTTTTCATTCTCATCTTGCTATCTCTCCGCAGCTTGTTTCTTGATTGATTCTTCGTATTTTTGGTATTTTCTCTGCAGTAGTGATGTGAAACTCCTTTCTTATAATCTCTTCATATAATGAATCGCTTTGGCAAATTCGTGCCAGCTTGTCATAATATTCAACTTTTGTTCTTCAGCGCACCATTCTGAATAAGGTTTCAATGGCAGGAACAACCAGTGCCTGCATTATGTGGATGTTTAACTCTTTAACTTGTTTTTTTTTTTTTTTTTTTAATAAAGTCTCCTCTACCCAATTTAAGCCACCATTCCAAATTAAGCGGAAGAAATCCAAACCCTTTCATTTAGGTATTCCCATTGCAACTGCTGTGGACGTCGTTAAAGTCCAGCTCTAATGAATTTTTGTGGCATGTGGCTGATCTCAAGTCTGTTTGCTTTCGGCTGTCCCAGTTTAATATTAAATGAGTTATCGCGATCCTTGATGATTAAGATTTAAATGAAAGAACACTCGCTATATTCTTGCGCCTGTTTTGATTCACGATAATGAAACATAGGCCACCATAACGGGTTGACATGGAATCTAGCCTGGCCGGGAGTTGAGCTGGCGGGTTCGGTTAAAAATCGAGGTGGACTTGTGACCTGGTAAAAACGTTATTGTTTTGACCTTTTTTTAATTAACCCATGATCTGGATAAGATGAAACTACTGCTCAATGTCGATGTGGTTAATTGAAATTGAGATCTTGTTCATATGTCAATATATAGACAGCAGGAGCATTACCAAACATAGGGCGTTTTTCCATAATTTCCAGGTAGAAACGCTTTCAGAGACAACTGTTTGCTGGCCAAATCGATTGACAGATATTCTGAGGTTTTCAACACCTTACGAGGAACCGATATGCGTCTCACATTTAAATCCAGAGAATTACAGGGGTGATCTGGATTGCTTGTCAGTTTACAGAAATTTCTTAAACCAGGTGCCCATGAACAAGGACTATACAGTCTTTCATCCCGTTCCTGAGTTGCTGCATCCCGAACGTAAAACTGACCTAATTATGTCCCAGTTCTTGCACAAGTTGTTGCATTCACAACATTTGCAATCCCACATTGCTTGAATGCAATTCATGGCTACTGCTCATGTTTCTGCTTTAGTCTTCTATTGATTAATGAATAGGCAAAACCACAAGGCCAAATGATCCTATTGGCAATACTATCTTAGTATAGTTCTTAAATAAATGTATCAACAGCAATACAACCCAGCCTTAATCTTTCAAGATTCTTTCAAGGATTATAAAGGATTACAACACCTTCCTAGAGCATTGCTGGCTCCCAACTGTACAAATAATCCATATTGGGAGATCATTGAATTAACATTTCATGGAAAATATATATATATATATATATATTATAAGAGATTATGCATGAACTTTATACCTCATTTTCATCACAGGGAAGAATAATCAACCCATCTGTATCACAAGCGACGCAGGTGTCATGTATTTTGTGGCAAAAGAAGGATGCCACTCTGCAGCTTTTTTCAGATCCTTTAAGCAAGCGGCAAGAGATCTCTTAAGCTGGCTTTGGCGGCAAGACTGGCCAATACAAGCTTCACTCATATATTCGCTTTCTCTTTAGAAGTGTAGGGAATATAGAAATGGACCCAATAATGAAGAGCACAGACAAAGTTTTGAAATCGTATAGATCCTTTACTGACTTGAGATCCCCAAGAGCAAGGCCAGCCTGACGTTGGGAAAGAGGCAGCAACATAATTAGCAAGATGATGCATAGAAATGTTCGAACATCAGTTATTCATTTCTAACGTCTCTAGGGCCTGGCAGCAACACAATTAGCAAGATGATGCATAGAAATGTTGGGACATCAGTTATTCATTTCAAACATCTCTAGGGCCTGGCAGCAACGTTCTTGATGACAATGCCAATGAATATTGTTATTAGCAACTACAATTTATAGGACACTCCACTCAAAGTAGTAAAGAAATTCACATTAAGAAAAACACTCCAGACAACTTTACTGCCACTACCAAGCTATTTCTAGTTCCAAACATAGCAGAAGATCTATCACAACTATCATGGATAAAATTGATACATTTACATCAAGCAACAAATCCAGGAAATTACTAATCTGTACATATCCAACACCTAACAAATATGCACAAATAAACTTCTCTTGCCACCGCCAGGTGATCATTATTTATCCAATCTGAACTGATACTGATGAACTACTAATGATATGCAGCAAAAGGTTCCTAGCTAACTACCATGTGGTGCAATATTTGATGAATATATGTTAAGAGTTTTGATGATAATCCAGAGATGATATGAAAACAAGCAACACAAATTTTTGAAAGGGAAAGCAATCACTATAGCAAGAACATGAATAAGTCTAACTTTAAAAGGAAAATCACAAAAGAAGCCAGGAACTAAGTAGAAAAACTCACCCTGACAGTGATATAGGAAGCGGGAATAAGACCCAATAAAGTAGCCAAAAAGAAAATATGAAAAGGTATGTCCACGATTGGAGATGCCAAATTGATAAAAAGATTGGGCAGCGTTGGAGTTACTCTCAAGAAGAGCATGTAATTCAGTAGTTTTTCCCTTCTCTTAGCAATCTGAATTCCAAAAAGATTCAAATTAGGGTGGTATTGCTGAAATGTAGAGCAAATTTATGAAAATTGTAGTAAAATTGTTAATTCCAAGTAAATTAAAAGAATAGTACCTCTGCCTGAAAAAATCTCAACTTTTCAGGCCACAACCAATTAACTAGAGGCCTGCCAATCAACTTGGACAAGAAAAAGCAGGAAGACGCTCCAGCAGTGGCATTGAAAACAACTAAAAAAATCCCCCTAACAACGCCAAAAAGAGCTCCAGCTAGCAATGACATGAAAATTGTTCCAGGAATCATAAAAGTCTGCATGAAGATATAAGTAGAGAAGTAGCCCAGAATGAATTGTGCTGGATATTCATTTGCATATGTTGCGAGATTGTCTCTGAAGCAAAATAGAGCAATGTAGTTCAACAAAAGTACGATACAGTTAAAACAAGAATATAAAGAAGGTAATAGACAAAGAACATTTAGCCACTAAATAGTTATTTCTTTTTTAACACAACAACGTCAGTACTACTTTTGAGGCTCTGACTGCCAAGCATGCAGGGCAAACATTTAGAAGATCAAAACCAACACACAGAGATTGTACAATACTAATCTACACAATTTATATAGACTAGTCAGGCTAAAATTGAGGATCTGATTCACCTCTCCACATCTGCGGCATTGTAAAAATAATCTATAAAAACTCTCCCACTTCACCTAATGACTTAATCTGCCATAAAACTATGGTCAACATCTTGAACAAAGAAATTAGTTCATTTCATTTCCATGAACTCAACCATAGTCTCGAATGAAAGGACTAACTTAAATCCCATTCCTGAATTTCACCACCAACAACATAAATCCTTTCACTTCTAAATTTTCCAGCTACTAACAATTGCACATGAAAAGCAAATTAAATCTATCAAATCAACCTTCAAGATGAAAAATTTAACTCCAATGCAACATCTCCCTACACTCAAAAACAACTTCGAGAATTAGAATTCAACAACCCCTGTATCCCAATCAATAAATTAACTAACAAAACCAAAGTATTTTCATTAGGAAAACTAGTTCCATCTATATTTAGCTGACATTTTACCATCAAATCCTTATGATTCAAAAAAAAAAAAACTGAGGAAAAAACCCCACATCTATCCATGCAATTTCATACGATCGATTCACATATATAACCAAATAACCCTAAAAAACTATAAAAAAAAAAAATTAAAACCCATTCAAATTTGAGCATTAAAGAAAAGAACGAAGAAAATTGAAATTAAAAGAAAATAGAAAAGGAGGGCATACTTGAGCAAGCGAAGATCTGAAATATTACGAGGCAACTTGAGCTTGCCGTATTCAGCAGCAGGCATTGTCAAGTAGATACAAAACAATCCCGTTGAAAAGACCAAAAAGACTCCGATAGCAGCAGCTAATTCCCATCTTGTCAACGGAAATCTCTCAAATTTAGCTCTTTTCGCAGAGGGTGAATCGTCCTCTTTAGCTTTCTCTTCATCTCTCATCGTTAACACCCTCCCCCTCTCGTTCCCTGTCGTTGTTTCACCACCTACTATATTCCTTGTCGATGCCATAAATTCATATAAGAAAAATAAAAAATTTCTGGCCTTTTAGTGTAATGATTTTGGGGTTTAATAGCGAGTCATTTCATTGTTTTGAATTGAACCCATTTTGATTTGGGGCAAATAAATAATGGGTTTTGAACAGAGATTTGATCTTGATGGTGAGCTTCTGAGAAATTCTGGATTTTGAATTCTGTAGTTTTTTTTTCCTTCCTTTTTCAAGACAGAACCCTAGAGAGATAAACGGCAGGGACACGGGCGGCGAGACTAAAATGGAAACGGCAATGGCAATGTTTTTATCTTTCCTTATGCGTGTGTTTTTGAAGGGAAGGGAAAGAAACAGAAGGATTTCATTGGTAGGGAAGATAAATTTGATTTTTGAGTAATTTTCATGAGCAGTAGAGTTTGGTATAAAAAATTTGAATTCTTTTTTTAATTTTAAATTACATTTTTAATATTTGTAAACGATGATTTTAAAAATAAAAAATTACTTTAATACATTTTTAAATAAAAATATTTTATTTTTTATTTTTCTAAAAAAACCCATTAAAAATTATAATTATTTAGAGAACAATATGATATCTATAATAATTATTTTCACAAAATATATTAAAATAAATTTATTTTTATTTTTTAATAATATTTTTAATATTAAAACATATATATATATATACACACACAAATCTTATGATATGTCACTTTCGCTGCCTTACTTTTCTTTTTATCTTTTTTGTTTTTAATGTAATTTAATTATTAGAAAATAGGGAATTGATATGAAGTTGATTTCCAAAGATTTTTTTTGTTAGGTAAGCTATCCCTTTGCTACAAATAAATGGCGTCCCGAGGGTCTTATTTGGTAGTATTATAATAATTATTTTTTATTTAAAAATATATTAAATTAATATTTTTTATTATTTTTTAAATTTTATTTTTAATATAAACACATCAAAATTACCTAAAAATAAATAATAAAATATTTTTAAAACATAAAAATAAATAAAATTGTAAACCCAATTTATCATGCATTTTAAAAACGTTAATCCAATATAAATATATCATCTTATTTAAGAAAAGAATATATATGGATTCGAAACTTTAGGCTAAATTAAGTATTTTCATTGTCATCTCCATTAATTTCTTCAAGTTGATATGTTGAAGTTAAAAGTAAATGTTATGTTTTATTTAAAAAAGTTTAACTAACAATTGATTTAGAATATACTTTGTTTAGCAAAAAGTTTAATAATATTATTTAAATTGGAGTCATGAAACGGACCGAGTAAAATTCTTTTGTGTGTAAAACAAGAATGCTAAAGAAAAACAATTCGAGACTAAGTCACTAGTTAAATTAGTAATTTAAATCATATTATTAAAAAAAATATAATAATGATAAATATATATATATATATAAAGATTAAATGAACCCAATTAGAGCCAACTTAAATTATAAAATAACTCAATAATAAACTAAAAAATTAAAAAAAAATCTTAGTTAAATCAAGTTAACTTACAAATTTTGCAACCATAAATAAATCAAGCTTGCTCATTGAAAGTAAAATGGTAGTTTTACTATGAATTGCATCATGCAACACTAATTAATTTTAGATTATTTTTTTTTAGATTTTAATAAATTTTACACTTAAGAAATTATTTGTTGTACGTAGGTTTCAAATTTCTCATATTCACGAACATGGGATATAGATATCACAAGATGCACCATCCTTCTTGAGCTTTGTTGTCACAGCAGCCATAAATAGTGTGTGCGTGTATATAGACTTTGGATATCTAAATATTGTCCATTAACTATTGAATGACAACTCAATTTAATTTATATAAATAATTTTATTTTAGCAAACTAAAGATTTATCTTTTAAAACTCAAATATAAAAATAATTAATCTAACTATAAATTATAAAACTTTATATATATATATATAGTTAAGTAAAATGTAATTAAATAATAAACATGAAAACTAAGCTAAACTTCCAATTGATTATTAGCACATAAAAGTGTTTCCCCTCCTCTCTCAAGCTCTCTTCTTCTTATTATTATGGTTAATGTGAACTAATTTGTGTAAATCTCAATTAATTTTATAAATTTTAAAATTAATAATCATGTAAGTTTTAATAATTTTGAAATTTATAAAACTCAAACTAATAATATTTAAAAATAAATATAAAATTTAACCAGTTAAATTATATCTCAAACTCTATGTCGTTGATGATGTGGCCTAAATCATGCTGATTTTTTAAATTAAAAAAAAAACCATGATATTCAAGCAAGGAGAGTTTTATATAACTAACAATTTTAAGTTCACTGCCATTCCATTCTATCCAAAACAGGATAAAGAGAATGGAAAGAATATTTTGATTTATGGGCCTGATATTCTTCCCATGGTCGAGGTTCTTTTGATTCCAAATTTAAAGGGTTTGAGCAGGGAGGCAGGCAGGCATCATCTTGTCGGATTCAGGCCCTCGATCAGGCATATCCACAGTCATCTTTTGCAAGTACAGCTTCATTTTCCATAGGAGAAACCTTTTGAATCCTGTTTTGCTTTTGTTTTTGCGTCCCTCATTGACTCCCATGCTTGTATCACAATTCACTACCCAACACACGAAAAGAAAACATCATCATGGTGGTTTGCACTCTCTTCACGTTGGGCAGACGGACCTTTTCTATACTTTGTTCCACGGATGCCTAAATCAGGGGGCTCGGTCTGGCATAGGTTCTATTTTCCAGCCGCATGTATTGATCAGCCTAGCAGTTCCAGTGAATTTGTGACCTTTTCGGGCTAGGCACCAGACTTGGGTGGTTTCAAAGTTGAAAAAACACATAACCCGATATATTATATTAAACCATCTAACACAAATAACAATTATTTTATTCATTAGAACAGTTATCAATAAAAACTTTTTTTTTATATTGAAATCCAGTTAATTTTCTTCTTTTCCAACAAAAAAAACCTAAAAAATAATAAATAAATTTTAATATAAAATGAGGTTTTTGAGAATTACTGTATGTGTATCTTATAATCTTAAAAAGTTGAGAAATAAATTTTCATAACAAAATTTAAACATGTTTTATGTTCATAATATTTTATAAAAGAGTGAACACTAATAAAAAAAAGTTGATTTCTTTTACTATATTATACCAGATAGATTTTCTGTGTTTTGTTATGAGTCTACTTGATTTTTTAAGTATAAAAAAACAATGAGAAAGCATTGTAAGTGTATTTTAAAAAGCAAATAATAATAATAATAACTCCAAATCATAAAAAAAAAAAAACAAATATCAACCATCAATCTATAGAACTTTAAATGATAAAGGATAAAATTAAAAAAAAATAATAAACAAAAAATCAGCAAACCTGAGTGATGAAATTGAAAAAAGCTAAGATTATAGATTTAATGATGAAATATAAAACATATTAAAATTTGATAAAGGTGCTAGGAATAAACATTTAAAACAAAAATATTGAAGGTCAAAATCTAAAATACCATCAAATATTGAAATGAAAGGCTAAATTAAAAATTCTAAGTCCACAAATTCATGAAAAAACCAAAAAAAAAAATCAAGTGATTCAGGACCATTTAAAAAAAAATTAAAAATCAAAATACATCATTTGATGTTCAAAATACTCAACCCAAGGAGTTGACTCATGACAGATAGACCTAAGGGATAAGTCAATCCAGATCTTACAACTAACTGAAACAAAAAATGAAAAACATTTGATACTTATATTTAATCCAAAAGCAAAACTCCTCATAAAAAATTAAATTGAATAGAGCTAACAAATAAAAGGAGTACTAGGTAACATGCTTTTTTTTCTTCAAAACAAATGAAAAATCCCATAGGAATTGAAAAAAAAATTGAGAATGAAACCAAAAAAATAAGCTAAAAAATTAAAAAAAACCATACAAATCCCAAAGAACCTTTAAGCCTAAGTTAATCTTCAAAAGTAGATTTTCAATTCTAGACTGAATTAAAAAGCTAGATATAAAAGAAATTCAATGCTGAAGGGTATAATAAATTAATTAAATTAAATTGTTAAAAAAGTAAGATCTAACAAGGACCAATTGAGACAATATCAATTTAATATTGAAAAATAAAATAATTTAATTTAATTTAATTTAAAAAATTAATTTAAAAGAGATAAATCCACTAAAAATAAAAAAAAATTAAAACAACCTATGTTACTCTCAAAAGATCAGAACTCGAGCCAACCCACTTAACTTTAATAACTTATGATTTGAGATATGAGATATATATAACTTCACAAAAACAAATTCAAAACAAATCACAAAGTTCAAGGCCTAATAAATAATGAAAATAAAAAAAAATAATTTTTAAAAAAATTAAAATAAAAAACTTAAAATGGATTAATCATCGAAATTGATGGATTAAGTCAATATGATTTTAAAAAATAAACACGAAAAAATAACAAAGTTAAATTTTTAATCATAAAAAAATTAAATAAAATAAAAAATCAAAGCAATGAGAACTAAGTCATGTACAAAAAAAAAGAGAAAATAATTAGAAATTAAATTTAAAAACAAAATAAATGAAAAAAAGGATTAAAATGAGCCATCAATAAAATAAGGAGAGGTGAAAACATTAATTTGTTTTATAGCATGGGCGTATTAGTTTATTTTAATTCAGCAAATTATTGTTTCTCGACAATTCATCATTTTTTTTTCTACGCTAAATGAAAACAAAAAACGTGTAAGTCAAATTTAACAACGCATGCACTATATATATTTTGTGATTTCAAGTCCTATAAACTCCCAATTGTCTGATCAACGGAAGCAAAGGATAGATTAACCGTACAGTTGAATATATTCAAGCCGAATATTAGGTTAACAGGGCCCAGGTTCAAACTTCTTAAGAATTACAGTGGTAGTTGCGAGGGCAAATAGGGATAAATGGCTAAGTTAGAAGGATTCAACAGGGACACTGCTAGCTGAGGGCAAAGTGGCTTCATGGTTTTGGAGTAAAAGTTGGTGCTCTATGTTCCTATTGAATTACTTTATAGACTTTAAAGAACTGAAATAGAGGTTATAATAAGGAATGTGATTCTGGAAAGTGGACTTATGGGAAGCAATCCCAAAGTTTTATGATTATATTATGCCCTAGACGTGAATAAATGACGGCTGGAGAAACATTCATAAAGTAACGCAGACAATGCTATGAAAGCAAGCAACAGTGAAGAATACGAAGAGCCAGAGAAAGTTATGAAAACACAATTAAGATCATATATAGAAGTATATATATGCATGCAATGATGCATAATTTACAATTATGGAACGACATAAAAAAGGGAAAAAAAGGTGAATCAAAACTTTCACCTAAATAAATGATCATCATCATCAGCATGCAAGTGGTTTCTAAATCAAGACATTAACCTTTAGCTCCTACTATAGCACTATTATTACCATGAATACATAGCCTTAAATAAATAGATTGGAACAGTATATAAGCGCTAGAGCTTTTTGTTATTATAAGTCAGGAAAGCAGTCAAGGAAATGGCTAACGTATTGCTCTTGCTGGCCAGCTGTTGGGTAATAGTTTTGAGGTATAGATGGCAAGTCTTGAAGGGGATATGAAGTACTTGAATCAGTCACTTGTGACGCTAGTAAGGTGTCAAAGTTTTTCCAGTCGATATATTGGCTGCTATTATTGCTCCTTTCTTCCTCGTAATCTTCATTGGTCTGGTGGAGATTGCCTTCTTTTGCTGCAAAACTTGTTGAGAGTGTATTGGGACTATCTAGTTTTGGGAGGTCAACAAGCTGATTATTGCTATCCAAAAATGTTTGGTTTGAAACGAGGTCAGAATTCGAGCCGAAGGGCTGTTGAAAACTCGCACCTTGATTCGGTCGAACCATATTATGTGCAGCAGTTACAGTATCTGAGAATGAAGGAGGTCTAGCAGGGTTGATATCATTGACATAATAAGCATGACTCCAAGCTTCAAAACCTTGTCTTTGATTAGGACTTGATTTCTTGAATGCCCTGCACACGACCCATCCCTCTTCCTGCATTTGACACCCAGAATAATTAGCTAATTAAAACGTACACCAGCCAATATTAAGCTAATTAGTTGAGTTGCTCAGTATGAGGATAAAATAATGCTATTATTTTAAGATGATAAAATAATTGTATATAGTGAAGTACTCTCTTTTTTGTGTGTGAAAAATGTTACATTTATTGCTAGCTATAATTATTTCAAGGTGTGAATGCTCGCTTGGCTATACAGCTATATCTGCACTCCAAGAAGGAGCGTTTAAAGAATGCTTTTTCTTTTTTTTTTTCTTTTTTTTTGTTATTATTAAAATTAATGAAGAATGAGCTTGCCTGAGGAGGTCCGTGTTCAGATGTTTGGAGACGATATTCATGCATGATCCAGTCAGTTTTCCTTCCATTGGGTGCACGTCCCTTGTAGAACACTAAGGTCTTCCTCATCCCTATAAGCCTGTTCTTGGAGAGCACGGCCTTGTCCCTTCCGGTTGCCTTCCAAAATCCAGCAGCAGTGGCTCTATTAGTCCGTGTTCCGGTCGGATACTTCCTGTCCTTGTGACTGAAGAAATACCACTCATTCTGTTCATCATACCCTAGCTTGCATCTAGCTGTAAAATCCAAATCAAGGATGAGCACTTTGGTTAGCACAAAGCACACACTTAATGAAATCAAGTAGAACTCGTTTCCATTATTTAATTAGTCATTTCCCTTTTAGGTACATTTCCATTACTCTTCGAAGTTGTTTATTTTAGCTTTTATGATTGAGGTTATAGTTGGGTATAACTCAATTATTTACAAAACTCAAATATAAAAATTAATTTTTCTCATTTTTTTATTTTTTTCTTAAATCCCACACAAAACCTCAACCTCCACCTCAATCTGTAGCAAATTAATATAGCAGTCAATTTTCTTAGGTCTATCCCCATTAGCGTATCTTCATTATCAGGTCACACACCTCACTTTTCCTTTGCACAAAGCATGTGTAAATTTGTGAGAAAACGGAGTGCTGCTTTTGAATATCGCTTCTTAAGTTCAAAGAGGGAATGATTGCTTGAACAAGAGAAAGCATGCATTGACTTGTGAGACATTTAGTGCACCATCTTTTTATTCGGTTAATTTCTTCAAAATCAATAGTCCAAAGCCTAGCTAGCCAGTACTATAGGGTTTGCAACATTGCAACTGTGCTGTGTGGAATTTCAATTGGACATGTGGAGATATATATATCTGTGTGTGTGGGGTTATAACTTTGTATGTTTAGTCCCACAAATAGTGCTTCCTAATTGATTTTAATATACCACTTAACAAAGAAGTTAATTTCTCCTCACCTTGGATGTCCCACGGCTCCATTTTGTAGAGATCAATGTTAGCGATGACATCTAGATCGATTTTCTGTGAGTCAATCTTCCTCTTGAGGTAGTAACCTACAAGTTCTTCTTCTGTTGGGTGAAATCTAAAGCCTGGTGGGACACAGGATTCCATCTGCATTGACAATATTCTTCAATCTCCTGATCGGGCAGAGGGGGGGGGGGAGAAAGATCAGATCGAGAACATATTGTTCATTAGCATCCATTTAATCCATATTGATTATGTTCTTTATCACATCTTATCACAACTAGAAAGGAGAAAATTTGAGTCACTGACACAAAACACATGCTTAAAGGCTCTTTTAGCGTAGGCCTAAAATCAAAGGAAACATTGAGAGACATGTATGACTCTTCAATACGATGAAATGGTAAGAGCTTGTAAAAGGTGATGGGAAGTTGCACACATGTTTTTGCCCTTGAATTAATGTTCTTGTCATCATTTCATATCCAAAATACCCATTCTTAAACTCTCAACTTACGGCTAGCAATGATGATGCAACTTCGTGGACCCATAAAATGGCAGACCATTCGTGGAACCCACCAAACGAAACACAGATTTTATTCCTTCCAAGTACCATGAACTTTGGCAAAGTAAATTGAGCACAAAAGCTGGCCGAAAGCTTGACTTTGCTGGCACAAGCATGTTATGTTTCTTGGAGTGCAGTGCACTCCCTGTTACTGGCACAAGCATTTTCACACCCACCGCCTGTGTGCTACAGCACTATCTCACTCAATAGCATGAACAGGTACTCTTCAATGACAGCCATATACTCTCTTCTGTGCTCAACATGCTTAGATCTGATCCCTCTTCCTCTCCCTGATCAAACACACATATTGTTCCTCTCTAGATGTGTTCTTACTTTTATCTCCTTTCCTAATAATGATCTAACTCTAAGCTACAAGCTGGGACTAGCTTCCATCAGCTTAAACATGTGGCATCTGCATATTCAAACCCATTTTCCCCAGCTTAGGTTAATAACCACATCATGTGACCTAATGTATGTGAAAACAAAACATATAGTACTTTTCAAGGAGTTTCAATGTCAAGAATGGATTCTCAAATGATTTTGGACTTCTACATCACAAACCCTAAATTCCTCAGGGAACAACAAGTATATATAACAATAAATACAACTTCTAGCGGGCTTAAATTCCGCTTCCTTAAAGTTGGTGACAAACATTAAATGATTTGGCCTATTATCCAAAATGCAAAAAGAGTATCAGTGCAACAACCAATTTCACATTACACCAATATTGATATACTCACAGAGAAAATTGAGAGTTTCCCTTGTTCTTGCTCTGCCCACCAGATGAAAGAACGAGAAGGAAAATAAGAGAATAGACAAAGAGGGAGAGAAAGAGACAAAGAGGATGTCTTGGCAATAGGTGAATGTTGTAAAGAAACATAAAGAGAGGAGAGCTTTTAATATGCAAAAGAGATGAATCTAGATGCCCTATATAGTACTGAATACTATTTTTTATTTTATTTTGCTGTTCAAGAGAGAGAGATGAACATTAATACACACACACTCTATATCTGCTATAGTAGAAATGTTGTAGAAGAAGTTATTGATTGCGCGTGGGGTGGCAGAAAGAATGAAAGAAAGGTTTGTTTGGACGGCGTGACACCATATTTTCACGCCACCCCCCCTTCCCTCTCTTCCCCACCGCTATTTTGTACCCTAAGATTTAATTCCTGCTAACTTTATTAACCATATACTATTTATTGATAATTATGCCCGGATATTAATTTTCATCTATATTCTTTTTTTTTTTATTTACGTGGGGTGTCCGAGCCAGCTTACGCGCACCACGATTAATCCTCACGGCCCACTGAATACCCTGCAAACCCAGTAGGTATGTAAGGCACCACGGGGGTAATAGACATGCACGTCAGAGTTTAAATTTAGATACAGTGAAAGAAAACAAGTCTCATTCACCGCTAGGCCAAGCCCTAGAATGCCATTCATCTCTCTAGCTAGCTAACTCCCACAATCCAGCTCCCATTGTCTGTTTAGTGCGCCGCCCTTTGCCACTTGGCAACTATCCTTTCCGGCCACCTGTGCTCCATGTCAGACTCTCTATCTGTCACTATCGAAAAGCTAATCATTTGTGTTCTCAAAAATATTTTTTTGGTTGAAGTCCAGACTAGTACCCACTGAAACCAATGTGCCCTTCTCAGGCTTTGCCTTTGCCTTGTTTATCATATTTTTCAATGTCCCTTAAAGACAACGTATTGGGAGGTTTGCTAATTAGCATGGATAATTTTTTATTTTTTTTTAAACGGAGCTGATATAATTAATTAGAGTATAAGTTCGTTCTGCCATCACAAGAAAACCTAACATAATATCACACAGAATAAAAAGACGAAAACTATAAGCTGTCTAGACTGGAGGAAAACCAAGCTCCAGGAGAGCTATGAACAACGGAGCCTGCTACGAAGAATGCAAGAACAGTAAAGCGTTTCTTTCCACCTTGCACTGCTATATTTTAGAGTAATTAGCAAGGATGATTAACTCTATCTTAGATGCAAGTACTCTAAAGGGTTCTTTATAAGCTAAATTCAGAGATACTTCAAAACCGCACACAGACAATGCGAGGCCATCACTGCTTCTTGTTCTGTAGAATTGTATATTTTTCATAGAGTTTGTTTCCTTGCAACCATTACAGGTTGGTCCTAGTTAATCTTACTATAACCTGGAAGAGCAATACACCGTTGTCGCTACCGGAGGAGAAGAGGGGGAAAAACTCATTGGAATTAGTCTTACCGTTGAAGAGTTTTACATTACACGGTTGCGATATTTAGCTCAGAAATCTAGAAATGGTGCGACTTTGTAGTGGGAATTTAGCCTCTCAACTAAAACAAGGAAGCATGCACTATTTGTTCACACAATGATGGGATGGCAAAAGAAAATCCAAAAGTCTCTATTCAAACAGAGATACAAAAAGATGACTAGATGGTCTGAAATTACGTATATATAAGAAGAATTGAATCTTTCCCAAGCCCCTGTATATGCCTTGAACGAAAAACAAAAGGGTGAACGATCATGGGGAGGTCCATTCGCAGCAGTTTCTTGATGGAGTGGTTGTTTTGGCCTTTGGTCATTAATTCTTAAAGTGGAGTGGCGTGCCTTATCCATCGCATCACCCACAAATATGCTTAAATTCCTCAAGCCTATAAGAATGTAAGGATCGTAAGAAGATTGATTATCATTGTGATTAGATCTTTCGTTAAGGGGGTTGTGCTCCTAATTGACAAGATGACAGGGAGGTCCTTTACTCTCTGTCCCTCTTGTAGTGAGCAGGCAAGCCATTATATACGGACCTCACGGAGTCCCTTTTGCATTAATTAACTTGTAAAACAAAATTAGGTGTGCTTTAGTGTAAAAACAAAAGAGTACGGATTTATACCTCGTATGTCCTAAAGCTTCCCCCACCACGGACTCCCAACGTTTGAGTGTTTGAGAACTCCTAGGGCCATGACCCCATCCCACCAAAAATAAATACTAACCCAACAACTAGATAGGGTGTTTTATATATACATATATGTTAAAAAATTTGGTATTTTATTAGAATTTTTCAAAAAAAAATCCCAAAAAAAGTATTTTTTGTTTTGAAATATATTAAAATTATATTTTTTAATTTTTAATTTTTATATTAATATATAAAAACGATATGAAAAAAATAAAGAAAAATAATTTGAAATAAAAAATGAATGGAGATGACAATGAAGCGTTTATGCTTCTTTTATACCTGTCTAATCATATATATCATGGTGATATATTTCTTGTAATATAAAAAGATTAATGAGTTTATTAATATTGATATGAACATGAAAAGAATTTCAAAAATTAAACTTGATTAATTATTCTTGAAAAATAAAAAGATTAATGATGTTAATGAATTTATTAGTAATAACATATATTAAAAAATCTGATTAGCTATCTAATGAAATGCAAGCTAAAAAACTTGTATCGGCTTACTTTTTATTAGCCACATTTGAGATGATGGCTAATGATAAAAATTTAAAATTTATATCGACATTGTTTAGTTGATCCTAATTATGAGTGAAAAATAATAATATGATGTAATGTTATTAATTAAATTAGATCATTTATTTATATTTGTTTACTAATTTTCAGGACCATCTCATATACAAGCCGGGAGTATACTTAGTATCACTTTTAGATTAGATATAATACGCTAGTTTTGGATTGTAATGCATTTTTTTTAGGCGTAAAAATATTAATGTTTACCTCTTGTTGTAGATGTATGAATTTATATGATTATTTATATTTATTCACTTTTTTTTATTATATATGCTACAATATTATATATATATATATAAAAAAAACTCTAAACGCTTTATAATTAATATGCTACATAGTTATTGTACGTCACCTTGAATTATTTGTAATTATAGGAAGCGGAATAATGTAAATTATAATTCAAGTTGATTCGATCAAGAAATTAAAATTGTAAATAAAATAAATTTAAATTTAAATTAATAATTTGAGATGTTTTATTATAGAAAAAAATTTATTAGAATTTCTGTAGAACTTTTGTGGTAGAGTACATGAAATATTTTTTTAGAAGAAAAAAAAGATGCTCGCTAATTTTTTATTAAAGTATGTGTTTTAGTCCCGGAAATTGTATCTATTAAATTAAATAAAAAGATAATCTTGCATGCGTCGACAATATATCCATGGCCTATGAAGTTTTCACCTCACACCCATGTTAACAAACCAAAGTGTCGTAGCATTAGTGGTCAATAACTCCATGTAAACCCACTCTATATATATATCCTAACCACTAATGCAATGAAAATGCGATTAAACTGCACTTCAGGTCTCGATTTAATGGGAAAAGAAATTTATTTATTTTTTAACTAGGTTTAATTGTTTTTCTATGTCTGTCATCTTTTCAATATTTTATTTTCATTAAATTTATAGAATATTTAGCAAACTTGGTGATTAGTCGTGAGAATCGTAAATTGTCTCGGATAGCACAAGTTATTAAAAAAAAATTATATTTGATAAATTTTTGAATATTCACAAAAAACCGATACTCTAAGTAGTCTCTTATGAACTCTACAGAAGTTATCGAAAAGATGACTGATCTCGTAGCCTTACCAAGAGCAAAAAATAATTCCTTAAAATTATTTTTGTGAAAAAAAACTATTGTGTAATAAACATTTTGTATATTTTTTGTAGACTAAGCAACATTCCATTGGATATGGGTCTAATGCCATCACCAACTACCCAATCTGATAGAATCATCACAATGTGATGCGATCTACCGACTTTCCTTCTTTGCAATAATTTATAGCATAAGGTTTTCTATTTCTATTATGGAGCCCTTATCAAACATGGTACTCCTAGATAATGGCCATTTCTCATTGGCTCCATCTCTCTTTCATAATGTTGATTAGCGATACTTTGATGTTATTATATATGGATTTGCTCATCATTTCATTTCTTGAAAAGTTCTTAGACAAATTAATTAAATTTTATTACAGAAACTAACAGACAAAGGGTCAGCTGTATCCATTAAGAGAAAAGAGAAAGAAACAAAACCATGTTGTCATTTTTTTTTGTTTGAGAAATAAATGCCTCTTAGGTTATTTAATTGTATAGGATATCTCATGCTAGATTCTGCTAATTGACTGCTGGACCGCTTGCAGTCTTTGACGTGTGATCGCAATTTTGTTTCTCATTACACACACACACACACGCATAAAATACTTTGTTTTTTTTTACTCACCTGCTTTGTGGCTTGGGAGTGTATGGATCCTTCATGCAACCATGGTTAAATATTTTGGTGAGATTTAATTATAGCCTCCTAAATCAAGTTCATGTGTGATTGGTCTATCTGGATAAAAAAATAAATATAAAAATATTTATTTAAAAAAAGTAAAAACAAAAATATAAAATAAATTCATCTGAAAAGTAATTTTAAAGTAAATCTTTATAAAGAAAATATGTCACCTCTATCTCCTTTGTACTCACCTCTTTTATTTTGAAACCTAATAAACATAATCATTTCTTCTCAGTCTTGATCTGTGATGTAAACTTTATGTAAACAAGAACATAATGCGTCATGACATTTTACATATCCATTATAAAAGTAAATTCAATCAAATGCATCTTCAAAAGGGCAAAGAGGTTTTAAGTCTAATTAATTGCATGCTAGCTTGGGTGAATTTGTTGAGTTGATATCCATTTGAGACACGAAGAATTGGGCAATATATAGAACTCGAAATCTAAATTTACAAACTATTTTTTTTTTACATGAAGTGTGTGAAGTAACGATTGAGACTGTTCATGATGCCCACTAAGGAATATTTAGAGCACGTAGCATCCCCTGAAATGAGTGAGTAAAAATGGTTAGCTAGCATGGCAAGTGTGAACAGGCTTGAGAATGTTGGGCAACCATAATAATAATAATAATAATAATAATAATAATAATAGATGATTCATTTGTATAGCTTCAGAATGCAAGATCGCAATGATAATGGTGATCAGAAGTTGTTGAGAAACACAATGATTCATTTGGAAAAATACCCTCCTTTGTGTGGGTTGTTTATGCTCATGTGTCAATATATTTGAGCTATATATATATATAACATTATGTTTATAACTTAGAATGTTCATCAACTCTATCTTCCTTTCTAATTTATTTTTGGAGGGGAAAAAGGAAATATAAATTAAGGATGGTCAATATTCACCAATCCATTGAACTATTTAATCAAATTATAATACAATAAGAATTATTTTAATTGGTTTCAACATGGATTAATAAGCTACATACAATTGACTCTGAAAAATATTGACGTCTCTGAGGTGAAGACTACAACTTATATTGTTGTGATGAACGAGACTGCGAAAATTTTGGCCGTCTAATCTTCTTCTTTTGTCTTTGTTTTTTTTTTTTTTTTTCTCGAAGGACTGAATTCTCATCATTGGTCTGCATGAAAACCACGCGGTCAAAACCAGTAATCATGTTGGGTAATTGAACTGGAATTAGAATATTTGTAGATTATTTTTATAGTGTTTTTATTTGAAAATATATTAAAATAATATCTTTAATTTTTAATTTTAGTATATTAAAAAGATTTAAAAATACCTTAAAATATTATTTTTTAAAAATTCTTTTAAAATATAAAAACAAATAAAATCCAAACCATGGGCAGTAGGCATTGCCTTTGATACCTCGAATCATTCATAATTAAAGATTACAACTTCTTGTCTTCTTTTACCATGTGTCTTGTGCGTGTAAAGTGCTTCCTTGTGATTGATAAATAGCATCTGTCCTAAATAATTACACGTTGTTTGAAATCAGTTTTTTTTTTTATAATTGAATTTAAATCATTTTTATTTTTGCCATAGAAGCAACGTTAGAGTCATCATACCTACCAAGAGAATGATTGATCAAGTGGTAGTAAAATAAAAAAACTTATGATGTTAATTTCTCCATGTTTCGGCGTGTGTGTGTGTGTGATGGGATTCTCTAGTTATCGTGTGAGAGATACAATTTCTTATGGGATTATTATATATGTATTTGTGCATCTTTTTGTACGGGAAAAAAAGCGAAGATGATTTTTTTTTTTTTGGTGGCAAAAGAGTTGGAGCAAAGGAAGGGGTGTGTAATTTTTTAGTTCCAGACTCCTGAGCCCCACGTCCATAGAGACAGGGTGCTGCCTAGCTAGGAGGAACTCTTGGGGTGCTGGTAGCAATAGGCAAGGTGATTATCACAAGGCAAGACTACTCTACTAGTTTATTCAAACCTAGTTGAAGTGGTAGAGAATTCATAGTTGAAGATGGTAAGCACGTACAGTAATGGCATTCACATATAAATTATCATTATATATATATATATAGCAATCATGCTAACATGGCAACTTGATCAAGCCACTTGTTTATGTCATTCTCGAGGAATTGGTTACCTTGATAGGCTTCTATCATGGCCGGCCGGACGGCACCACTAGCAATGGAAGCTCCTCTGAGAATTTGTTGAGACAATTTTGTGGGAAAAGGAGAATATTTTTGCTTATTAACATGTTTTTCTATAAATATTTTGTGAAATAATATGTGGCATTTATAACTTTTCGCTATTAAAAATAGTAACATAAAAAAATGAAATGGATTGCATAATAGAAAAAATAAGAGGAAAAGAGGAGAAAGAAAACAAAATAAGAGATATATCAAAATTTTGATGATTATATTACCACTACTATAAAAAAAAAATCTCCATGAAATAAATTGAATAACATAAAAAAAAATCATCAATAATAACTTGAGGCATATTTATTATCAAAAATAAATAAATTGCTCATGGTTTTCGAATAAAAAATATGACATACTCCAGTTATTATTAAGAAAAACCACGGATATTTTAACCAAGAAATATCATAAAAAAAAAAGTGCAATTGAGACGAACAGTATGCAAGTTTCATTCTTTTTCAGTACTTTTTTATTTTTTAATTGAGATTCAGTTGTTCTTCGATTCAGTACAAGATCGAAAACCATGCATTCCATTCTATCGGCAGGGGCATCAATGAATCTGAGGTATACATTAATGTGATTTAAAGAGCATGGGATTCAAATTTAGAAACCATATGTACATTTATTTTTCTAAGTTCATCAATATTGAGCTGCAAGGTTAATGATTCTAATTATACTGAAATAATTAAATTAAATTAAAGGAACGTTAGGGTTTAAATTTATAACTGATGTTAAGTTAGAAAGACATCTTAATTAAAAAATAAATAAAAGATTAATTGAGGGAATTAGCTCCACAATGCATTAATTATATTAAAACTTCCAAAAAATAAGACGAAAATATAACACTAATACTTTGTAGGCTAAAAGACTTTCGGAAACCGACTGAGAATCTTATTGCTGAAAAGAAAGGATCATCATGCTATTAGCAAGGGGTTGGGGTTGCTTGAGCCAACACAAAATAGTGTAAACTAAGAAAGTGGGTATTTTTGGGGCGGTGTGTGGGACTAGCAGGGGAGGTTGTGCTGTGCTTGCGTCCCCCCTACACCATACAAGATTTTCAAACCCTCATTATCATATCCAATATATATATATATATATATATATAACCTTCTAGATAGAGACGACGGGGACATGGAAGGGTTAACTAAGCTTGATGATGACCTAAACAGAGCTTCTAGAGAGGATTGATATGATAATGACATGTCTTCTATCACAACCAAAGTTGTTTCTCTTTACACTTTTTCCCTATATAAATAAATATAGCAGACATAGATGATTGCTTGTTCAGTTTATTCCTTTTGTCCCTTTCTTGCTTCTGTGTTCTTGTAAATTATATATTCGTTTAATTCTTTGTCTCTATGTACACTACTAATCTTTTGTTCTTTGCTCGATACATACTATAATTTTATTTGAAGGAGGGATCAGTTAACGGCTAATTAAAAAGAATTGGATCCATGCAGTTTAAGGTTTCTGATTGAAGTTCTGCTATTGTTATTAACTTTTTTTTAAGAGATAATATATCTATATACTAATTGGTTACTTGCGCCATATGTTTACATTACGAGTCGAATCAAATTCTTATGATAAGAATATAATAAATTTCACTTACAATAAAAGAATATATTGAGTATATTATGTTAAGCTTATTCATATGCCCATTTTTAATGCTAAACAACGAAGAAAAAGACTTGGGACAATGTTCCTCTTTTCCGGTGCTGAGCAATTTCTTTTTTTGCCTTGTGAATTTCCCACCTGTTTTCTTTGTTTCAAAGCTGGAGAACATCTTGCTCCTGTGTTTAAAAATGAAGGAAAGGTGCCATGGAAGAGTTCTTAAATCAACTGTACATTGAAGTTTTATTGATGGGTTCAGAAAACAATTAGGTAAACGAAATTCTGAAATTCCCCACAAGATTCCATAGGATAGCAGAGTTAAAGCCCTTCTTCGAGACCTGCCATTAACCATTGCAAAAACAACCTGATCCACTACTGTTACAGGCATGCACCAGCTAATCCCAAGCCATTTCATAAAACGCTGCCAAAGCTTCAAGGAACCATGATAGTGAAGAAATAAGTGCAGTGCATGCTCGGTCTCAACATCGTAGAATGGACACAAAGCTTGGCTTGAACTGATTAAACGCCCTTGTAAGAAAAACTCTTGTACAGACTCCATCTTGCAGAAGTAACCATAAGAACATTTCAATCCTAGGAGGAGCAAGACCTTTCCATAATAGTGGAGTGAAAGAGAAAGTGCATGGGAAATCGATGTTGTCAATAATGGTGCTGCAAGATTTATCGGTGTTGTCTTGTCTATTCGGCTCCCATTGTTTTAAATCAACTCTACTTTAAACTCAACCTGACCCCATCTATTAATGAAAGAAGTATTTGATCGGTAATGTGTCCCGTTGACAATATATTGTATTTGCCATTCCAGCCATAAAATCATCATCAAAGTTCATCCCTACCAGAGA
This sequence comes from Populus ilicifolia, assembly GCA_015708895.1. Classification (NCBI taxonomy): domain Eukaryota; kingdom Viridiplantae; phylum Streptophyta; class Magnoliopsida; order Malpighiales; family Salicaceae; genus Populus; species Populus ilicifolia. The sequence continues at coordinate 317,762 of SRLM01000057.1, forward strand.
GCTTTTATAGAAATTAATTCACAGAACTGATCCAGTTCAAACAAGTTCATCCCTAACAGAGAGCTTTTATAGACATTAATTCAAAGAACTGATCCGGTTCAAACCACCTTCGAATCCTCTATTTCAAATTTCACGTGAAGATTCTGTATGTGGAGGATTGTGGTAATTTGATGATTAGGAAAGAAAGAAATTGCTGATTCGATGCATATAGCTCAATTTAAGACTATCCATTACGATTTATAACCCAAAAAAACGAATGAAAGAAAGAAATCTAGCGAACAGGTAATAGAACAACAGGTTTTTCGCCTAATAGAAAGTCGCAGTGTAGCGAGAAAGGAAACATGCTTCAAGAATTTATATCAGAAGTTACCAGTACTAGATATGTCCAAATTCTACTGCCAATTGGTCTATGGATGAATTCTTCTCTCTTTTTTTAACAATTAAATGATCTTCAAGCTAGTTCGATAGCAATATCTCCGAACTAGTTTTGAATTAAGGAGAAATACTCGCATACCCAGCAAGTAGCAAGTCAAGGAGAAAAACTCCGTGATGTGAATTTTCTTTTCATTTTATGAAAAACAAAATTCAATTACTCACTACATTAAAGAACATGCGGACAACAAGAAGATTACATCTTTTTTATGTTTTTTATCCTGAGAATGAACAAACAAATGTCTGAACAGCGTGGCTTGAGTTGAACCGACTTCGAGGAAACAAATATTGCCCTGAAATCCAACCCTTGAATCAAGTTCCGGCCCAAAAATAAAACCCCAGCATCCGTGGATTAAAGGAAGCTCCTCTGAAAGTTTCCTGATGAAAACCTGGAAGACAGACCCTGAGCCATGTTGTCTGAATCTAATTTTATACTTTTCCTTCCAGCTTCCAGGTCCTTCTCGCGATCCCAAGGCTTCCATGGGTGTTGCCCCACCCACTCTTCCTTCTCTTTTTTCTGCTTGGATTTTTTCTTCGTGCGACTTGAAGCCTCTTCTTGGTGCTTTTGTACCAAAGATTTAGACCGTTTTGCTTTATTGTATTTATCCACCAAATCTGCATCTGCACTTGCCCGTTGCTTTTCCTCTTCAGTTGAAGCAAGTGCTGCGGCCTCATTGTATGCTTCCAGGTAACTGTCGTGCCACAAAAATGTATTAGGACACTATTTTAACTATAATAAATGAATGTTAACTATAACTAAATAAACAATAATCATACTTCATCTTCGCTTTCTGGGCTCTGTCTAAAGGGTTATCTGTCCAAACACTAGTATCACCACGTCCTTCTTTAGAGTTCTTGCTGAAGCTTCTAGATTGCGTGGGCATACCACCAGGCTGGGAAAACAAATTAGAGGTTATCATATGGTAATTTAAATTGGAGCTCTGGTGACTGGAGATTAAAATCCACAGTATCATTCTAGAACAGATTCTAGCCTAAGTGTGAGGGTGAAGTGTCATGACTAGATTAGAAGGCTGTGAGATACAACTATTTCCAAGAAAGAAATCCGAATAAATGTATGACAGCACAAGTAAGATGATCTTATTTATATTTTCACAATAAAGTCCAATTCATGATTCCAAAATCTTTGCTCATGGTAATTGCAGGAACAGCATACAACTTGACCAATTTTATATTTTCACAATAAATATGTGATAACTACTGGTAGACAGAATAACATTATGTAGAATACAAGAGGAAAGACTAAGGATATTATGGCCTGTGAAATGGGAGCACCAACGGATCCAGTATTGAGTCATAATCTTCAAAATGTTAACCATGAGAATGGGGATAATCAAGTCTCTAAACGCACAAGCTTGCACAATCAGAAAGTAATGCAACAACGTGTGTTTTTGTCATGCTGTGTGCTCAAATAATTTACACATTGTGGCAAGCTGGTATTAAAGAGCAAGATCATGGTTCCTGAGCAGAAGCAAGGCACTTGCAATTGGGGAAATATAACATGACTTGAGGGCCTTACTTTCCTTTCAGGAGGCAGCGTTGTCATCCATTCATCCCTGGATGGGGCTACTTTAACTTCAGTTTCTGCCAGGAGTTCATCATCTCCCTCCATAGATATACCTGCAATGGCACGAATATCATTAACTTTCTTTCAGAATTCAGATGATGAAGTGGAGAGTAATTTTATGGTGCTTAGTGCGTGACTAACGGCATCATATTAGATACTTCATGGAGCCACTTTATAGAAATAGAGAAATACAACTAGAAGAGAGAAATCATAGCTAGATATATTCTTATCATTTTTTGTGTCATGGGTTTTAAATTCTCTCTTCTTTTTGTGTTTGTCTCTTTCTTCAAAGTGAACCTAAAAAGTAACTAATAAGATGTCACCAGGTAATTCCTGAACACCATAAAATTTTCCAATGAAGTGCTAGAACATATCATCAAGCACAGACACCAATTACAGAAGTCAAAATTTATCTTATTCAATGACATGGAGCAAGCTATCAAAGTCAACTGATTCTTCAAAGTTTTTGAGCAACCAAAATTCTTTCATGCAGCAACAAGAAATCAAGGATTTGTGATCTCCCAACTACAACAGCTAAAACTCAACACGGTGTACTCGGATTCAATTTTAGCAGGACATGTTTAGTTAAATCATGGTGCTATGGGTTCCATGATTGCCTACTCTCAACACCTAGCCCATGACATTTAGGCCAACACGATGTTATTCTGAGTCTTATAATTGCCTTGATTCTACTGCAGGTAAGTATTGTGTATCCAAGTCCATTAATGTGCCTGGAAATTGACTGATAGTAGACTCAAAGTCTATATGGTCCTCAACTTGGTCAGGCCCCAAATTCAACTGGAACCCACTAAAAACAATTAATCACTGAGTCAAGCAATTAACTAGTTGACAACACTACATGAAATGATACAGATAATGATAATAAAAAAATAAAAATTAACATGTTGAGAAGAGGATGGGCAGGTGAAGGGAAGATAAGCAAGGAGAACAATCTAACTTTTTTGTGGAAATATTTAAATCACATAAAACAATTTCAGCAGTCAACATTGCCAAGAAAGCACAGAAATTTTCCTTTTTCTCAATTAATTAATTCCTATATCCTATATAATTGTGATAGTTTGAGAAAAACAATTTGACAAGTAAATGGCATGTTCAAGGTCTTTTGGACACTATGCTTTATATATATATTTCAATTGAAACTAGCACGAACTACCAATATTGCCCCCAAAGATATGAACCAAGTGGACAATTATCAACTGATCTACGCACTGGAAATCCTGTTTTTTTTGGGGGGGGGGGTAAATAATATTTCCAGCAGAAAATCCGGTCCGGTCACAACGAAATAAAAGAGCAGCTTATTTTTAGACTGCTTATGAAACCACCTTGCAATCTTCTCCATTGTGCAGCTTCACGCATGGCTCGCAACTCAGCCTACAGAAGTAGAAAGCATTAGTTGTCAAATGACTTTAAGAAACTACAGCAGGATACTGACTTTTGCTTAACCAACAAACCTTGAATGCTTCCTGTTCTTCCTTGCGTTTAATTTCATCATCCAGAAGTTTCCTCTACAAATAGCAGACAAAGATGGAAAAAAAGCACGTGAATATGAAAAACAAGGTACAAATCCATTCAAAAAAACATATTCAGATATTGAGGCACCAATAAACAAACACACAAATTTCGCATAATGCACAAAGGAAATGCATGACATCACAGGAATTCAACTCGAGAAAATTTATAGTAGTCCAGGTAATAAACAGTGACCAAAAGCATACACAAGGATCTTGGACTTCACACACATACTGCCACTTAAACTTTTAGCTCAAGCAATAGACAGGTTGATGGAGTGTGCACAGATCCCAGCTTTTGCTTCTTATCAAAAAAGAAAAGAGAAACACAAGCATGTGCATAAGACAAGTAAATTGATAAAAACTTAGTATAGATACCATGTGAATTTTAAGAAACTCCCAAGTAAATTGATAAAAACTTAGTATAGATACATGTGAATTTTAAGAAACTCACCTTTTCAGGATCTTGCAAGTCTTTGAAAGCTTTGTTCAATTTGACAAATGCTTGGTGGGCTTGAGGATGAGAGCACTTGTCTGGATGCACCAAAAGAGACAGCTTCCAGTACCTAAGGAGAAGCTAATGTGGTTCATTGATGATGTATTGAGTCGGGCTCAAAGCTAAATTAAGAAAACAATATATTATTTCCCATACAGAGCTATAGTAGGAATATATCACGTCATTTGTGAAAAGTTAGCAGTAAGCAATTTTTTGCAGTTTTTCCAATGAAAGTAGAAAGGTCATTCAAATGAAACCATAACTATCTGAACAGCTTAGCCAACATATAAAAGTTTTAGTTGCTATTCAAACCTATAGATCTCTAACACTGGCATGAAATAGAAGGGGAATAAATAAAAATAGAAGACAAAATTGGCTTGTTTTCATGATAAATAACATCATCAACTAAAATACTGGATACAGGAAAACTTCTTTCCAGCATTTCCTGCTATCTCTATGCTAAATGCTGCTGAAGGACAAACAATACCAAAAGTTATGCTGCTGAAGTCATGATTCATGTAACTCACACATCCTAGTTGATTCAAGCTGGGGAGTTTTGTAACATAAAATCACAAGTCAGTTGCCTAAGAAAAGAGTGAAAGTATATATGTACATGCATAAATGTAGACTATTCACAAATTTCCTGCGAATCTGGACAATATGTTAACATAATAATTTATGGAGATCTCATTTTGAAATCCATGCAAATTATAATGAATAACTTTACCTTTTCTTTATGTTATCAGCAGACATGTTTCGATTTACTCCTACAACATCATATAGAGAGTCACCCACAGCATCCATAATTCTTGTGACCTAATTGAGCAGATGTGAAAGTTAATGAGTTAAAACAGTTGCTAAGAATAAATAAACTCAAGAATGATAATATAAAAATTAAGTAAAAAGGAAGACAAACTCCATTTCTAAATTTTTCATTACCAGCAATATAACCTAGGACCTAATATCAACTTTTTAGATAGGTTTATTCCAGATAACAGGCATGCAAAGATATTGTTAAATGGAAGAACAAGGAAAAAAAAAAGCATTATCAACAATAAATCATTTTATCCACAGCAAGGGGCAGGACCCCTCAAAGATCAAGACATTTCCTCGAATTTAAAAAATATTTCAAAAATGTTTCACTTTCTTAAATAAGGAGCCAATCAAAAGAAAAGGTCATGCTTTAGCCCCAAACATCCAACTTTTAGATCCATCCTTCTGAGTGTGTATAAGATTTTTTATTTTTATCTCAGTATATGCTTATTCTTCTCTGCGCTCCCAAAAAAAAAAACTTGTTGCTTAATCATAGAGATCAAATCTGAAACTAAGAAATAAAAGTCCTTCTTTGCTAGAAGTAACAGCCGAGGAAATATACACAAATATTCAACCTCCTCCGTTGATATAGTTCTAAACAACACAGCTAGTCCAAAAACATACTCAATATAGCATTAGTGTTATGCTTTTAAACTATTAAAGGATCTTCTGTGTCCCAAATCCTTTCTCCACAAAATGGTATGTAACAAATAAAGTTCGTCAGCAACAAGGTGAGACGCATGTGTCCTCCATGAAAATAAGTTGCAGTCATTTAGTGAAACCAAATCAACGATCAAATCCATTGAACACATTACTCTTGTGCTTATGGACATGAAACCTGCCCATCTGATAATAAGTAAAAGAGAGAAAAAAGCCCTTGGTTTCATCATTAAAAACTTCATCCATCTCACAAAATAAATAGAAACTTAGCGGTGATAGTAAACAGGAATGCAGCCAAAAAAGTTGCTTAAATGCCACTGTCAGCTTCTTGACAAATTACTAATGATGCAAACACTATCATGGATTCGAACCAAAAGAAAGCCAACTGGCACAAGGAAGTGTAAGGAAGAAAAGCAGACTATACATCTAAACTACAAACCAACAATTCTCTGAATTACCTGTCCCATGCTTGTTCCATCAAAAAGACGGCTGAAAATGAGTTTTTAAAAGAGAAATAAACAAATGTTTTAATCCACTATAATAGATGAAGCACGCATAAAAAGGAATGAGGTAAAAATCATCTCCCTCGATACATAAAACTCCCTTCTACTTCAAAACTTATGGCATTTGGATGAGGACAGAATGACCAGAGACTTCTGAGACCTAAAATAAATCCTAGAACAAAGCTCTAATCCATAAATTGTGTTTTATATGGCTCAAATACAGCCTAAACACTCCCAGGTTAGAATGTTATAACACTCATAAAAAATAACACTGAAAAATAAAAGTAAGTTGTCAAACATAAGAGAAAAACAAGTTAAATATGACACAGATTGCACCACGCATAACAGCAAGCACCTCTTCAAATCGTTCTGCTTCATTTGCTGATGCAGCTTCAGCAACCATAGCTGGGGGGGCAGGTCCAATAAATAGCTCAGTATCTTCCTCCAACTCCGCTTCTCTGGAATTTTACATCAGAAACACCATGTAGGCACCACTTCAATTTACATTTTGACAGAAAAGCAACACAAACAGAACAAAATCTTGCAATTATATGTCCCCAGAGATTATAAGAAGTTAGAAACCAAAATATTATGTGCAAACTGCAAGCACATCAAAACTTCTTGCAAAAGAATCTACTGAAGCAAATATTTCGTGAAATACCTAAGCTCAGCTTGTGCTTCTGTTAGTTTTGCTGCTGCAGCAAGTAACTCGGCTGATGGCATTTCAGGTCCAATCACCCTGCAGTAAAATGAAAGCAAAACAGCATAACACAACTGTTCATGTCTTTTTCTATAAAATATATTTTTCTTAAAAAATAATGAGTTCATGACTATTGCTTCAGCATAATTTAACAAATTCATCATACAATGATGTTAAGAAAGGAAATGAAAACAAGTAGTACAACTATAAACCATACATCCAACAAAAAATAAGAAAACAGAAATATCTGGAACCAACATGCCATCTTAGAAAGGCAAGAAGAGTAACTATAACTAGTTAAACACAACATAAACATTCTTCCTTTTCCATAATTAAAGATCAATAGCATCAAGATTTGCATCAAAGAGTGTTCTCATAAATCATAATACTAGCTTGTGATACCTAGTCCTCTTAGGGGTACTCTCTGCAAAACAAGACAACAGAGAATCTGTTCCAACTAAAAAAAGAAATTAAAAAATAACCAAACCCGTTGGTCAAGATCATTGCCCTCTTTATTAGTATAATAAAGAAATAGACATGCCATAATTTTGAACCTGAGAACAAGAGAGAGAGAGAGAGAGAGAGTCTGTACCTTCTCCTAGGAGCAGAAGCATCATCTCTAGAAGATGGCACTGCCACATTATTGTCATCTGTTTCTTGTTTATGTTCTGCATCTGGTGGCATAGAATCCACATCATCTGATGGAATAGAATTATCAACCTTTTGCTCTTTGGGCTCTACACAAGCTTGAATCAGGGGTCCAACAACCTCCAAAGTAGGACCCGCTTTTGGACGCAGCAAAAAAACCCTATCCCCATTTTCCTTGAGATTTAATGAAATAAAAAGTCTCTTCAAATGCTTAATCAATGACCTTTCAGATATCCCTTTTATGTCAACAGCTTGTCCATCATCAATCATTTGCAGAAGCTATAATAAAAAAAAAGATCAAAAAAAAAACGCAACATCAATGCATACACGAGTTTCAAATCTACAAAAAAAAAAATCATAAAAAGTTCTCTAACTCGTATATTCAGGGAAGAAGAAACCATTTTCTTGTAAAAATCAAAAACCATTCTTCACTACTAATCACTACAATCATAATGGTATTACTTTACACATAATGTTATATAAGAACATAATTCAGTGATTAAAGCTTCATTTTTGTAGTTTCTTTTAACTTAATCAACCAATAGCCCAAATTTTTAAGCCATAAAAGTTAATCCCACGATTAACCCACAAGGGATAACTAAAAACACAGAGATTTTACTAAAAAATCAGAATTACCTGTTTCAAGTCACCACCAACGTTAGGGAACTCGCTCAACATCTCTTTAACTACATCTCCAGGGATAACCCGTACTCTATCAATCTTCCTATCCTCCGAACCGGACCCGGATGCTGATGATTCGGACTCATAATCTCTTCTCTTCTTCGATTTCCTTCTCTTCCTCTCTCTATCTCTGTCTTTTCTTCTTCTCTTCTCTCCTTTCTCTCTTTTCCTGTCCTTATCTCTCCTCGAACTCCCATCACTTCTCCCCCGGTTGCGGTGGCGGCTCCGCCGCCTCTCAATGGAAGAGTCGGTGTCTTCGTCGTCGTCGGAGCTTGATGGGGATGTCGGGGTGTCTTCTCTGTGCTTCCTCTTCGTTCTGCGTCCCATTTTTTTTCTCAATTAAATTTAATTCTCTGATCCTCAAAATCAAAATTAGTTAAAAGAGAGTTGAAGCCCATCCATTAGAAGAACAGATTAGCGGAGGTCTCCCTTTCACTTGGGCTTTTGAGCCCAATTCTCTTTTCAATCTTTTTTACCTCATCCTAAACCATTTCATAATCAACATATTAATCAATATTTGCCGCGTAAGTGCATCGACTCCATTGTTATTATGGCCTCAAAAAAACATGCACCCTCGTTGATCATTACTGAATTATTAATTGAATCTTGAATGATTTTCTTTATAAATAATTTTCTGTATTTGTTATTGTCAAAATCATATGGTGATTTGATGACAGAATTCATGTAATGAACTTCGATCATGGTGGTGGGAATGTATTATTAAGAAATAACTTTAATAAAGTTAAGATAAAGTTTGAAAGTAACATTGGATTATAATAATAAGAAATGATATTATTACCATGGATATATTTATTGTCACTATAGGGAGTTGAAGAGTGATCTAAGAGAATTAAGGAAGAGGAAGCAAGTAACAAGAGGATTGTTGCTTTCTAAATTATTTTTTTATTTAAAAATATAATAAAATAATATTTTATTATATTATCATATTAAAGATCTAAAATTATAAAAATATAATTTAAAATAAAAAATATTCAAACAAATATTATAAACAAATAAAAACAAACAAAATATTAGTAAATAGCATGAAGACATTATCCTAATGATTTAAAAAGATATAAATTAATTGAAGAACATGTGGATTTAAGACTCTAATTGGTCTTTTCATGTTTGTGTAAATAAGGATTGGTTTCCTAATAGATATTGATAATGTGAAAATAAAAATGAATAAGGAAGATGTTTGGTGGTGTTAGAGATATATTTGAGCTTGAGAAGAAATTGATTTCATTTGAAATACTTAATTTGTATGGTTATAAACATACTTATTAAACCAAACCAACCTGAATCGGTTTGGCGGATTAATTTGGGATTGAATTGACCTAGTAACTAGATCAATTCAGATAAAATAAAAAACTATCCAAGAAAAAAAACCTAGTAAAATCTTGTCAATTAATGTTTTTTTTAATATAGTTTTTCTCCTATACTTTTTTTATATTTTTAAAATAATGAAAATATAGGATCTGTTTTATTGAATTTGTTTTTAAGCAAGGATTAGATTGGTGTTTTGCATAAAATTTACAATATTCTTGCTACGAACAACATTGACGTGTTTTCTCCTAATACTACTATGGATACATGGGATGGTTTTCCTAGTTATGAACATGCTGCTTAAGCAACTGGTAATGAATGGAAAAGATTTTGTGTCAAATATGACATTACTACTAGAATAATTGAAACTGGCATTGCTAATGAAAGGCAACTCCTTGATGTCAGCGAATGCAAATCTAGTTTCCCTCAAATATTTTTAGATTGTGAGAAGGAGTATATATTTGGCGATTCTCTTTATCTCCATTTTAGTTGGTTGAACCGACCGAACCTGGATGAGACCTTGTATCTCTTTTTAGAAAATATATAATCTATATTTATATGGATTGTTTTTTAATTTTTATATGAAATATTAAAATTTTAATTATTTTTTTATTTTATTTTTCCGAGTTAATCCAAGTTGACCTATAAAAACCCGAGATCTAGTCCTCTAGCTGGGTTAACTCTCGAGTCAATTTTGATCATTATGGTTACAAGCACTATTTTAAAACTCAAGTTTCAAGAATTAATCATTGTTTTTAGTAGTAATAAAAAAATATTTGTAGAAATTGATGAGAATTATAGTTTGAGGTAAGTTGTGCATAAGAAAAGTGTGTTTAATATTGTGGTAGCGGTTGTGGTTATGGTTTGAAAAAAATTATTTTATAAAAGGTATTTTTAGTTGCAGTTGGTTTGAAAAAATATATATTTGGTTAAAACTGTGGTTGAAATTGAGATTGAACAAAATATAATTTAAAGTGTTTGGTTAAAAAATATTTTTCAAATTGAAGTTATGAAATAATTAAAAAAAAACATATATTAATATTGGTGATTTTTAATTGAAATATTAGTTATTTAACTAATGTTATTATATCATAAAATAAACAATACTTTATATAAAGTATTTTTTATTGTTGCATTAAACTATGTTCAATTTCATTACACATGAAATCTATTCAACAAAGACTATAATTTTCGTAGTTTTTTGAGCATGTAACAATATCATATAAAATATCATTAGAAATAAAATCAGGATTGCGATCAAATTCTGCAAATGCTACGTCATCATACGATCTCCTTCAAATGTAATTATATAACGCCGTTAAATTATGTTAAACATTGATTTTTCAAATAAAACACAATATCTAAGAAATTTTTTTAAATTTTTTTATTTTACTGGGTCACAACCGATTCAATGCACAATATAGTTGATGTTCATTGTTCACATGAACAATGGAGAGTAAATCAATTCACTCTTCATTGTTTACATAAAAGAACAGTGGAGACATTATGCAAAAAAAGAAGAAGAAGAAGGAGAAGAGAATGGAAAGGAGAAGGAGAAGACCATACCTCCACTGTTCTTTAACATAAACAGTGTGTCTCCACTGTTCACGTTACAGAATAGTGGAGACATGGTGTTAAAGGAGGAGGAGGAGGGGAAGACCATGTCTCCACTGTTCACGTTGCAGAACAGTGGACATGGTGCAGAAGCAGAAGAAGGGGAGGGGGAAGGAAAAGAGATGGGAATTATTTTCTTTGTGCTCTTGTAAGGTGCGCCATTGTTTACTATGCTGTAACACAGTTGAAACAAAAGTAGCGGGAAGCTGCTTCGTGCGACCCTGCGTTCCAAACACAGTAAATAGTGGGACCCATAAACAGTAAAACTTATTTTTTCGCAAGGAAACATGTAGGAGTTGCATTTTGTTTAAAATGCAGCTATAGCTGCTTAAACAAACAGCATCAAAATGTGATGTCCACTTGCATGTAGAGAAGTTGTTAATGGTTTAAATGTTCAATTGTATTTGAATAAATTTACAAAGTACAATCCACCACAGGTGAAGAAAAGAGTGTGATTGCAAATTCCTCAAAATGACATCAAATTAGTAAAGAACTACGTTCATGGCTACCATTAAATGTTGTCCATATAAAAAGTCAATTATTGGATAAAAAAATGGATAATCCATTACCATTTGTGTTATTTAATAGAAAAAAAACTTGGTATGGCTTACTTTGCATGCTATCCATCAAAGTTAAGATGATATACGCACTCTCCTTCATAACTTGATGGTAATCATTTTTGAAATCCAATGAATCATTGCGGTGAGCGCTTTCTACCACCATAATAAGTGTCAATGTTAGATATTTAATGTGGCTCTAGCGACTTTTTCTTCCCTCTCTTCCTTTTCTTTCTTGTCTCAAAATTCATAAAAAAAATAAAAACACTCTAGTTGTCCACCCAATATGGCTTCAACAACTTTTTATTTCCCTCCCTCCTTTTTCTTTCTTGTCTCAAAATTCATGCAAAAAATAAACACTTTAGTTGTCTATAATATTTTATGTATATATGCACAATGTTTTCTACAATAAAAAACACCCTTGGATTTTAGTTTATATTAATGAATTTAATATAATTTAAGCCAAAGTAAAGATTATTGGGATTATATCATAAATTGATGTTGAAATGAATTACTTTGTTAAGCAATGTTACTAGTTTACAAGTCTAAACTTCATTTCAAATCAATTTGAAGCAAAAACAATTAGTAAAAAATATTCAAGTTATATAAAATTATTTGATATTTTTATTAAACTCAAGTTAACAGGTCAATCTTGAAACCTTTTAAACAGATTTATTGTCTATCCCGAGTTTAAAATTAAATTATATATGAGTTACTACAACATGACATAGTTGACTTGCCCAGTCTAAAAGCATTAAGTTGACTAGTAGAAAAGTACAATAATACAGTTAAAAAATAAATAAAATTGATATTAAAAAAAAATTATAATTAACTTTTTGTTAGTATGTGTTTAAATAAAATTAAATTGTGTGAGAGTTACTGTGATGTGATATAATCAACTTGAATGATCTAAAAAAAACTTGGCTGATCAATAAAAAAAAATATAATGATGAAATTTTTTTAAATAAAACTCTTAGTTCAATTTTTTTCATAGTCTTAGATTTTAAATTATTTTGTTGATTTAACCAATTTAAAAATAAGTTTGGCAACTGCTGAAACAAGTTTGTGAATAAAATAAAATAATATATCAAATTAAAATAAAAAAAGTTTCGAATGAAAAAAAAATGGGTTAAATTAAAAAGGAGAAGTAAGAGAAGCCTATGAACACTAAATTATTTAGTTAAATGAGAATTGTTCCCAATGCTTACGTGTATATGCTAATGGCATATGCCTAACAATATATTTTTTTGGGTTGTTCTGTGTTTAAATGCAATTATAAAATTTAAATTGAATTAAATCCATAAATAAGTTGAATCTATATATTTGAAATATGTAGAATTTAATTAATTATATTTCTTATATTACACACATTACCATCATCTTATTCCTCAAAAAATCTATAAAAAGATTGGATAAATCTATATATTTTGAGGAATCTAATTTTTAACATTAGTTTCTCCTTTTTACTGCATTAAATTAGAAGGGCTGATTTTTAGTTTATTTTTTTTACCATATTTAAAGATTAAATTCTATTTAAAATTAAAACTTTGACACCCAAAATGATTCTAACACATGAGATTTTTAAATAAAATATAAAAATTCTTTATTTAGTCTGAATTTTAAAATCAATTATGTGAGAGTTTTTTGAATGTAATTTTATTGATTAAAAAAGTCTAAAAAAAATAATACAAAAAAGAAGCTGATCATATTGTTTTTAGTAAAATAGCCAAACTTACAATTCCGATTATGAATTTTACTTAATTGAATTAATTTTTTTATTATATAATAAAAAATAAAAAGTTAATTTGTAGTTGAATAAATATTAAAATATTAAATTTAATAAAATTTTAATATTAAATAATACAGTTTAAAAAATTTGATAAAATGTTTAAATTTTATTATAAAATAACATTATTTTATATTAACTCCGGCCAATTTAAATCTTTCCAGCCCATGATACACGTTTTCAAGCAAAATGGAGATTATTAACATGGAATTGAAAACAATGCAACATATCAAGAATGCTGGTCGAGAAAGCAAATTTGATATTAGCGCTATGATGCGTTAATTCGATAACGCGGGTTTGATGATTTATATATAATATAATTTTAAATTTAAATTAAATAAAAAATTGAGTGATAATTTCTTTTATTATTTTTATATAGTTTTTAATTTGTTCATGATATGTTTTTATTGATAAATCTAGTTGTTTTTAGATTAATTAAGCTGATTATATTATATTAAAATAACTTCTATATAATATAATTTTAAATTAAAAAATTATATTTTAAGATTTTATCTATTAAATTAAGTTTAATAAGAGTACAAGATAATTTTTTATCACCTAAATATTGTTTTTTAAAAAAAAATGTAAGCGGTCTCATTTTAAATTTAATGATATTGATTTAATGAGAATAAATTATAAGGTAATCCTCTTTATGTATTCTAAAATCTTGTCCGTTTAATATGAATTAAACAAGTATTAAAAAAAGGGATTAAAGGATCTCTATTTATTTTCTTAATTGTAATAAATATGTGTATAAATAAGCAATTAAACAATATAATTTTTTCTATCATGATAAAAAAATTAAGATACTTTCATAAATAAAATTGATATGTCGTAACATCAAGGAATTAGAGAAATGATACACAAGATTTTTGCAATTAAAAAAATATTCCTTAAGGCAAAGAAGATTTTTAGATTTAAATTACCAAATATCGAAAATCTATTACAGTTATTCAAGACAGACGTATAAATTCTCTAATGTCATTTTCCAGTAAAAGATTTGAAGCATTGTAGTTTGTTTTTATGTTTTAAAAATATTTTTTTTTAAATTTATTTTTTATTTACTTTAAATTCAAATTAATATATTTTTAGTATTTTTAATTATTTTTTTGTGATAATATTAAAAATAATTTTTTAAAAAATTATTGATAGATATTTTAATATAAAAAATTATTTAAAAAATAATCATAACAATACTTCTACTGAATTTTTTTTAATACTTGAAATTATTATTAATATTAATTTTCAACAAGTTAGTTTGAATATTTTATATTTGTTTTTGTGTTTTAAAATTATTTTTAAAAAATTAATATTTTTATTTTTATTAATTTTAAATTAATATATTTTTAGTGTTTTAAATTATTTTAAAGTATTAATATTAAAAATAATTTTAAAAAATTAAAAAAATTATTAAAATATATTTTAACATAAAAAATTATTTAAAAACAAAACATGCTAAAACAAGTTTCCATATACATTAAAAATAAAAAATCACTCCGTCAACGATCGTTTTCAGGCTGACGAGTGAGGTGGCATATCGCGAACCATCAATCCAACCCTGCAGTGGGACCTACTGCAGTTGATCCCTCTAGAACATTCTAAGAGAAAAAAAAAAAAAACCGTGCACTGCAATGAATTCAGAAGGGGGTTAACAAATCTTGTTAACCCCTATATAATAAATTATAATTTCATAATTTTGGAAAGATCATCTCTCTCTCTCTCTCGTACTAGCTTCAAAGAAAACCTCACACCAACAACAACTTGAGGTTAGATTATTATTATTATTGTTGTTGTTTTGATAGGATCTTTTTTGTCTTATAGTGAAATGAGGGTCGTGGGGCCGTTGATTAGGTGACTGATTAGGGTTTCGGGTTTTTTGTTGATCGAGATTTGTTGTGTTTATTGATAATCTTTGAGTTCTTTGAATTTAGGTTTTGATAGGCAAGGGTGATCGTGAAAAATTGTTGAATTTCTAATTGGGGAAGAATATTTTGTTGCCATTTCCAATTTATTTGGGGTATAATTTGTTTTTTTCTTTTTTATTATTATAACACGAGGAATCCAGCTGCGGATGGGTAAACCCGGACCCATGAAAACCTGGTTACAGGATCATCAATACGTAGTCCAGGCGGGCGCTGCGAACATGGAATTGTTTATTATGTGTTAGGAATCGAACCGAAAAGGGTGACGTAAGTCACACAATTCAAGAATTGAATTTTATTAAGTGTTTTCCAAACAATTCAAGATCTTGTATGTAGAAAATGTTCCAGTTATTTTAATGTCGATACATTAATGTTTTTGATAATCTCCACTGAAGTTTCGGCGTTATCATATCTGAAAGACGGAAGAATGAAGCTTTTTCTATTAAGTTGGTTTTAGGATTTAATGGGGGTGAATTGGATTTCGTAAAAGAACGTGGGTGCATTCGGATTTTGAAACTGGTTTAGCAAAAAAAAAAAAAAACAGAGGCTAGTATGTTTAGTGCGGCTGTCTCTTATGAGTTCATATCCAAATTGTTATAGTTAGATTTCCCATGGATGTGAGAGATAGGGGATTTACAAATGTCATGGTTCTTTTGCTTGTCCAGTCTTCTTGTTTTATTTATGCAGTTACAATTTGTTTACATTAGCTTTGGTTCAAAATACTCTTGATTTAATGCCTTATAAACCTCTTAAAAGACTTTCTCTAGGTGTTAACAGATATGATTGTGTTTGTTTCTTATTCATGGCTGCCTGCCGTTGCAGCCTCTTTTTGTCAATTAAGAAATTTTATCCAGTAAATTTTCACTTTCATCTTGCATTTTCTATTTTGCTGTGCAAATTGTTAGATATTATTTTGTGTGCTAAAAGCACAAATTGTGACTTGTGATTTTATTAGCATTTCATTTTTCTAATTCTAACCACTCACGTATCCTTTTCTCAGGATTGAGTAACAATGGCTTCAAAACGGATTAACAAGGAATTGAGGGACTTGCAGAAGGATCCTCCTACTGCTTGCAGTGCAGGTTTGTCACTAAACTTGTTCTAAAAAGGTCTTTTCTAAGCAGAAACTAATGTGCTACCAGTTTCTTTTATGAAGAAAGAGATTTACGTGTCATCTTGTTTTTTCTTCTCCTGAGTTGAACATAATAATAATGTTATACTGTTAGGCCCTGCTGGTAGTGACATGTTCCATTGGCAAGCGACAATTATGGGTCCAGCAGACAGCCCATACGCTGGGGGTGTGTTCTCTGTTAACATACACTTTCCTCCTGATTACCCATTCAAGCCACCCAAGGTACTAACAAAAGTAGTCACTATCTTTGTATTTGATATTTTTAAGGTGCACCATGGATTTGGTTTATTTAGCTGTTTGTTCTAAGCTAGATTTTGAGATTCTCTTTCTTGTTTAGAAGAGATATTAACTTAAGCATGGGATTCTATCCACTTACAAGAAGTCCTTTCATCATACCAGAATGTCCCGGAAAGGACATGTTCATGACAATTCATGTATCGTTTCATCTGCACGGATGCATGTTTCCTTTCTTTCTCAAGGAAACAGAAGCAAGGAATATTTGCGACATCAGATAACAAGGAGCATATACTATAGCTTTGCTCACATCAGAATTTGTCCTTCCATTCTACCAAGATGAAAACCCATGAATGTCCCTGTTTATTAGTAATCCAGTCACTTAAATGTTACTAAAGTCACTTGAAAGAGTTGTTTTTGTTTACTTGGTTATATTTTGAACAACAAAATGTACTGATGTATGCGAAATAGATATTTACTATTGAATGAAATACTCTGTGCAGGTTTCCTTTAAGACAAAAGTTTATCATCCAAACATTAACAGCAATGGCAGTATCTGTCTTGACATTCTCAAGGAGCAATGGAGCCCAGCCTTGACAATTTCAAAGGTCTCAATCACTATCTTCACTTCTCGTCAAACTCCAAAATTTAAAATAAGTCCTGTGTATTTGCCATAGTTTCAATTTGAATTAGTCTTGGGCTTTATGATTGTTTCTGTTTTGCAAATCTTTTATGTTTCTTTGCAGGTGTTGTTGTCGATATGCTCACTGTTGACAGATCCAAATCCCAATGATCCCCTGGTGCCTGAGATTGCTCATATCTACACGACTGATAGAGTCAGGTATGATGCTACTGCTCGAGCCTGGACTCAGAAATATGCTATGAGCTAGAAGCTACAAGTTCTTGATTCGCTTTTCATTCTTGTTGGACGATATTGATTACCAATGGTGTGATTTCATTATTGTGTCGTTTTTCGGATATGCACCTTAACAATCTTTCAGAAGTGAGATTATCAGTTTTCAAGGTTTTTTTTTTCCTTGAATGGCTTTTAAATATGTCATGTGGGGGTGGGTGTGATATTCGAATGCTGCTTTGAATTTCTTCTTCCTATCAAGATCATGCATAATTTGCAGGAAGCAAACTCATTTAGCATAGTATACATCATTGAATAAGCACATGGATTTGGTTGGTCCGAACAATTAAAATTTGGAATTGAGACGATTAACGCCGATTGCTCGGAAGAAGAAATTCGAAGCAGAATTTGGCTCTGTTAGAGGCTATAACATCGCTGTGGATCCCCAATTGCTTTAACCTGAATGGATATCATGTTTGTCCCTAATGCAAATTATACTTGACCGTAATTCGAAATAGGGGTGTATTAGATAGTAGTTGTGTGTTATGCCATGGCCTGACTCAAAGGTTTTTTAATGTTTAAAAAAAAAAAGTTTGGATGATGATAACGTTTTTAAAAGAGAGTAGGAAAAATTTAATCAATTTAATAATATAATAATATTTATATCGATTCATGATTAATTAATTTAATAATATAATTATAAAATAAATAGCTAACAATAAAAAAGAGAGGATAATAACCTATAAAAAGTGCTTGTCAACATTATAAATAGGAATCCTATAAATATTCGTAAAAAGTTTTAATTATCTAGTAACAGAACAAAAACAAAATTGAATAAGAATTAGATAGTTTTATAAAGAAAAAAGTAATATTACTAGTAAAAAGTAATATTACTAGTAAAATAAATATTGAAGGATGATTTGAAAATAAATTAAAAAAATTAAATAAAACATTGAATTTCAACTTTTAGGCAAACAAAACAATGAAAAGCAAAAATTAAAAGATAATTTAATAACAAAACCTTAAGTTAGCGTGGATTTAAATTAACCTAGGTTAATAAGAATAACTCGCGATTTAGGATATAAGATTAGAATAGTTCTATAAAAAAGGTTATAAAACTCATAAATTTGAAAGTTTAATAATATAATATCAAATGATAAAATTGATTTTAAAAAAGAAAACCTAAAAAAAAAATATCAAAATGTAATATTTGAAACTCATATCTATTGTCATTATTGACTTACCTTATAAAATGTAAATTTGAAAAAAATCACAAGGTAGATTTTTTTACCCCTATCTAAAATTAAAAACTAAAATAAATAGCAATTAAAAGAAGAAGAATCAAATATGATAAAAAAATTAAATTAAATAAAACAATGAGATAAAATTGAAAAATAAAATAAATCAAGGAAAAGATAAAAAAACAAAAAAGTAGCATTATAAAAAATGAGGTTAAATTGAAAAATAAAATAAATTAAGAAAATAAATAAAAAAATAACAATAAAAAGAATGAGGGTCAAATTGTTATTAATATTAAATAAAATAAAAGAATAAGGGATTATAAAAAAAATAAAAAATAACAATTAAAATAATAGGGATCAAGTTTGATAAATAAAAAAATTAAATACAATTGAAATTAAAAAAATAATTTAAAATCTATAAATTAAGATACAATAATAAAAAACAAGGGCCATATTCAAAGAAAAACCAAGTTGAAGGGTTTGGTGCGAGAATAAAAAAGAAGAGAAGAAAAAAACAAAATAAAATGTCATCAATAACAAATCAGTAGCTTGTTGATCATGCACGTCATTTAAGCATGGTGGAGATACCGAGCACGTTTCAATGGTGCCTTGAAATTTCAAGTGTTTGGCTAATGAACGATGTTGCATGCCTTGCCTTGTTCAAAACTGATAGAAACGCTCATGTGCTAATGTATGCAACCATGCGTCAACTATTTTTTTTTAATAATATTTAAATTTGCTAAATTACCAAATCACCTCTTAGCTTCCATGATAATAATAATAATAAAAAACTATAATGAAAAGAGAGAAAAGCCTTTGACAATAAATTTTGGAGTTTTTGCTATTAAAAATAATTTAGTCATTTTACTGTTAAAAAACTAAAAGACTAAAAATGCCTTGGATGTTGATTGCAGGCAATTGTTTTTTTGCTTTATAAGAGTGATTTTTTTTTATTATGTAAAAAAAAAAAA